>VXBR01012348.1:384843-402233 GCA_013400215.1 Cisticola juncidis
GGGGCTCGCCGGGCTTCTGCTCTGCCGCTGGTCGAGGGCTTTCCCCTGTCCGGCTGCCTGCCCTGCCTCCTGCCCGGTCCCGCTCCGCAGGCTGCCTTCCACTGGAACAAAAGCAAAGAAAAGGCACATTAGAGGGAAGTGAAATTCTGCATCTGGCCCCAGAAGTTGCTTTGCTGTATTTGTATTTTTTTTCTCCTCCTCTTTTCTTTTTGACGCGGTCATTCTGGGAACAGAGGGCAGCAGGATGTTGGCTCCAGCCCCTCTCCTGCGTAGCGGTGCCGGCCGCAGCAGCACTGGTCCTTCGCTGCAGGGCCTCTGGACCCTCCCTCCCACCCTGCCGCTGCCTTTTGTTCCCACAGGACTGAGCCAAGGTGCTGCTTGGCAGGCCGAGGCCGTGCGGGCGGCCCCGCGTGCGTGGCACCACCGCCTGGCCTTGTCGTGGTCGCTGTCACACCGGGGCCCAGCGGAGGCTGCTGTGACAAAAGCGGAGGCGTGTGTCCCTCTTTCATCTCTCTGTGCTGACCCCCGCCTCGGCTGCTGGCGGTGTCGTGCCAGAGGCCAGGAGCAGCAGATTTGCTTTGGGCCTGGCCAGTGGTTGAACGGCTTCGGCAGGAATCGCTGAATCCCAAAGTGATGGACGCACAGCTGGCTGTGTCAGCTTCCCTGTTAACACCTCCTTCCGCCTTCCAAAATAACAGTAATAGCAGTAATAATTATAAAAAAATGTTGCATGGAGAAGCAGAAAAAGGGACTAGTGGGCTTTTACATCAACTTTATTCATGCGCTGTGTTTTGTTCTGCGGGGGCTCGATCCCTCGTGGGAGCATTTCCCTGCCGGTGTTGCTTTCTCGTCTGCGGTGGGAGTTTTCGGCAACCATCTTCTGAGGGTGCTGGCAGCGGCGTGCGCCGGCCGTGCCGGGGCCGGAGGTGTGTTTGCGCCACGGAGATCGATCCCAGAGGGACAGGCTTGGGAGAGGCTGAGTGGTTCACAGCTCCTGCATCCCTCCATCCGAGCGCGGCCAAGGTTTGGCCTATGTGTGGCTTTGGGGGCCGTGCGCCAGTGGGTGCGTCCGGCTGGCAGGAGAAGTGGGCTGTGAACAAAGCCGGGTCGTGACAGGTCCCTCCAGCCCAGCGCGTGCCGGACCCCCGTGCCGCTCGCAGGCTCCTGCAGCTGATGGCCCTGGGGGCTTTGGCCTGCGAACGGCCCCTGGGGCCACAGCAGGTGCTGGGGGTGCTGTCCCCGCTGCGCTGCTCCCGTTCCCTAAGGGTGGGTCATCCCCCACGCCGTCTGGGAGCCCCGGGGGAGGCTGTGCATCCCTGGGGAGATGCAGGGGGACTAGAGAGAGGAGCTCCTCCCTGGGGAGCAGGGCTGGCCTTCCCTCCTGCTTCCCTCCTCGACAGCCAAAATTCAGGCTGGGCGTCCAGCGCATGGCGGCAGCAATGGGGCTGTCGAGGGCTGTCGTGGCAGGAGAGTGGGAATCAAAACATCTGTGCGCAGGCCTGGGCGCCGCAGCCTCTAATGGTTTTGACGGAGCTGTTGTGGTCTGTTGTCTGGAAAATCTGCATTCTGCGCCGTGCCCGAGGGGGCCGCGGCACCGCAGACCGTGGCGGTACCTAAATATAACCGCCTCGCGCCGAGGGGTGAGGTGAGGGCAGCGGGAGCAGGCCGCCCGCTCGCCTTCTGCTTTGTCTCTGATCTGCGATTCAGGCATTTTTGTTTGCTCCCGAGGTTGGGTTTGTGTGTAGGCAGGGATTGGAGAAATAGATAAATTCCAGCTAGTTTAAAAAAAAAGCAAACAACAAAACAGGGCGGATGAGTCGGGTTTCTCTTGTTGCCCGCAGCGGTCCTGCTGCCGGGTTGGGGATCCCACCAGCCCTGGCCGCCCCCGAGTTCCTCGTTCCCCTCGGAGGTGCTGCGGGTCTTGCTGAGGTCTGGTGCCGGCAGGAAGCCGGCGCTTCCAGCGCTTCCTTGCTGGCTGTGCCGGACAGACGTGTCCATCTGTCGGTGCGGGAGGTGGGTGCTCGTCGCCACAGCAACGCTGGCGGTGCGCGGGTGCGAGCGCCAGGTGTGTGCCGTGTGTGGGGCAGAGGTGGCTGCGAGTGCGGTCCAAGTTTGTCCCACACTAAATTATTTTTTGGTTGGGAATGTCAGGAGGGGAGTTGAGCGCAGGCCGCAGCTGGTGGTGACTGCCACCATGTTCCAGGCGCTGCTGAGGTGGAGGGACAGTGGCATGACAGTGGGTGCTGCTGGCAGGCATGGCCACCCAGCTTTGCCCTTGAGTTTGCTGCTGGGAGAGACACTTGGCTGTTGATTGTAATTTCATTATGTCACAAGTGCCAAACATGCCTTTCGCTGTGAAAAGGCAAAGAGGACCAGCAGTATTTTTCTTTTTTCCTCCGGAAAACAGACATTTCATAGTGTTCTGAACTGTGTGGTGCCTGTTACTGCTGAACATGAGGATGCTGGCCCTGTGGTAACCAGGCATTCAGGTATTAAATGTGGTGAGGGCTGAGCTGTGCAGGTTCCTTGGCTTGACAGTAATGCTGGAGCAGACAATGTGCCTGGCAGCTCCGGTATAAGGTTTTTTCCCGTCCTCCACCTGCCCTGGTATCTGGGAAAAGCAGAGCCTGCAGGGCCTGTGACATGTTAGCTCTCAGTGTTTATTTTTTTCATGGCCCAAGCGTGCCTGCTGAAGCATCAGGTCCCTGCCCAGGTGAGATGGGAGTTATTCCCAAACTCTGAGGTCCCTACAGCAGCGTACCCTGTGTCCTGCCTTGGGCTCAGCTCGGCCTTCCAGCCACGCGTTCCTGGCTGGTGGCAGCCTGGCTCCAAGATGGCTGGTTGGCTTAGCTGGGTGGCAGGAGGTTTAACCCTGCTTGCAGGCTGCCCCGGCTGCCTTGTGCAAACAGACTGAGACGCGGTGCGGGACGCAGCGCGCGGATGGAATTGCTGATGGTGACATGGCAATGATGTGCTTGGTCCTGCTGGCTCCGGCGCTGGGTTTCCTGAATGCTGTGACGTGTGTGGTGGGCTCAGAGGGTTTTGGTCTTCTTGCTGTAATGGAGCTGAGTAAAGAAGGGGGCGGTGAGGAGGGTGCGGAGGCACAGCTGGCTGAGCTGCCATCGGGCGTGGGTTGTTTGGGCTGATGAATGCAGTCAGTGCACGTTGTTTGAGATGATGCAGAATCCGGGGCTTCTTCCCAAAGGTGTGTTTGCTGAGGTACCATGTGGTGAGAAAGTGTGTCAGCAGGCCCGAGGGTTGGTTCAGGAGACTGAGCAGGGGAAGTGCACGGAGCTACTTGGTGTCTGAGGCACAGGCAGAGTCTGCAAACCAGCCTGCTCCTGCCGTGTGAAGGTGTTGTGGATTCAGGCTGTGCACAGCAGCCTGTGCATTTCAGCGGTACCTCTGGTGTTGCAGGGGCGGGTGCCCAGGCCCGTGGATACCTTGAGAGCAGAGCAGGGGCTGTGCCGTGCTGGGTGCAGGAGGTTCCCATGCGGAGCGATGCTGCCGGGCTGTGGTTCCGGGGTGTGCAGTGTTGGACAGTGCTGGGTGCGGGTGCCAGCGCAGGAGCTGCTCTCGGGTGAGCTGCAGCAGAGTGCTGTGGCCGCTGCAGTGGTGCTGCCGCGTGCTCTTTGCTCCTGTGCGTGTCCCCTGGCCAGGCTGAGGCTGTGCTGGCCATGTGGGCGAGCAAAGGCCGGGGAGCGGAGGGCAGGCGGCCACCACGTCCCCGTGTCCTTGCGCGGCTCCCACCGCAGCCCCTGACTGTGCCAGACAGAACTGTAGATGTCAGGCTTTGCACAGAAAGGAGAGCGGGAGGGAGGGCGAGGAGGAGGCACAGGCGCGCAGCAGCAGGGCTGTGAGGTTCAGATTAACCTTCTGCTTTGTTGGTGTCGGAGTGAGGCGCCCCGGCCGCCAGCGCAGGGCAGGCCCGCTGTCATTCACACTCAGCTATGTGGAGGAGCAGGGCTGGGAGCAGGGCAGCCCTCCCCAGTGCTCCTGGGGCAGGGGACAGCGGGTGCCCAGGACAGTGTTGAGCCCACACACTGGAGATGAAGGCGCCTGGTGGGACTCAGGGGCTGGCAGCGCTCACCGTGTCCTCAAGGTGTTGCAGTCACAGCCTTCACATCCAGCTTTGAGGAATGGGTGCTCTGGCCTTCTCTCTGGAAGCTGGGTCTGCAGCACCCAGACATGTGCTCCTACACAGCTACTTCAGGTGTCAGAGCCTAAATTTCTCCTCTTTAATTTTCTCCTGTTAATTTTGTCTCTTTTAGTCTTACATACTTCCTTCCCCAGTTCCTTTCTTCTTGCTGTTTTTCATCTTCCGTAGAGACAGTTAAAAGCAGCTTAACACCGTGAGCTTGTTTGGAAGTCAAAAGATCCGTTTCAGCTCTGACGCTGACTTTGGGCAAGACACCAAGTGTTTGCCTCAGCTGGAGGATGAAGTGGGATGATGCGTAGTTCAGAGGCACGGACTGTAAGTGGCGGTTAATGGTGAAAAATCATAACATGGTTTAAATCCTCACAGCATTGTTGCATTCCTAAATTTTACATGGGAGTACCTGCTGTGCTGGGGGCAGCTGTGGAGCAGAGGGATTGTCCAGAACACCTCAGCACCTCCCAGCAGGGCGTCGTGCTGGAGACTGCGCTGTGGGACTGGAGCAGTGGTTGGTCCTTGTTTTGTGGCACCATCTCATCCCTCCTGGTGTTGTTGCTTTCTGGGGCACAGAGCACTGGGGTGGAGGACTGCTCGTGTTGGCGAGGGTTTGTAGTCCTGGAGAGTCCCAGCCTAAGTAAAGGCCCACGTGAAGGTGTAGGCAGGTGTGTCTGAGCCCCTGTGGGCTGTGCCCCTGTGGGCTGTGCCCCTGTGGGCTGTGCCCCTGTGGGCTGTGCCCCTGTGGGCACGGGCTGGGCCCGCAGCACAGCTGCAGGAGCGGCAGCCTGGTGGAACCTGCCGGCTGGGTTGGTTGTGTTGTGGGTCAAGGAGCCAGGATGGTGGACAAGAAGCACATCCTGCCCACGGCAAGCTGGTGCTGGGGGAGGGCTGGCAGGGGGCTTGTGGCAGTCCCTGATGGCTGGCAGAGGGAGAGCAGGCAGGGGGCCAGGCACTGCTGCCAGCCCGTGCCCTTTGCTGGCCGTGGAGCGCGTCCTGAGCTGCTGGCGTGGGATGCACGGCCCTGGTGGTCAGCACCACGTGCCCCTCTGCTATTTCAGAAACCAGTTACTTGGCAAATAGCGGGGCCTGTCTGAAGGAGCTGCCACAGATTTTTTTATTCCCTTGCTTGCTTTATTTTAACCAGCCTCTCCACTGTTTCCTCTTTATTTTGGGCGACGTGGAAGTCCCGGAGGTTTGCATGAGATCCTGGAAGTGGCCCAGGTGGTGGGTCTGGTGCCAGCGCAGCCCTGTGTGAAAAGCTGCCTTCATGGCAGGCTCACAGCGGTTTCACCTGGAACTGCAGATGTGTGAACAGCACAATCAGGCTCTGGAAGTGCCCAGGGGATTGCTTGGAGCCCACGCAGGAGGAGGAGGAGGGTTGAGCTCTGTTCTGCACAGTGGCTGGGGACAGCCTCACAGAAGGAACAGCAAGACTTCTCTTCTCTTGACATCTCCCAGCTGTGCCTAGGGCTGCAGACCTGGTTGCCAGAGGCCCCCTGAAAGTTCCTCTGGCTCTTGGCAGTGCACTGGAGGTGTCCAGCCAGCCAGTTCTCTGGCCATGTTCCTCGTCTAAGCTTCCCTTTGTGTCTCTGGAGTGATGGGATGCTCTCTTGGGACTGGGAATTTCCTTCCTTGAGCCCAGGTAGCTGCTGGCTGTGTGGATGTCTGCTTACTTTAGGCAGAACTGGATGTCAGGACTCTGGCTTTTATCTCCCCAGCAACCTTTTTTCTTAGCCCCTTGTTGCTTCTGGGTACGAAGCCCATGAAGTAGCAGTGGTCAGCGAGATGCATTTGATGAGATTCCTCAAGAAGCACTGGCTGTCCTCTGAGATCTGAAGTTCTCTGCCACTGGAGAAATGAGTGGAGAGGTGTCAGGCACAGGCATGGGTATTTTACTGGTGGTGCTGCTCAGCAGGTCTTCTGCATTTAAAAACAGAAAAAAAAAAAAAAGGAGAAACCAAGAAAGCTCCAGCTGCTATGGAAGCATGACGTGCCAGGAGGTGGAGGGGAGGAGTATTTTGGTCACAGTTTTCCTCTGTGCAAATATTTGGGATGTTAAAAGCTGTGTCAATGTCTTGTTGAAGGCCTTGCTGGACTGTGGAGCAGAACTGGGTGATTTCTCAACTGCTGCTTGAACTTACTCTTGTTTAGACTCTGCAGTCTCCATTAATGGCCTTACCTGGGTGTTGAACAGTTCCAAGTGATGCCCTCGGCCGTGCGTGACCAGCGCAGAGGGGATGGGGACCTGAAGTCAGCCCCATGGTCGAGGTCACTTTGAGAGGGCAAGGGCAGTTCTGAGCCCCAGAGGTGGCTCCTGGCTCACTGGTGAGTGGAAGTAAAAGGACTGAGAGTCCTGGGGTGCAGATCATTTACAAAAGGGGAAGGAAACGGTAAAATAAAGCTTCTTTCAGTAGAAATAGCTACTGTGAGTACTGTGGGAGAAAGGACTGAGGTATTGTTCTTTAATGTTCTCATGGTGTCTTGAGTGTGAAAGTTTTTTTGTTTGGTTGGTTTTATATTTTAAAGTTCCTTCTTCCTTGTATGAGCCTCTTGCACAGCAGAGGAAGAGAAACACTTAACAAAAATAGAACCTGTGTTTGCCTAAAATGAGGTTGCTGTGGCATGTTTAGGACTCGAGACTGTGACTTTGAAGCTGGCTGCATTTCACGCTGCTGATACCCTTTTAACTGTGTTAGGTAAACAGTGCAATTGGGCTGTGAGAAGTGTCTGGTGAAAACTGTGCTTGGCTCCTCATTCTGACTGTTTCAGAGGTTTTCAGAACAAATACCCTCTGCTTACCAGCCCTCTTCCTGCTTAGAAAAGTTTGCATTGATTTATTATTATTTTTTCAGAGGATTTACTTGCACATTAGAATGCCCCGTGGACATTATTTTCAGTTCAAGGAGGGTTTATTTTAGTTTGGCTTAATTGAATTGGAAACAGTTCTGAGCTGTACCAAAGCGAGTTGATTTCAAACCACACCAGGAGTGTCCTGTTCACAGGAGCAGGCTCACGCTGCCGTGTTCACGCGCCTGCGCTGAGTTCCTGCTTCACCTGTGTGTGGGGGGCTCTTGGCAAGGAATTCACAGTGAGGACTCAGTGGTGCTGAGGCAGGAGCAGGAGAGGCTGAAGGGCTTGGTGTCCCATCTGTGTGTGACAGACACTAATGCTGCTGCCAAGGCCAACCTCGCTCTGGATGCTTTTTCCTTTTGCTGACACAGAGCTTTGGGGCAGTGGCACGGGGAAGTGGTTTAGGGAAGGGACCTGGGTTAGAAAAACTGCTGAAGGATGGGAGAAAAAATACTTCCTCAAAATGTTTTTATGTTTGGTTGTTTTTTTGCCATCTTCCCTTTAATTTGAAATAATTCTGCAATATAGGTTGAAATGGCTTTGCTGGAGCAGAGGGGAACAGGCAGGAAGGACCAGGGACGATGCCCAGAGGAGCACCCACTGCTGTGCCCCAGCCAAAAGCTTGGTCCGGGTGTGGAGCTGGGACCTGAGTGTGCACTTGGTGTAGGGTGCTTGGGAGGAAAGCACTGCTCTTAGTCATCTTTATTTCATTACTATTTTGCCCTTTCAGGAGTACAGTATGGTTAAGCTTAGAGGATCCCTTTGCAGCCCTTCCACCCGAGGAAACTGAGTTGTGGCTGAGGCTTAGGTTTGGCTGAAGGATGAGCTCCTTCTACCGTGGAAGGACAAGCTGGTCCCCACAGTGCTGTCTCCTGAGCATCCTTGTGCTTTTGGGGGCTCTGGCATGGGGAGCTGGTGGGAACTGCTGTGCTGTGGGTGAGCAGCTGGAGCTGCTGGCAGCCAGGGCCTGTCCCTGGGCGCTGTCTGTGCTGCTCTGGCGCCGCTCCAGGGCTGCCGCGGGCTTCATGCCCCGCTGCGTTCCCCGCGAAGCCAGCACCTGGAGCTGGCAGCCCGGATGGCTTCTCTGCGGAGTTTCACCTGCTTAAATAAACAAACAATCTGTTTGCTCCCCTTCCACCCCCTGTTCCTCTGCAGCAGCGCTGCCCAATGTTTTTCTGAAGGATCTGGATCCTCTTCTCAGAGGTGTCCGCACCTGCCTCGGGTGGCTCTTTCTCCTCCCAGGGTGGCTCTGTCCTCCACTGTCCAGTGCTCTTTGCAGTTCCAAACCAAATATTTGCTGCAGTTTTTGAAACGGATTTTGGTTTTATTTAAGCGATTGGCTAATCTCATGTCCAAAGAGTCTCTTTTGTGTCTTTCTCATTTTGCAAAGTTCTAGGATGTAACTGGTGGCAGAGGGGAGGGTGGCTGGGCACACGCTGTGCCCTGCCCCGGTGCGGGTTGTGCTGGGTCTGGATGTGCTCCCGGGTCTCAACTGTGTGTGCAGTGTTCTCTGTGTGCTTGTACCTCAGGTGTGTTTAGACTCTACACTGAAGTCTGTCTGCCCATCCATGTCCAAGCAGTGGGGGCTCTGTTGGGAACATCTTTGTACAGATGCCCCTTTTCCTGGTTGTTACAGAGTGATTTCTGTGTAAAACCTCCAGATTCTGATTGTTTCCATAGACTGGTGATTTCTGAATGGTTTATTCTCTATAAAGTCATTAGTAAAGCAAAATATACCCGAGTGAAAATGTGAACTTAACTGGCTCCCAGGTGAGGACAAGCAGAGGTGATTTTTCTTGCAGACACACACTCAAAAGCCAGAAGGGTGGTTTCTAAATCAGATGCTGCAGGACCTGAGTGTGGGATTAGCTGTTAGAGGTGCTGTGATTTCTTCAGTAATGTCTGCGCTGAAACTTTGTATTTAGGAGTAAAAAGTGTAGTCTGGAGCATTCCTGCTGTGCTGCTCTTTGAGTTCAGGTGCAGTTGTGTTGTGGTGGGCTCTCTGTTGGCGCTGGCTGCCGGTGCAGGCTTGGCTGCAGTTTGGATGTGTCATGCTGCGGCCGCGTGGCCCCGGCTGCTGCTGCCTGCAGATACGGAGCTGCTGCTTTCCAGCAGGGCTCTCAGGCTGTGCCTGCCCTGTGCAGGGGCTCTGTGTGCCCGTGGCAGGGCCAGCCCCTGCTGCTTCCCTCTCTGCCTGAGCTGATGGTCTGTGCTCGGGGCTGCAGTGACCAGAAACCTGCATTTAATACAGGCCCCGTGGAAGCGTTCTTGGGATCTTGCCAGTGAGAGTTTCCTATTTAAAATTAGAAATCAGATTTTTTTTCCTTTTTTTTTGTGGTTGGTTTGTTTTTGTTGTTGTTGTTGTTGTTTTTTAAGCCTTGATGTGAACTGGTATTTGCTGGAGTTTTCTTTTAATCCTGAGATCCCAGCTCAGGGGACGGGGGATGGNGGTTTTGTCTTTTTTTAGGTGGAAGAATATTAAATTTTGTGTAATACTGAACCCTCGGCAGTAATAAGTGACTCATTAGGCAAATACAAGGTCTGCAAAGGCAGGGAGCCCTGAGTCCATCAGGGTGCTGGCCAGTGTGCAGGGAGGCTTCCTGCCAAGCACACCTGCAGCCTCTGCCGGGCAAGGGGGAGAAATCTGCGGGGCAAGGAAGCACACTCAGGTGCAATGTGTGATAAAGCCTACTGCTGTAGTGGCTTTGGGAAGGCTGAACTTATTGAACTGCTGCACTAGCTGGATTTTGTTCTGCTCAGGTCACTTGTTTCAGGCTTTTGGCACATTCTTTTGCTACGTCAGGTGTGGTTTGTTCTTTGTGATGTGGGTCTGTCGGTCCCTTCGCAGCCGCCGTGGTGGAAAGCCTGCTGTGCCCTCATCCCGGGTGCCAGGGTGAGGAGCTTCCATTTCGGTTTTGCTCTGGCAGCTCCTACTTTACTCTTGACTGGGATTGAAGAATTCATCCCATTCCTTTGTTTTGCGTGGAAGGAACCCTTATCCGTGTGGCTGGTGTGGTGCTGGTTGTAGGAGTGTTGGTGCCCCGGGAGCAGCTGGCAGCCTGCCCGCCTGACCCACAGGAGCTGGGCTGGAGCCCTGTGCACTAATGGGCCTGCCTTGTCCTGCCTCGTTTGCGTGATTTGTGGCTGCATTTGTATGCAAATACTAACAACTTGCTGCTGAGTTAATTAGTGTTTTTTCTCTTTGCTTCCTGGAGCTTAAGCAAAAGGTCTTTATTCTCCCCATTTCGGTGGTCTGAGCTGCTCCAGCGCTCCTGCCTGTGCCGGGTCCCTGGGGGAGCTCAGGCCCAGCTGCATGAATGGGCTGCAGACCCTCCTGGACCTCAGGACTGGTGGCTGCTGGGGCTTCAGGTGGTCACTGCAGCTCGATGCTCTGGGTGTCCAGATTAATATTTGCTCCCTGGCTCTGGTGCTTGTTTTGTGGAGGAGCAGAACCAAGCCAGCTCCATGCCCTGGAAATGCCAAGTGTTTGCTTTCTATTGTTGGGATTGAGCACCTTAAATGCCGTGGGATGGATAATTCTCACCAGATTAGAGGCTCCAAGGGTTGCTCTGGTGACCTGAACAGGGCAGCGATGAAGTGGGAATTGCTGGCCTTCAACACCGGCTGGGTGTTGGTTTTTTGCTTTGATAGAGAGGAAGGCAGGCATTTCTTCCCCTCCCAAGAATGGTATCTTTGTGTCCTTGTTTGGGCTCAAGGATTTTACTCGTTTTAATCTGTCATTCCATCTGATTTTCTGTTTTGGTCTGCCAGAGCTGCCCAAGCCACAGGTTGGAGGGGTCACCTGCTGTGCTCTGGTGTGGGCAGCCAGGAGACCCCGGGCAGGAGCTGGTCCAGGGGCTGTGGTGGTACCTGAGCTGTGGCTCCCAGGCAGTTGTGCTTGTCCCACCCTGCCTCTTTCTGCCCTCCAGCCAAGGCTTTTTCACAGTTATTGCATCAGAACTTCTGTTTAGTTTTTAAGCCTTTGTTTTCTCCTGGAAGGCAGGGCTGTGGCTCCTCGGTAGCAGGGGTGGCAGCCTCCTGCCTGAGGCCAGGGACTGGCAAGTTCCACCTGGAAACCAGAGGCCCTTTGCCCCTGGGCTGGTACTTGTCACCTCCTTACTGGTGTTTGGAGCCTTGGTGCTCCTCGGTGTGCGGATGGAGGAGTGAGGCTGAGGTGGGGTGGTGACTCGTGCAGCATTGCATGCGGCTGCACCTTGCATTGCATGCGACTCCACTCCGCATTGCATGCAGCTGCAGGAGGGGATGCAGAGCTCCCCATCCTGTCAAGGGACGTTCCCAGGAGTGGCGGCTCACTGGTCAAGAGATATTTCCTGGCCCCAGAGCCCAAATTGCTGAATCTTTTCTAGTCACCTGAGGACTAATGAAAGAGAAGGCGTTTGGAGTATTTTATTTTGGTTTCCTGTTCAATGCCCCACTGAAGTGAAGAAATGCTTCTCATATTCGGTAGAGTTTGTCATCGTTGGATTTTTAGACCTAGGAGATGTGTTTTTTTCCCTACTTTGTTTTTCCATTTCACACCCTGTAAGGCAAAGGGATGTGGCCCTGCAGACCTGTCCTGCTGCCACGCTGAATTTTTCTGGGGAGGTACAGAAATGGCGATTTTTCCACAATCCTTCTGAACATGTTCTCGATTCTGTAGTGGGCTTTCAGATCCTTAAAACTGAGACTTTACAGGAAGCCCGGCTGAGCCTGGGTAGGTCCAGGCAGGAGGGGATGGATTTAGGATTCTGCAGAGTGAAATAGGAATTTTTGTGGTTCCATTTGGGCTGGTGGGATTCTGTCTGTTACAGTGACTGTCTCAGTGCAAAGGTCTGAGGTGAGAAGCAGCTTAAAAAGGCTGTGTGGCATGTGAGGAAGCAAGTTAGCTCTTAATCATATCATATTGGCCTCCTTTGCGGCTGATACATCTGCTGTAAAACGCTTAGTGCTGAGTGCCTGATTGGGCAGCCCATGCTAAGTGTTCAAACTCCTGCTGCCTTTTTTCTTCAAACAATATCTTCTGGCTTCCAGATTTCTGATAAATTGATAAGAGGAATTGCGTGAGTCAATAGAGTTGTAGACACTTTGCCAATATAACCCTAGCGCTATTGATCTGCCAGTAAATTAAAGTCTTACTTAGAGGCTGCCGATATTTCTAATCTCCTGCCTCACCAATTACACCCTCCCAGCTACCTGGGAAAGACAGCGACGGGAGACGGGGCTGCCCAGGCTTTTCCTGGCGAGTGGGGCCAGTACCCGGGTGGGGCGGGGGCTTTGGGGCTGGGGGTGGCACCGAGCTGGGTGTGTGTTGGGAATGCTGCAGAAGGGATTCGTCAGGCCAGGGTTGAGCCTCCCGCAGCTCCTGGCGCAGCCCTGGCTGCTGGAGGATGGGCAATGANGATAAGCCCCTTTCAAGTCTCATTTACGTTTGAAAGTCCATAGCTAGCTTTGGGAAGAAATCTCCAGATAAATGCTGTGTTCTTTCTAATACCCCAGAGCGAAAATCAATGGGAGGGATAATTCCTTCCCTTGTCCTACATGGACTTTCATGTGTTTCTACCTCCAGCAGCACCTTTTAAATAAAGAGAAGCAGCAGCCACCCTCCCCTTTCTACTCGGCCCTTTGGGTCCCAGCCGAGGCCTCCCGAGTTTAGTGGGAGAGGGGTGCTCAGCGGGGGGGTTCTGTTGGCCCCAGTTTGGGCTTTTACTGGGAGAGAAGTGTGCACCTGTCTGGATTTACAGGGCTGGCAGTGGGGGTGTTTCTGTAGGGATGTAGGGCAGTAGGGAATTCACATCCAGAGTGGTCTGTAGCAGGAGCAGAGGACCAAGGTCTTGGAGGTGGTGACAGCAATACCATGGTGAAGGGATGTAAAAAACGATTCCTTTCATTAAATCCAGTGAAATGAACATTCTTTCGTATAAAACTGCTGCCAGATAGAAGATGGGCCTACAGTGTTACAATTTTTTAATCTTAAGCTTGTGCAGAGCACTCTGAGCAGTGATGTCTCTTCTGCCTGGCATCCAGCAGTGCCTGCTATGAGGCAGATCCACTTTCCAGAAATACCTTGTAGGAATTCGTAGCTGGGACTGGTCTGAGACAGCTCTTCCAGACTGCCCTGGAACATGCTTGTTTCTGAAAGCTGCATCCTCTAGCAATGAAGTTCTTTATCTGGCTACTTCCTTACTGGCTGCACTGAGCTGCATTTTCCCTGATGTTGTGAAGTTATCATATAGACTGTACATTAAAAATTGTAACTATTCCAAGTCTGCTGTTTTGGCAGGGAATGGCTGAGTCTCGTGATCTGTAATGGAGTGGAGATGCTGAGCTGCAGCAGGATATATTTACACTGAAAGCTTTTTCATGGGGGAAACATCTCAGCAGCCCAACAGCCCAAGTGCTGTCTGTAGACTTCAGGCAGCTCGTGGTGGCAGCCATGGGCAGCTGTGCAGGTTACCTGCTCTGGTTGGAAGAGCTGAGGGAAATCCTGTGTGAACCAGATCCTCAGAAAAGATGCTGTTCAAAAGTGACTCAGTCCTTACGGTATTGAGATATGTGACTCCTCTTCATGCCTGGTGATGCTAAGGCCCAAGGCAAAGGCAGGTTGGAACAAGGCTTTTCTACTGCTTCCAGATAAAGTTTTCAGGATTTCCTTGGGGCTTTCTGCTCCCTCCTGGCCACAGCTAGGAGTCCCACAGTCCAAAGCTGGATAAAGGGTTTGTGAAACTTTGTGGATGGCAGATAGTTCCTCACTTCTTTTAGCTGGAGAATGTAAGGGATCAGGGATTTGTCTTGTTTTTCCACCCATTTCTGTTGCCCAGGGCTGGAGCTGCTCTGTGGAGCAGGGATGTCCCCCAGGGTGACTTCTGTCATGAACACTGCACTGCACTCAGCAGGGGACAGCAGCATGGGGTGAAACCCATTCATTAGCAGCCTCTCCATGCTACCCAGGTTTGCCTTTTGGATTGGGAGCAGGCGAAGCTTTCTCTGGTGTGTCAGTGATGATTTCTCTCCAGCTGTCAGAGACAGAGGTGACCTGGCCACTGGCCCGTGTGTTTCTCCTTTGCACCCTGAAATATTTAGTGTTCTGTATGTGAACTTAATGACTGAGCGGGAATATTAACGGCTTGCAGTCTAAAACCTCTAATTCAAATGTCTCTCGACTTGCAGGAAGTCTAAGTTTGGGATTTTTGTGCTCTCTGCCAAGGCTGGCATTCGGACAGTGTTCCCTAATTTATTTCCAAAAATTGGAGAAGGCTGTAATTTACTATTTTAAGAAGCACATGTTTCAATAGACCTTTAATTAAAAAAAGAAAGTTTGGTGCATGTCTGAAACTGTAAGAATCAGTAGACTGGATCAGAACAGTAACATAGCAGTTTGACCTTTGCAAAGTGGACAAATTCTTCTTAATTTTCTCCTCTGACCTGTGTGCAGAGCAGTGTGTTTATAGTCACAGAAGCACAGACTCAAAGGGGGCTCTCGCTGTACCAGGAGGGATGGTGCTGAGACCATGGTGGCTCTCCTTAGGGTCTTGCTTTGGGGATTAGAGACCTTGTGCCCATTCTTCATCACCTGTAGTTAACAGAGGGAAAAAAATTAACTTCTGCCCTAAAACTTGGCCTGCAGTGATACAGGAATGTGGTTTTTTGGGTGGATAGTGAGTAAAATAGGTCACAGCTATTTTATCTGTGTGTTGGAAAACTTAACTACTCTGTCTTTTCCAAAGCTTTACAAGACCAATTCCCACATAACCTTCAAAGCAAACCTTGAGGTGTTTTACTCCACCTCCCCAGTGCCTGCAGTTTGGTTGAGCCTGTAAGCTCCTGGCTTCAGAGTTGAGTGAGAGCTGCCCTGCAGTGTGAGGGAGTATTGCTGTGGTTGTGGTGGTGTCAGGCAAGCTCACAGGCAGCTCCTTTGTGTGTTACCAGCAGAAAAACAGCACGTGAGCCTCCTCTCCAGTCATCTCTAGGTGAGGCTGGTGTGATTGTTTCAGGTACAGCTTTTGCTACCTGGCTGTTCAGCTGTTTCCAGGCATCACTGGTGTATTGGAAGCACTAAGATTTGGGGCATACAGTTTATGGCACTTTCCTGCCCCACGTCAGGGCATGTGGCTCATTGGTAGTTCCTGTATTAGTCACCTAACTTTGTGTTTCACCTCAAATATTAGAAAGGAAGTTGAGGCTAAAAGCAACGCGTTGTTTCTGTAAAATAGTGAAAGTTGTGTTACGACAGGCACTCCCACAGGAGTAACTTCAGAGGGCTCACCTTGGGCATGGAGTGGTGACCGCACACCAGGCTGTGGGACCGTGTGGGACCACTGCCCCCTCCTCCCCCCAGGTGTTCCAGCAGAGGTGTGTGATGTTCCCTGGCACAGGCTCCTGGTGGAGCTGGGGCAGGAGGGATGCACGCCTGCCCTTACCCACGGGCTGGCTGGTGTGTGACTGCACACAGCCTGTCAGACACTGTCCCTGCTGGGCAGCAGAGGCGCTGGGAGCTGCAGCGAGTGCCAGATGCCCAGCAGTGTATTAAACACTAGTTGAGTACAGGAGGGCATATCACAGGAGAGAGATAAGCAAAGTTCTCTGATTGTGGATCAATAAAGGTTAGTGACATCATATCTCAAAGTGAGAGAACCTGCTTTCTGCAGACCATTTATCAGATTGCAGGCAAGAGCAGCGTTAACCTCTTCCTAACTAGGGGTCTGCTCCTCATCTGCCTCCAGACCTAATCATCTTCCCTGTCTCCCCAGAAGGCTCCTGACCCTGCCTGTGAAATTCCAGCAGTGGCACATTGGTGTGGCCATGCCAGATGGGTTCTCTCTCAAACACTTGTGCTCAGCTCTCTGCAGCATGCCATGTCCAGAGCACGGTGCTGGGCTGCCTGGAAATGGCTCGCAGCATGCAGAGCTGTTGGAAGTGTTTCCCATCTCGGTTTATCTGCTGTTCTCCAGTGACCTGATGCTGTTATGGCCCTGGTGAGGCGGCAGATTGCTACATGTCAGTGCTGGGACGAGATGGAGTTGTGTTGGGTGAAGATCTGCACTGTGCCAGGCATGCTGGGATGTGGTTGTAGAAGACATCCTTAGTTTGCTGGTTTGGTCCTTGGATTAACCATTTTCCTTTGGCAGCAGTGGCAGTGGAGTCATTGTGGGTGCTCCTCAGAAGGTTTTGTGGGGCAGCAGGAGGCCTTGGGCACAGTGTGCGCTGCCCTCTCGAGGTGTCTGTCCTCTGCTGTTATTGTTACCAAACCAGATGAAGCTGAGTGAGTGCTCAGCCCGTTCTGAGCCTCGTTTGTGTGCTGTGAGCAGCGGGGCTCCGCTCCCACAGGAGTGCAGCTGGGGAGCACAGGCTGGGCTGCGGGTCACCCACAGCATGGGACCTTTGCACAGGCACCTGCCAAGGTGTCACACCTGCAGGGCATCCAGCCCAAGGGACCCACCAGTCCCCACAGCTTTTTTAACATTTATCATTTTCTGGTCTTGTCTTCAAGTGGTTGGTAACACGAGATACCTGCAAATGAGCAACCCTCCCTCCTTTCCGAATGCCAGAGGAGTATTCAGGATCTTCCAGAGCATCCATGCCCTGCAGTGGGGAGTACGGTGTAGGTCTCTGTGCTGTGCAGGTCTCTCGTTTTCCATGAATGAAAGGATAAACTGCTGCCTGGAGGAACGTGTGGTCAAGGTTTAGAGATAAGATAGTGAGGACGGATGACAGGCAGAGGGTCAGGGGCAAGAACAGAGTTAATTCCCTGAATGAACTTCTCTTGTCTAGCAAGGAAATACCAATTTTTTCCAGAACCTACAGAGACTTGAACCATAAAGACTTTCTGATTAGCTTTCATCCTTTTTCCATTGGTGATTTCTCATGGCAAAGAGCCCTTTTCTGTGGTGCCCTAGGCTGTGCCCCAGGAAGTGTCAGGAGGCCGTGCTGCTGCATGTCCTGGTGGGTTGGGGGGACACTGCTGATGGAGCCTGTGCTAATGGGCTGGTGTCCAAGTAGAAAGTGTATTTTCAATGAGGAGGTGCTGAGATATTAGTGGGACCTGGATTACCCTGTGATTGTGCTGTCAATACCGCTGTATTGAGTCAGAGAGAGCCTGCACGACACAGGGAAACACTTAGCTCACTGCTGCTGCTTATTGAGAAGCCAATAGCAATTTACGTGCTGACACTTGACACCGAATCCATTCCCGGAGGTGCAGCTCCTGCGGAGCCGCTGCCGGGCCGGCCCTCGCACCTGCGCCTCCCCCGGGGCCGTGCGGAGGCTGCCCCGGTGGGGCGGGCAGGGGAAACCTGCGCTGCCCAGAGCCGGGCCAGGGGGATTAGCCCTGTCCGGGCAGGGGAAACCTGCGCTGCCCAGAGCCGGGCCAGGGGGATTAGCCCTGTCCGGG
>VXBR01012348.1:402272-520473 GCA_013400215.1 Cisticola juncidis
GACACTTGACACCGAATCCATTCCCGGAGGTGCAGCTCCTGCGGAGCCGCTGCCGGGCCGGCCCTCGCACCTGCGCCTCCCCCGGGGCCGTGCGGAGGCTGCCCCGGTGGGGCGGGCAGGGGAAACCTGCGCTGCCCAGAGCCGGGCCAGGGGGATTAGCCCTGTCCGGGCAGGGGAAACCTGCGCTGCCCAGAGCCGGGCCAGGGGGATTAGCTGTGTCCTGTGTGCAGTGAGGGGGCAGAAATGTGGGTGCCCGAAGTGCCTGGGGCCCGTGGACCGGAGCAGCTGGATTCCTTCTGTCCTGTCTGTTCTCCTGGGACAAGCACAGCTGAGCCTGATGGCCTTTCTGGCATACACACACACCTTTTAAGAAAAACTTAAGATCATCTGCTGCCAAATACTTTCAAGAGAAATAGCATCCAGGATATTTCTTTGAGGCTGAGCTCCCTAAAGCGGGAACTAAGCCATGAAGGGGTGAGGATGGGATGAGAACAGAGCTGGAGTACTGGAACGAGATGGGTGGAGGTGGGAAGCAGAGCATGAGGAACCTGTGTCCTGGTGATGTGCTCAGCAAGGAGCATCAGGGGCTGGTGCTGGAGCACTGCAGGAGGCCTGAGGAGCTGCAGACCCAAGCGGATGGTCTTGGCAGCCTCAGTGCCAGGGCAGTAAAGCTCCTGCTGGTTTTTAAGTGCAGCTCTTCCTGTTTTGCTGCATTGCCTGGCAAACAATTTTACACATTCTCCGTTAGCTGTGGTGTTGCTTTTTGGTCACCTTTCCCTTTGCAGTTCCCCTGTGTGCCTGAACCTCCTGGGAGGGTTAGAAAACCTGTGTCCTAAATCTAAAAGGAAACAAAGGAAGTGTGCTGCATGAGGGAGGTGCTTGGAGTGACTCTTCTTTTGCAGAAGTAGAATTTAGGTCGTGTTGCAGGTGGTGCTTCCAGTATCTGTGTTGTTGATGCTGGCAGGTGGCTGTAGCCAGCGTGTGGTGTCAGGGCTGTGCAGAGCGTGGGGAAGGGAGGGAGCGAGCCTGGAGCAGTCGGTGCTGGGCTGTGGGGCAGTCTGAGGAGAGCAGGGACTGTCCTGTGTCTGCAGAGTCCTGCTGGAGCAGGCTTGGGCAGGGTCTGGTGGCCCTGCTGGCCGGGGCTGGGATGGGCCTTCCCTGCCGCTCACCCTGGGCACGGTGTGTCCGTCCCTGCTGTGCCAGGCTCTGCTCCCAGCCCAGGCTCTGCTCCCAGCCCAGGCCCTGCTCCCAGCCCAGGCTCTGCTCCCAGCCCAGGTGTTCCCCTTGGCAGGGCAGAGCCAGAACGAGCAGCAGGTGCCTGTCCCAGAACTCGCTGCCGCGTGTGGTGGCTGTGACCAGAGCTGGGATGTGGTATGGCCAGGAGCCCAGTCACCCCATGTTTGGGCAATTCTGGCTTTCTTCAGACACTTCAAAAAGTGGCAAAAAACAATATAGAAATAGGTTTGCTGAGAGTGTAACCAGGGCAGCAGTGGCTCGTGATGGAGGGGAGCAGGAGTAGGATATGTCTGCATCCAGTGCCTGTTGAACCTCAGTGGAGGGTGAAGCAGCAGGCATTTTCTCTTGGGATGCTGGATGGCAGGTGTGACACCTTGGCACATGCTTTTGTAGAGGTCCCTATTGCTTATTCTGTTTTGTTCTAGTCTATTGCTAATCTTGTTCAGCAGTTGCTCCTCTTAATTATTGGAGTACTTTTACAGAGATGTAGCAGATTAATCCTTTTAGTTCTGCTTGCTGCCAGAAGAGATTGCCACCATTATTCCTGCACTATGGAAGGAGAGGTTGGAGCAGGAAGAAGCAAGGCTAAATTTAGAAAGCTTGTGCTCACACATGCTGCTCTGCAGCTGTAGGGGAGCGTGTGGTGGCAGGTACCAGTGTGGGCAGTGAGCAGGTATGCAGGTGGGTGCAGAGCTCTGCAGGTGTCACAGCTGGGTCATGACCTGCTCCCAGAACCCCAGCAGCTCCTTGGTGCATTTCCAGCAAGGGAGGGCAGCTCCAAGGCATCACTTATCTGGTCCTTGCCTTGCTGGAACACAAATATTAACTGACAAACACTTGCATAATACATGGCACAGTCACTGCGGCCTGTCCTTATCTTCCTCCATAAGAAATAATTAGGGAAAAGTAGGAAAGTTAACTTACAAACCAATAAGCCTCTCCTGCGCTGGAACTAGTGACCCTGAGGCTTGTGTGAGGGGTGCTGAGTTTGTGTCAGGAGCTCAGCGTGGGGGAAATGGAGAGGTGCATGTGTTGCCCATGCAGGGCAGATGAGTGTGTGGGCACTGTGGGTGGCACACGAGTGCAGGTGCCTGGCACTGCAGGGCTGGGTCCCTGCAGCCTTGGCCTGTGCTGTGCTTGGTTTGCTCTGCCCCGTGCATGCTCTGCCTGCAGCTCCCCTCTGCTCCCAGGTCAGGTGTTCTCTCTAACGTGGTCACACTCATGTCATTCCAGCTGAGACCTTGCAGTGCTATTAATGTGCCCTTTATTGCTTCCTTGTCTCCACAAACAATCTAAGCAACATCCTGGAGATTGTATTTGCCACTTGTTCAGCTGCATCCTTTGGTTCATCCTGACCAGTGCATTAGTCTGTCTCCTCCTGTGTAATTCCCAGTTGGTAAACCCTGAATTTACTGCAGAAACTCAGAGTTTTCCTGTCATAACCTTGGATTTAGTTGCTTTCTTGTTATTCTAGACTTCATATCCTAGCTTTTTCCTGTGTAACATTCGGTCTCCCAGTGTGTTGGATGTGCTTCTCGATTTAATTTCATCAAGGATCGGTGGTCTCTGCTGATTGCAGCAAGGACAGCAGACGTGTTAGTGTGAAGGCTCCCAAGGCCTTTCAAGAGGGGAAACCTTTATCCAGGGCAGTATTTTCTTTCCACATTTTGGTGTCAGCTGCACTTGGCCTAGTTTTCTGCCTTTTTTAGATCATAGCTACTGCCCATCCTCTCCAGCACGGCTTCGTGGTGCACTGTGGAAGAAGGGGCAATAGTTCTTTCAGTAAAAGGAGACACAGGGTTAGTTTTCACAGTGTATGTTTGATAAATGCACTTTATGTTTGATCCTGTTCTTCATTTATTGCTCTCTCTTTTATTATTCTTGCTTTCACAGTACTTCCAGCTCTCTCTGTTAGGACAGAAATAAACCCCACAGCAGTGTCTCCCCTGCCCAGTTTGAGCACAGGTATTGGCTGTCTGTACCCAGCATAGTTCCTGAGCTGATGGACAGTTACGAATATCTGCTGTTGACCCTGTTGAAAATGTACTCTAGTATTCTTAATTGTTTTAGATTGTGTAGATTTAGATTAGAATGAGGCACTGGCACAGGCTGCCCCGAGAATTGGTTGCCCCATCCCTGGAGTCTTGCAAGGCTGGGTTGGACAGGGCATGAAGCAAACTGGTCTGGTGGAAGGTGTCCCTGCCCACGGCAGAGGGTGGAACGAGCTGAGCTCTAAGGACCCTTCCAGCCCAGCCAGTGATTCCATGACAGCTGCTATTTTTAGCTCAAATCATGAAACATTAAGAGAAAATGCAGAGGCAGGGAAGGTATCTTGAAGGCTGAGGTGAGTGGTCCCCTGGGGGTGGAGCTGTTCCGTGTGTGCTGGTGGGTTTCAGTGTCTGAGCTGATCTCCCTTGGCTCTGGTGCTGCTGCTCTTGGGTGGCTCCTTCATACCTGTCTGCTCTGGAACAGCAGCAGGTCTGTCCTTGTGCTGCTGCACTCCCAGCTGCCCTTCAGTCTCCCTCAAGTGCAGCGGGGGCATTCTGGGCCTGTGTGGTTCCAGGGCTCCTTCTTGGGTGACAGATCTGAGAAAACAGTTGAACCTGAAGTCATCTGTGGCTACTCCACAGTGCTTGCAGGTGCCACTGGAGTGACTGCCAGGTGTGAGGTGGGACAAGGACAGTGCCATGCTGCTGTGCCTTGGGTTCAAAGGGAAAGTAATGATCTGCCTTTTCACCATACTTGAATTTTTGTCTTTAAACAAGTAAATTAATATAACGAATAATGGAAACTGAAATGAAATAGATGATTATTACTGGAACCTTTGAAAGAGTGCAGAGCATCCCAGAGCAGGCATTCCTCTGCAGGGCTGTCCCAGTCCTGCGCTGGAGGTGGCTGGGAGGCAGCAGTAGGTCGGGACCGAGGAGACCCCACATTACACCACGGGTCTGTTTTGGCACGTCCAGGACCAGCTGTGCTGTGCAGGACAGAGCACGAGCACCAGGGGTGGGGGGGATGCTCCTTGGCACAGCCAGCAGTGCTGGCTCTGCCCTGGCAGCTTGTCCTGCTCTTCCTTTTACCTTTGTTTCATTTTACTGCTGCTGGACTAGAGCTTTGTTGAGTTTACCCTCTGTGATTTCCTGTGCTCAGGGTGAGGGATGTTTGTCCCACGCGTGTGTCATGATGCCCTCTGCACCCTTCATGGGTGCTCCTGGGCAGCTTCCCTGTGTGTGCTGTTGTCTCTGCTCCTGGCATGCTCCGGCTCCCGTTCCTGCAGGAGCTCCCAGCGTGATCTGCAGCCTGAGCCGTGGCTGTGACGGGTCACTCTGGCAACTGCAGCTTAGGATTAAAAAGAAAATCAGTCACTGTCATCTTGGACCCCAGCACCAGTGATCTGACAGTCCACGATGCATCAGCTTCTTCTCATCAGAGGATCTTAGACTCAGGACTGCCCCAAGGGTTGTCCTCTGACTCAGGCTGACTCGCACAGCCAGCTGCACCATTTCACTGCCTGAAGATGAAGCTGACAGACCCAGGGGATCTTCTCATTCCATTTCTCATCTTCTCAGTCCATTTGGTTGGATCTTCAGGGCCTCCTCCATGTGCAGCTTCAGCAGAGCAGAGCATTGGACTCTTAACTGCTGCTGTGTGGTCACACCCTGGAAATTCCCTTATGTCCCCGGGGAAGTCGGAGTCTTCACGTTGGCTTTCAGGCGGGGTAGGACTGCCTGCCGTGGCCTTCAGCCTCACAGTTCTTGTGCCAGACAGTGGCTGCTGCTGAGATCATCTTCCTCCTTTAGAAAAAGGAACTGGTTTGCAGCTCTGCCTTGGGAACCTGTGTCTCACATGGCCACTGCCAGCTGCTCCTGGGCTGCCAGGGCTCTGCTGGGGGGGCTCCTTCTCACTCTGCAAACCCAGGGGCCTTCCTGCAGCCCTGGGGTCTCGGGGCAGGGCCCCTGTGTGGGGCGAGGGGCTGATGCTCAGGGGTCCCAGGTGTCCGTGTATCTTACAGAGAATGTGCATCTCTGTGCAAAACAAAGCTGATGTGTTCTGCAAACCTGTGTCCCTTGGAAAAAAAGTAGTCACATAGGGTTAGTTTTCCTCTTCCATCTTGTTCCCATTTTCCGTGGTGTGTTAAAATTTTATTTTAATTGAGTAGCTTGTTCACAACTTTAATGCTGGGATTTACCATGGCTCTAAGAGATGTTTTAAGTCAGATGGAGAGTCATTCATAGGATCATCTGTGTCAATGGGTGGTTCACATCAGGAAATGGGTTAGGCAGCAGAGTTAAGGAAATGTTATTTTATAAAAAGTCTTCAGCTTATCACATCCCTTGAAGAGCTGGGGCCAAGGAGCGGATCGGGCTGAGCTCTGAGGAGATGTGTGGATGCATACAGAGGAGCAGGTTTTAGGGAGCCCAGAAAAGGGGTCTGGCATCATTTGTGGCTGTGTAGTCCACCAAACGCTGCTGTCACGGGCTGGGCAGGTTTTCAAAGGTGTGATGGCTGATTTTATGTCCCCATGGAGCCTGGAGCTCACATGACAGCTGGCTGGGCTCCAACTCCTCCTGCTACAGTTTGGCTCACTGTCACTGAGAAGGAAGGACCTGAATTCAGTTGAGGATGAAGGGAAGGACACTGAGGAGGACCCTGGAGCTCAGAAAGCTCAAGGACATGCCTATAGAATCCTATGGCTTGAAAATCATGTACTTACTATGTTTATTGATAAGCAGAGTGTACAGGGCTACTTCTCAACCTCCCTTCCAGACTGATCCTCTTGGATCAGCTGATGGAGAGTTAGTCACTCAGCTTTTGATGCTCTAGAGGCTGGGCTGGATGAGTAATGATTCCTTTAGGCCTAGAGATGTCTCCTTGTCCTGCTTCACCCAGGTAATTAAAACCTTGTCAGCGCATGCCGTGGTGTGGCAGGGTGCCTGCTGCTGCTCCTGGCCCTGCGGGAGGGATGTGGGGGAAGGAGTTTGTCTGTTTGACACTTGCTGTGTAAATGAGTTCATTCCTTGTGGCTGGGCAGAGGGCAGCAAGGCAGGGGAAGGAGCCCCAGATGTTGTTCTGAGGTGGCAGGCTGCCTGTGGGGTGAAGCATCAGCCCCACAGCCCTGTGTGGGCACAGGCTGCATGTGCGTTGTCACAATGCAGAGCAGTATCTTTCTGGAGCTCAAACTCTTTTTTTCCCCCCATCTTTTCATGTATCCTCTGCCACAAACCTTTGAAGAAGACCATCATAATTAAGTTTTTCCCAATTGGGCTTTTGCTTTTGAAAGAAAAATCACTTTGCATTTGGGGGTTTGAATTTGAAAGAAAAATAAGTAACAGTTTTCCCATTTAATTTCTATTCGAGCTCTTTTTAAGTCAGTTGTTATTTACCATATTGAATTTTCTCTTAAACCTCTGTTCCTGTTGCCCTGTAGGGGCCTGCATGTATACAGCCACTTTAATTTTTTTTTTTAATAAAATCAAGCATGCACATTCTGGTACAGTACTAGTTCTGCTCTCAGCATTGGCAGGATGTGGTTAAGTTGGACCAGTGAGTCCTTGGTTTTCCTGAGGAAACTGTAAGAGAGTAAATGCATCTTCATTGGCCTGCAATAGTGAAGTTGCAAGCCTTGGAAAAGCTTCACATTGTTCCAGACTATTTTATGACTGAGAGATTTTTATTTTTTCCCATTTGGTAAAGGTGGCCTGTCTGACTTCTGCCACTGTCAGGAGTGCTGGCTGTGGTCACTGTACATACACAGGTTGTGTTGTCCCTGGAGCACATAGGCATGGCCAGTAGTTGAGTGTGATTTAGGCAAGACTGTTGTTTGTTCTAGTTGGAACTTGGTGAAGAGGAAGAAAGAAGCTGCCTTTGGAAATGAAGACTGGATTTCAAGCCTTCTTTTCAGATGGGTTGTGATGTAGAAGTGGACAGTTTCTCATGTCATTCTCTTCTTGCGCCTTCCACTGCCGACTCCAATGTGCGTGCATCAGTTGAGCTGATGAATCAGTTTCTTCCTTTCCTACCTCCACACAGACCTGGTCACAGAAGTTGGGTTTATCAGATATGGCTCAGCCCTTCTCTCTCCAAGGGCTTTGGCATGGAAAAGTTAGACTAGATCTTGCTGTAGAGGCTTTCCCCGTTGCCTGTGCCCAGGAGCCTGCCGCAGCGCTCACCTGTTGGAGAGCAGCCCTGTGTTTGTGGGGTTGGGAGCCAGCGCTGTCGCCCCTGGGGCTCTTGGAGCACATCCCAGCCTCTGTCTGTTCCAGTCTCCTCTCGCTCTGTTGTGCACCTTCCCTTGCCCAGAGCTAAAACAAGGAGCCAAGAATTAATTGTTTTGTGTCGTTTTCCCCCCGTGTTGTGTTGTGGTCTGATCGGTATCTGGGCCCATTGGGCACTGGAGGCATTTGCTTCCCCTGCTGCAGAGGCAGGGTTGGAGGGCTGAGCAGAGCTGTGGGTTGTCCCCACGGGGTTGGGGGGCTGCTGGCAGCGCGGCTGCCCGGGCACGGTGGCAGGGCAGGGCTGCGGGATCCTCTGGTGCTGTTCCTGTCCATTACCACAGGCTGCAAGCCGTGTCCCCCTGAGCAGCTTAAGTAAACTTTTCATGGCAGGAGGTGTAATCAGAGGTTAAATAATTAAGTAACATTTATTTGACATTCGTATGAAATTCACTGCCATGGAATTTAACTCAGTGCTGGCTGTAAAGGGTGAGAAGGAAGGAAAATGTGATGTGGCACAGGGGAACCTGCGTGACTTAAAGGATTCCGAACTGGAGGGGAAATTATAATATTGGTGTTATTGTAATCCATGTCATTCATCCAACCTTAGAATGGTTCCAGAATGCTCTCTTGAACACAAGGCTCATATTCCAAGACCAGACTTGGGAGGTGGAGAATGCAGCACTGCTGGGTGGCTGCAGTGGGACTCTTTGGGGTGCAGGGATTTGGGGGTGCTGAGGGGGAAGCTCCTTGGTCACCCTTGCATGTTCTGTGCTGCTGGGACAGCGTGGGTGCTGGGGCCAGGAGCTCCCCAAGGATGGCTGAGTCTCGTGGCGTCAGGAGCAGTGCAGTGGCACCGCTGTGGGAACAGTGAGGGGTGCAGGAGGTGAGGTTTTCATCAGTGTTGACTAAAGAGTTTTGGAGCTTTGTGGTTTGTTCCTAATTAAAGGTTGGAGTCTGGGTGCTGTCCTTGCAGAGCTGCCGGGATGGCAGCGGTGGCCCTGGGACGGCCCTTCCATCCTGACACTTCACCTCTCTGTCCTTCTGCTTTCTTTGGAATGGGTGAGGCTGTCTCTGGGGGCTTTTGTGGATGTTTTTCCTTGTTAGGTTTCAGAGAAGCACTTGATCAGGAGTCTGTGTTTCTAGTAATTATGCTTCGTAGGGACCTATTTCCTTATGCATTTAATAGGGCTCTGTCATTCAGGTTGGGCTTGGCCTGAACTCTCGAGCAGGGGCCTTGCATGAGTGAGATGGGCATTAAAGTCTTTGATTTTCTGCAGGGCAATTACTGTGGCTGGGTGAGGAAGAGGAGGCTGTTCCGTGAGCAGGGAGGGTAGAGGTGTTAAGACCCTGACATCAGTAATCAGTTCAGTGTCTCAGGTTCCTGAGTTCAGTGGCCATTCACGCCGCAGGGATCCCCAGGTGACCTGCAGGCTTTGAGCCCTGCCTGAAGAGACCTCTTCAAGGGAGCTCCTTTAACCAGATGGTTTGTCTTTGAGCTCTGCTGAAAAACTGAGTTCTGAAGATGAGACAAAATTCCCTTAGTGCACCTTTTAATTGTTCATTTAGGAGCAGAGCTCTCCTCCAGCTGGGAGGGCTCAGGGCTGCTGTAGAGTGCTAATTAAAAGTAATAGTGATAATGAAAACAGATGTTTTCAAGAAAAGTAAGTGCTACTGGGGCCCCAATCTTCTGTCCCTGCCTTCTCTGCAGGAGGAGAATGAGCTGCAGACCCAGGGGGGCAGTGGAAGGGGACCAGATCCCAGGTGGCTCCTGCTGCATGAGCAGCCAGGGAGGCTCTGGACGAAGCACAGAGGTGCACCCAGCCCTGCACCCAGCACCCCCTCAGAGCCCCTGCTGCCTTCCCTCCCAAAGAAACACTTTCTGTGGTCTTGTCCAGGTTGAGGCCAGTCCGCAGTAAGGCTGCTGGTGTAAAGTTTATTTTGCAGATGTCCCCAGTGATTAGTTAAAGAGGATTCAGTTGCACAGGAGCAGCCAGCCAAGGCAGTGGAGGTGGCACCGAGTGCTGCCTGCAGCCCACAGCAAATGGTCCTTGGGGTTAACACTGAGATGGAGCTGTCAGAGCCTTGTCTGTGCTGGGAGGTAATGGCACCCATACTCCTTAATTACTGCCCATGGAGCTGCTGACAGAACCCTGGAGCTTCAGCCCTTGTTAAGCTCATTTTCAGCTGTCCCTTGGCTGTGGTGGCAATGGAGCCCCGAGTGTGTTACAGCCTCTGGTCTTGCTCCTGAGGCTGGAGGAGCAGCAGATGCTTTTGCCAGAGCATATCCCATCAGGCAGTTTGGCATCACTTCTGGAGGCTGGGCCATACGTGTTACTGAGTTTAATCCAAGAGAAATTGTTTTGATATTTGTAACTACTTCAGAATCGAAATATTGCCGTGCTGTGTGCTGGCAGAGCGACTGCTGGCCCACAGACACGCAGTGGCAGGTGACAAGCTGCAGTGTCACCTGTTCTGAGGTATGGCCTGCGTGTGCATACACCTGCTGGATCTTCCACAATGAGGGGATCCAGGGTTCAGTCTTCTCAAAAAGAATTCCTAATGCATTGCACAAGAATTTGGGTCCTGAAGGGATAAATTCTGTTAAATCTTGTTAAAAGGATGTAGGAAACTGTACAAAGTCCAGAGTAGAGGTAAAAGGAATTGAAATACTGAAGGAAATGTTTTAGAGTGGGAAATGGAGTTGAATTTTCAGCTGATCAGTAGGAGGGTCCAGAGCTGAAGTTACAGGTTTTGGTCTTTGAGCACTGTTTTCCCTGGAATGGCCGCTGCAGCAGAAGGTGTGCAGCAGCTGTAGAGTAAACCCTGATTCGGGTGTGTGTAAGATAAACAGCTCAGGGACTGTGTCTGATGATGTGACCCTCTCCATCCTGGTGGTTGCTGGGCTGTGGAGGTGGCCTGGGGTCAGTGTGTGGGCACGGTGGCATGTGAAGTGTCCCACTGGGGCAAAGGGGGCTACACTCAGGTGATGCTCTGGCAATTCTTATTTTGGTAGAAAGCTCAAGGCAGTGCTAGGAACACCTTGGAGGCACCCCACAATTACCATAATAAACAGTTTTATCATCTGCTTGGCAGTCAATAACGTGGCTTATGCTGCTTTAGTATCTCGCTGGTATTGATCCCCTTAACAACTGTGCCACGGGCAGCTCCCGTTAACCCTGCGCTGTCGGCAGCTCCCTGTCCTGCCAGGGCCTCGGGCTCACCTCTCACCCAGGTGTGGGCAGCAGGGGATGGCAGGGGGGCATTCCCAGCTTCCAGTCTGACAGTAGGGTTTTGATCCAGGAGTGAGGGATTAAGTGCATGTCCTGAGTATGAGGGGTTAAAGTGAAAGGCTTGACACCTGGTTTGCAGTTTGGGCCCAGAGGAGTTTGGGCTTGTGACAGTGGTGTGTGGTGTTCCCTTGGAAGGGGGGTTCCCTGAGACCCCTGTGTGCTCCCAGCCTGCTGTGTGTCCTGAGCCAGTGGCCCTGGAGAAGGAGGGCTGCTGTGTGCAGGGACACTGTAATGCTTTACTGGGGCCTCGGGCTCCCTTGGGACCGTGCACTGATCATGTCCTTGGCTTGGCCTGGCTCTGCTGGGACTGGCTGAGGCACTGGCACGGCAGCACCACTCACACCTTCCTGGCCTGTGAGAACACAGACGCTGGAATGGGCACATGCTGGGAAACGCCTCGGCCCTGCCGTGGCTGCTGGGCTGAGCTGGGGCAGTCGAGTGCTGCTGGCTCTACCAAAGGCTCTGTCTGGGCTAAGCGAGCCCTTGGGGGTGCTCTGACAGCTTTGCCTCCGCTTCTGGCAGTGCAGGCGGCAATTAGGAATATCAGGTTAGGAGTTGACTCCATTTTGGGAGGAAGAAGGATGATTTGCTGTCCGCATCCCAGTGGGGCTTTGAGGAAGGATGGGACTTTCTGGGATTTGGTTGTACCTAGATAGTTAGGTCTTGTGGCCCAGTATTTCTCCTAATGGAATTTCCCATCATTTACTGCCCTGCTGATTCCTGATCAATGAAAATAAAATTGCATTGCCTCCTGAGAGGCTCCATGTATGGCTGCAGCCTCCAGCTGTGTCAGTTCCGGTAAGATAATCTCATCAGGCGTGCAAGAGGGTAATAGGAAATAAAAATAAAACCCACAATTAGCAAGAGGCCAGGCAGCCAAGTAACACTTTCGGTCCTGGAGGTCTGGAGACGGGTGCTTGGCAGCTTCCTCCTCTCGGAAGGTGCCTGCGCCCCTCGCAGTGCGTGCTGCAGGGCGCTCACTGCGCCTGGCAGTGCCTGCGGGTGCATCGGGCACGTCCTTGGCATCCCCATTCACCTGGATCTGCACCAGCTCCCTCGAGCTGAGCTAGTTCAGTGTTTCACAGGTGATGCTTCTGAGGTGCACCAGGGATGTAGCAGCTGATGGAGGGCCTGTGTGCTGTGCACATGGAGAGCATGAATTTGAGACTTTGAGCTGTCAAGTGGTCCATAGGTGGTGACTCCTGATGGTTGCTGCAATCTGGAATGTTTATTTTGGCCAGATCAGGAACCTGCTTAGGCTGTACATGAACTCTGGAGCAGGGTGTAGTTTTGGAAACAACAAATATGGATGCTGTTGACAGGAGTACAGGACCACTTGGATTTGCTAAAAGTTGGCCTAAAGGTTGCTCTAAATAGGGTGGTTTCCCAACTATACCAGCAAGTTTCTTTACCTGTTTTAGGGTTTTTTAGATTATCTGCCAGTGATACGGCTGTAACTGGTGTTTGTACTGAAACGTGGATGGCTGGTGTGAGCAGACATCCTGGTGACCTACGTGATGGGACTGTGCAGCCCCAGTGTGTAGTTCAGAGCTGACGTATCAGCCACGGTGATTGTCTGAGCAGCCAGTGGAATGGTTACAGAATGACCTAATGCCTCTAAGCCTGCTCTCCAGATCCAAAGCATCGGCTTTCCCAAAGGGTGGGAAAGAGCAGCTGAGCCCAGAATGTCGCAGTCAGTCTGCTTCCTAACAAGGACTGGATCTGAGCCCTGGCAGAGGAGGTCTGCATGACTTACGAGGGTGACTCTGAGCCTTGGCTTGGCCCTTGACACTAGTCTGGAGTGCACATGTTGTTTGGGTAGCCCGCAGGAGGAAGGAGCCTTGGCAGGGTGTGTGGGTGAGTCCCTGCAATGTGAGCACGGCCTGGCAGCGCAGCAGCAGCAGCAGCAGCAGCAGCAGCAGCAGCAGCTCTTGGGCTGGGCCGCTGGGCCTTGGCTGTGTCTGATCCCAAAGCCCTGAGGCTGCAGACTCCCAGCATCTCGGGGCTCCTCCGTTCACCAGCGTTGCCAGGGGCTCGTGGGGGTAGGGCTTGCCTGGTGCAAGGTCTTGTGGATGTCCCTTCCTCCATGGAGGGACACAGGCCCAGACAGAGCCGTGGTAGCTGGAACTGGTGTGAGCCACTGGACTGGCTCTGGGGATGCAGGAGGAGCTGCAGCGTGGCAGAACAGGGGCACAAGCATGGCCTGCTTCCTGAGGCACTGGGGCTTGGGGAACCTGGGGGACTGTGGGGCCTGGGTGACAGAGCGAGGCAATTTGTCCTCAGCAACTCTGATTAATTTTGGAGTGGGATCAACAACGGTGCACCAAAAATTCAGACCAGATGCAAATGTAGTTATTTATGCAGCAGCATAGGCTGAGAACACCATTTAACAAGAAAGATTGGGGGTTTGGAGCAAAGGGGTGAGTTGCACAACAGCAGAATCGTGAGATGTGTGACATTTTGAAACAAAACCTGGAACTCCTGCGGTGTCCTGTTCAAGAGGAGAGGAACTTGCAGAACCTGAGAGCAAGCTCCGTGCCATGGGAGCGTGTGAATGCCTTGTCATGTATGAGCTAAGAAAGTGCTTCATTTTGCTGTGTAGAGAGAAACATGACTGAAGCCAGTTTACCTCTGCTGCAAAATATTCTTAGTGCTGAGAATCTCCTGAAGGAATCAGCGCTCTTGTCCACCGCTGCTCTCAGAAAGCCTTCTGGCCCTCCTTGGGATCACTCCACTCTCAGTGGCAGCGGGCTGAAGATTAGATAAGTATTTTTGTGTGTAGTGCAGTAGCTGGCTCAAAGGGATCAGCAAACTTGGAATAATAGTTCATAACAAAATGCCTTCTGAAAAGCTGCCTGACTTGTGTTACTCCCATTGGCTCGGTTTTAGCTGGTGTGAAGGGCAGAGGGAAAACATGGATAATGTGGAAGTTTCACCTTTCCAAGGAGCCCCTTTCTCTCCGGTTCATGCCAAGTGCTTGAGCCCTGCAGCTTTCAGCCGTGTTTTGTTCAGCGTTTCCTTTGCTCCCTGCTGCTTGAGAAGCTGTTTGTGCTGATGCTGCTGGGCAGATCTGAGGGGCCGGCTGTGCCCGTGGGTGTGCCCCAGTGGGGCTGGCCCTGGCCGTGCTGTGAGCACCGTCCTGTCCCTGATGGGGCTTCTCTTCCAGCAGGCCACTGCCAGCCACATCGTCCCCTCCTGGCACCTTGGGCCCTTCATCATCCATGGCTAGAATCCCTCAGAGGGGAAAGCTCATAGTGTTCATAGGGACTTCCACAGAGGCAAAGTTTTTCACTGAGAAGGTGGTCAGGCGCTGGCACAGGCTGCCTAGGGCAGTGGTGTAGTCACCATCCCAGGGAGGGATTTAAAAGGCCTGCAGATGTGGCATTTGGGGACATGGATTAGCAGTGGCCTTGGCGGTGCTGGGTTAATGGTTAACCCTGATGATCTTAAGGGTCTTTCCAACCCAAATGATTCTTCAATTCTATGAATTCTTGGCTTTGCTGGGGTAACCAGGCAGCTTGTGAGGACTTGCAGCCCCAAGACTCTTTGGAACCTGTGGTCAGTGTTGTTTGGCTGTGTCTTCCACCAGCAGGCAGGGCTGGCTTGTTAATTCTGCTTCCAGTTCAGAGGTGTTGAATGTGGCCATGTGTCCAGATGGAAACAGTCTGGCACAGAGCAGAGCAGTGGCAGAAGTCAGACCTGAACTTGGGCTTTCAGCTGGTAAAGCCTCACTGCAAAAGAGGAAAAGAGATGTAAAGTGTTCAGGATTTTGCAAGACCGGTATCTTGCTCATCAGACCATGTTTGCCAGTGGAACAACTCCACTGTGATCAGGGTGTGTGCTAAAACACAGCTTGGACTCGCTTGGAGAGGTGCAAAATATGACTTGCTATGTGAAAAGGAAAAAATAGTTTGTAATTGCTTCATTAAAATGTTGAAGTTGGCAAATAAATATCAGTATTTTCAGGTTGGGGTTTTTTTTGGTTAGGAATTGCATAAGAGGAATCCCTTGACACTACGTTGTAAAATGCTGGCAGAAAAACCCTAGCTGGAAATCATTCTTCACTCTGGGCACCCATGTTCCCTGTTATACTCAGGTTTTGGCACATAAGTACCGTTTCATCCTAATATTTCAAGTCTTGTTGCAGAGTTTTCAGCACTTCCCTTAGGCTGGCAGGTATCTTGCTGCTTTCTGGCACCTTAATGAATGTGAGAGAGCTGGGATCTGTGTCTTCTGTTTAACTTAGAAGATAGAAATATTTTATGGAACTGGGAGTTGAAACTCTTGATATTGCCACGAGAATCTCCAGCCAGTGTTGCTGAGGAAATTTGAAAGAATCTTTCTATTCTAGGAAGTAACTCTTCACATACTTGTGTGATAGCAGCTGCTGTAGAAATCACATAAAGTGACAACATGCTCCTGCCACCTTGTTTTACCCTCTTCTGTGACCATCCTGCTTGCCAAGCGAGGCAGCGTGTGCTCACCTAATTGCAGGAAGTATCATAATTCATATGCATAAAGGAGCAAAATTAAAGTTGCTTTGGCAACATACATTCTGTTCTTCCTTAATTTTGGAATTCTTGATCCTAGGCAATTATTTTTATCATGTCTTTCCATTTGCAATTTCCTAAGTGTTACCCGAGTGCTGTGCTGGAGAGGCAGGACAAAGCTGTGATGCCCCAGATTCGTTGTGTTGCCACTTCGGAGGGTCACGGTGACTGCCTTGCACCCCTTGCCTGGCTCCTGCTCCTGGGAGCTTTGAGCAGGGATCTTACCAGGGATCTCCAGATCTGGCCAAGCTGTTCCATGTTTCTACTACCATGAAGTTGAGTAGGCTGCTCGCTCACCTTTGGTATGTCCATCCTAGCCTGGAACAAGTGTCACCAAGTGCCATTGCTGAGACAGGAGCTTCTTGGCTGCCCTGGACGCCACACTTGCCCAGCGTTGTCCTTCTGGGGGTGCTGCAGAAGGCCAGGCTGGGCGTGTGAGGAGGGGTGTGGGCAGAGTGTCTGAGTGCACCGTTGGTCCTGTGCTGTCCTTGTCCTCCCCCACCTCTGTCCTGTTTGGCTTTCCGGAGCTGACTGAGGGCCCGAGCGCTTCCCTGTGCCGTGCAGCTGGGCAGGGGGAGGGCAGCCTGCAGGTAATGGCCGTGGGTGTAATGCATCTGCTTGGATCTTCTCCCTGTCCTCAGCGCCCTTTTTTCCATGGTGCCATGTGGGTCATTAGCTGAGGGAACAGTTTCTCACTGTCGCTTTCTCCTTTTGTTTTCCTCCTTCCTCATTGCTTCTAGTCTTGGTTTACTGCCAAACAGCCTCTTGTGAAAGGGCCGCCTAATTAACCCTGTGCTAATTAACAATTTAAAATTACACAGCACGGCTGTTCATATTTAATTCTCGGGAAGCCTGGGCAACAGCAGGAGCCCCCTCCTCCCTCCCGCTCCCTCCCCGCTGCCCGCGCTGCCGCTGTCCCCGGGGACAGGCAGGCTGGTGCCGCGGGCTGGGGGTCCCAGCAGCCCCGGCTTGGCAGGGGCTGCAGGGTGTTGCTTTAGGACCAGCCGCTCCTTGGTGGGAGCGCTGCTGGAAGATGGAATGTCTGTCCCTTTGAGAATGGGGCTGAGGGCTGGCAGGAGGTGCCAGGGGGACACAGGGATTGACTCCACGTGCATTCTGTGCAGCGTGGCTGCCAGTGCCAGGCCTGGTTGGTAGGAACATGTCAGAAGTGTGGGGTACAATGTTGTGCTGTCACCTGCATGTGCCACCCAGGTGTAGCTCCATTCTGGGCCACCGTGGTGCCACGTCGGCTCCAGGGGACCGTGAGGTGCGCTGGTGCTGTGAGGAAGGGGCAGGGGCTGGGACTGGCTGTGGGCCAGAGGCAAGGTGGGCATGGCAGCGGGGGGATGTGAGGCTGCAGAAAGGACCAGGAGAGCCCTTCTTGGCCACCGGGGCAGTGTGAGAGCGCAGAGTCTCTGGCACTCAGACTGTTCTCTCTGTAACTGGAGTTCATTGATTTTACGGGAAACCATGTTTACAGACAGAGTGCCGATCGACCTGACGAGTTGACTTCTGCCTCCTTAAGTAAGAACTACCTTTTCTTATTGACTGGCTGATAAACAGCAGCGAGGGCGGCCGGGGGAGCGAATGGGAGGTGTGGAGCACACCACTGTCTGTCCATTTGAGCTCTCACACAGTGTCTGTCCCCACACAGGTCAAGGGGCTGTCCGGGGTGGTGGAAGACACAGGGCCCAGTAGTGGACTGGTAACTGCATTGTGCTCCTGCTTAGAACCTGGTTAGCTTTGGCAAGGAAATTGCTGTTGTTAGGTTAAAGAGATGATTCCTGCAGCTTCTGTGTGAATAAAACAAATATTTTCTTGCCTGGTGCTCCCTTCAGGAACAGCTCTGATGGTGACTGAACCATCAGAAGAGCTTGGGCTTGTGCAGGGGCTCAGCCTGTGTCTGGGGCTTGGGCTGGTCATTTTGGTTCTGGATTTTTCCCATGCCCTGTAAGGGCTCCTCTGTCTTGAGAAAAGGGAGAGGAGATTCCTTTGGCATAGCACATCTTGAGCTGGTTAACTTGGAGTGAGTGGGAGAGAGCTGTTAAAGCAAGCCAAAGCAGAAAAGCCCGCCAATTAATTGGAGCGTGCGGGTCTGCTTGGCCGGGCCAGGCCGGGAGAGAGATTGGCTTTCCTGTCAATAAACAAGTCCCCAGTGCAGCATCAAAGCTGCAGTCCTTTATCAATCGCGGCCTCCTCTTCCCGCATGTTCCTGTAACTTACCAAGCATTTATTACATTGATTTTCCAATCAGGCTGTTAACCCTCCCGCCCCTCCAGCCCTGCTAACCCTTCCGGCCTGGCTGTCAGTCAGGCATCTCCTGCCAGTCAGGAGCTCCTGAGGGCAGAGCTGCTGTGACCCTGGCTGTGCCTCACCTGGCTGTGCTGGCCCGCACAGTGCTCCTTGTCTGAAACAATTGTAGGGTGTTGTCATTCCATGTTGTGTTTTGAAGGCGGTATAGATATCCCTAAAACTTCACCTGGCAAAAAGATGAGGCTTACGGAGTTTCTCTTTCCTCATTTACCCCGAATGAATCTGTTTTGGTTTAATTTGGATTGCCAGTGCAGAAGTAGCAGTCAAAAGGGAGATAGTAGGTGTGTTATGGGAAGGTGAATGTGCAGCCTCAACACAGAAGGATACAGGATCAGTGATCCAGGGAAGGAGCGGGTGCAGTAGGAGCCATTACATGGCTGGAGCATGTTTTAGGCTAGGGGAACAAAACTGGCTGACTAAGAACCCAGAGCCTTTTGGCAGTGGGATTCCGCTTTTCCTTCTTGTTCTGCTCAGTGCACCAGGTTGCTGTTACTGCAGAGCAAATCCCTCTTCATTCCCAGTGTGATGGCAGAGGCAGCTGTGTATGGCATAGAATCCAGGGAAGGTGAGACTGGAGGTGCTGTGCAGTAATGCTGTGTGTGATCTCATCAGGTGGTGTCTCCCTGTTGCACCTGCATGTCCTTCTGCAGGCATCCTTGCACATGGGCTTTGAGAGTATAACTTTGCCTTCAGTGGTAGTTGTAAATGCTTTTTCTTTGAGCTTCACCAGAAGTCAAATGGAAAGAGAAAGTACAAACACATTAGAGAAATCAGCGGAAGTGTGGATGGCTTTGTGTTGTAAAGGAAAATAAACTGGGAGATCGTGAAACCAGAAAAAAATGCTGATTGTCACTCAGTTTTCTTTTGCTTGAACTAATTCAGGTAGTTCACGTAGTGCTGCTGTGCACGTCCCTGGCTTTGCAGCTGGTCATGCCTTGTCTGGCAGGTTTCCAGTTCCCTTCACGCTTTCTGTGTGAGCTGAAGAGCGCTCCATTAGGATTGCAGTGCTGGAGTCATTGGCCACATGCAGCAAAAAGGGTCACGATGACAGGGGCCTGGATGTAGGCCATGGTCAGCAGCCCAGGCCCACTGACTGCCTGGCAGTTGGTGGGAATCCTTCAGTCAGGATGATTTGGTGGAATGGCAGTAGTGGGAAGGGTGTGCTCCTCTTCCAGGACCTGCACCCACCGTTTGTCTCCGGGGGTGAGAGGAAGCGGTCTGTGCAGAGGCTGTGCCCTGCAGGATCTCTGGGAGGTTCCTGGAGCATGGTGGGCTGACCGCTTTCCAGTCCCCAGGATGCAGTCTTGTCAGATCTGGAATTTCCTGTTTGGTTCCTCTCCCGACATCTCTCTGTTTAAACTCTGTCCAGAGCAGAGCTGTTACGTCTCCTGTGCATGCTGAGCACTGTTACTCCAAAATCGCTGTGAGCGGCTCTGGGTCACGTGGTGTCCTTGAGGTACACATGTGGCAGCGCTGGGTCAGGGCTTCCCAGGCCATTCGCAGAAGGGTAACACCCAGAAAAACAGCATCTGCCTTAGGGGGAGCCAGAGAATACGAATTTTACCAAGTTGTAAAGCCACAGAACTGTTTCGTTGTCATGTCTTGTTTCTGTCATGATGTTTTGTTTTCTGAAGACCCGAGGCCTTGGAGGTGACAGTGCAGGTTCTACAATCTTCCTACTGGCTCCCTTTAGGAAAGATGTTTTTGCCACCTTCTGGGCCCCTTCGGTTTGCCTCTTGTTTTGCTGCTGCCGACACCTTTCCGTTGCTCATTCCCAGCAGTTCCTTCCCCAAGGCTGGGCTGCCTGTCCCTGGGGCCATCTTGGCGCACTGCTGTGGTCCTGAGCAGCAGGGTCGGCAGCCTCGGGGCGGTGGGGTGTTCACGGAGNGAAGCTGTTTGTGCTGATGCTGCTGGGCAGATCTGAGGGGCCGGCTGTGCCCGTGGGTGTGCCCCAGTGGGGCTGGCCCTGGCCGTGCTGTGAGCACCGTCCTGTCCCTGATGGGGCTTCTCTTCCAGCAGGCCACTGCCAGCCACATCGTCCCCTCCTGGCACCTTGGGCCCTTCATCATCCATGGCTAGAATCCCTCAGAGGGGAAAGCTCATAGTGTTCATAGGGACTTCCACAGAGGCAAAGTTTTTCACTGAGAAGGTGGTCAGGCGCTGGCACAGGCTGCCTAGGGCAGTGGTGTAGTCACCATCCCAGGGAGGGATTTAAAAGGCCTGCAGATGTGGCATTTGGGGACATGGATTAGCAGTGGCCTTGGCGGTGCTGGGTTAATGGTTAACCCTGATGATCTTAAGGGTCTTTCCAACCCAAATGATTCTTCAATTCTATGAATTCTTGGCTTTGCTGGGGTAACCAGGCAGCTTGTGAGGACTTGCAGCCCCAAGACTCTTTGGAACCTGTGGTCAGTGTTGTTTGGCTGTGTCTTCCACCAGCAGGCAGGGCTGGCTTGTTAATTCTGCTTCCAGTTCAGAGGTGTTGAATGTGGCCATGTGTCCAGATGGAAACAGTCTGGCACAGAGCAGAGCAGTGGCAGAAGTCAGACCTGAACTTGGGCTTTCAGCTGGTAAAGCCTCACTGCAAAAGAGGAAAAGAGATGTAAAGTGTTCAGGATTTTGCAAGACCGGTATCTTGCTCATCAGACCATGTTTGCCAGTGGAACAACTCCACTGTGATCAGGGTGTGTGCTAAAACACAGCTTGGACTCGCTTGGAGAGGTGCAAAATATGACTTGCTATGTGAAAAGGAAAAAATAGTTTGTAATTGCTTCATTAAAATGTTGAAGTTGGCAAATAAATATCAGTATTTTCAGGTTGGGGTTTTTTTTGGTTAGGAATTGCATAAGAGGAATCCCTTGACACTACGTTGTAAAATGCTGGCAGAAAAACCCTAGCTGGAAATCATTCTTCACTCTGGGCACCCATGTTCCCTGTTATACTCAGGTTTTGGCACATAAGTACCGTTTCATCCTAATATTTCAAGTCTTGTTGCAGAGTTTTCAGCACTTCCCTTAGGCTGGCAGGTATCTTGCTGCTTTCTGGCACCTTAATGAATGTGAGAGAGCTGGGATCTGTGTCTTCTGTTTAACTTAGAAGATAGAAATATTTTATGGAACTGGGAGTTGAAACTCTTGATATTGCCACGAGAATCTCCAGCCAGTGTTGCTGAGGAAATTTGAAAGAATCTTTCTATTCTAGGAAGTAACTCTTCACATACTTGTGTGATAGCAGCTGCTGTAGAAATCACATAAAGTGACAACATGCTCCTGCCACCTTGTTTTACCCTCTTCTGTGACCATCCTGCTTGCCAAGCGAGGCAGCGTGTGCTCACCTAATTGCAGGAAGTATCATAATTCATATGCATAAAGGAGCAAAATTAAAGTTGCTTTGGCAACATACATTCTGTTCTTCCTTAATTTTGGAATTCTTGATCCTAGGCAATTATTTTTATCATGTCTTTCCATTTGCAATTTCCTAAGTGTTACCCGAGTGCTGTGCTGGAGAGGCAGGACAAAGCTGTGATGCCCCAGATTCGTTGTGTTGCCACTTCGGAGGGTCACGGTGACTGCCTTGCACCCCTTGCCTGGCTCCTGCTCCTGGGAGCTTTGAGCAGGGATCTTACCAGGGATCTCCAGATCTGGCCAAGCTGTTCCATGTTTCTACTACCATGAAGTTGAGTAGGCTGCTCGCTCACCTTTGGTATGTCCATCCTAGCCTGGAACAAGTGTCACCAAGTGCCATTGCTGAGACAGGAGCTTCTTGGCTGCCCTGGACGCCACACTTGCCCAGCGTTGTCCTTCTGGGGGTGCTGCAGAAGGCCAGGCTGGGCGTGTGAGGAGGGGTGTGGGCAGAGTGTCTGAGTGCACCGTTGGTCCTGTGCTGTCCTTGTCCTCCCCCACCTCTGTCCTGTTTGGCTTTCCGGAGCTGACTGAGGGCCCGAGCGCTTCCCTGTGCCGTGCAGCTGGGCAGGGGGAGGGCAGCCTGCAGGTAATGGCCGTGGGTGTAATGCATCTGCTTGGATCTTCTCCCTGTCCTCAGCGCCCTTTTTTCCATGGTGCCATGTGGGTCATTAGCTGAGGGAACAGTTTCTCACTGTCGCTTTCTCCTTTTGTTTTCCTCCTTCCTCATTGCTTCTAGTCTTGGTTTACTGCCAAACAGCCTCTTGTGAAAGGGCCGCCTAATTAACCCTGTGCTAATTAACAATTTAAAATTACACAGCACGGCTGTTCATATTTAATTCTCGGGAAGCCTGGGCAACAGCAGGAGCCCCCTCCTCCCTCCCGCTCCCTCCCCGCTGCCCGCGCTGCCGCTGTCCCCGGGGACAGGCAGGCTGGTGCCGCGGGCTGGGGGTCCCAGCAGCCCCGGCTTGGCAGGGGCTGCAGGGTGTTGCTTTAGGACCAGCCGCTCCTTGGTGGGAGCGCTGCTGGAAGATGGAATGTCTGTCCCTTTGAGAATGGGGCTGAGGGCTGGCAGGAGGTGCCAGGGGGACACAGGGATTGACTCCACGTGCATTCTGTGCAGCGTGGCTGCCAGTGCCAGGCCTGGTTGGTAGGAACATGTCAGAAGTGTGGGGTACAATGTTGTGCTGTCACCTGCATGTGCCACCCAGGTGTAGCTCCATTCTGGGCCACCGTGGTGCCACGTCGGCTCCAGGGGACCGTGAGGTGCGCTGGTGCTGTGAGGAAGGGGCAGGGGCTGGGACTGGCTGTGGGCCAGAGGCAAGGTGGGCATGGCAGCGGGGGGATGTGAGGCTGCAGAAAGGACCAGGAGAGCCCTTCTTGGCCACCGGGGCAGTGTGAGAGCGCAGAGTCTCTGGCACTCAGACTGTTCTCTCTGTAACTGGAGTTCATTGATTTTACGGGAAACCATGTTTACAGACAGAGTGCCGATCGACCTGACGAGTTGACTTCTGCCTCCTTAAGTAAGAACTACCTTTTCTTATTGACTGGCTGATAAACAGCAGCGAGGGCGGCCGGGGGAGCGAATGGGAGGTGTGGAGCACACCACTGTCTGTCCATTTGAGCTCTCACACAGTGTCTGTCCCCACACAGGTCAAGGGGCTGTCCGGGGTGGTGGAAGACACAGGGCCCAGTAGTGGACTGGTAACTGCATTGTGCTCCTGCTTAGAACCTGGTTAGCTTTGGCAAGGAAATTGCTGTTGTTAGGTTAAAGAGATGATTCCTGCAGCTTCTGTGTGAATAAAACAAATATTTTCTTGCCTGGTGCTCCCTTCAGGAACAGCTCTGATGGTGACTGAACCATCAGAAGAGCTTGGGCTTGTGCAGGGGCTCAGCCTGTGTCTGGGGCTTGGGCTGGTCATTTTGGTTCTGGATTTTTCCCATGCCCTGTAAGGGCTCCTCTGTCTTGAGAAAAGGGAGAGGAGATTCCTTTGGCATAGCACATCTTGAGCTGGTTAACTTGGAGTGAGTGGGAGAGAGCTGTTAAAGCAAGCCAAAGCAGAAAAGCCCGCCAATTAATTGGAGCGTGCGGGTCTGCTTGGCCGGGCCAGGCCGGGAGAGAGATTGGCTTTCCTGTCAATAAACAAGTCCCCAGTGCAGCATCAAAGCTGCAGTCCTTTATCAATCGCGGCCTCCTCTTCCCGCATGTTCCTGTAACTTACCAAGCATTTATTACATTGATTTTCCAATCAGGCTGTTAACCCTCCCGCCCCTCCAGCCCTGCTAACCCTTCCGGCCTGGCTGTCAGTCAGGCATCTCCTGCCAGTCAGGAGCTCCTGAGGGCAGAGCTGCTGTGACCCTGGCTGTGCCTCACCTGGCTGTGCTGGCCCGCACAGTGCTCCTTGTCTGAAACAATTGTAGGGTGTTGTCATTCCATGTTGTGTTTTGAAGGCGGTATAGATATCCCTAAAACTTCACCTGGCAAAAAGATGAGGCTTACGGAGTTTCTCTTTCCTCATTTACCCCGAATGAATCTGTTTTGGTTTAATTTGGATTGCCAGTGCAGAAGTAGCAGTCAAAAGGGAGATAGTAGGTGTGTTATGGGAAGGTGAATGTGCAGCCTCAACACAGAAGGATACAGGATCAGTGATCCAGGGAAGGAGCGGGTGCAGTAGGAGCCATTACATGGCTGGAGCATGTTTTAGGCTAGGGGAACAAAACTGGCTGACTAAGAACCCAGAGCCTTTTGGCAGTGGGATTCCGCTTTTCCTTCTTGTTCTGCTCAGTGCACCAGGTTGCTGTTACTGCAGAGCAAATCCCTCTTCATTCCCAGTGTGATGGCAGAGGCAGCTGTGTATGGCATAGAATCCAGGGAAGGTGAGACTGGAGGTGCTGTGCAGTAATGCTGTGTGTGATCTCATCAGGTGGTGTCTCCCTGTTGCACCTGCATGTCCTTCTGCAGGCATCCTTGCACATGGGCTTTGAGAGTATAACTTTGCCTTCAGTGGTAGTTGTAAATGCTTTTTCTTTGAGCTTCACCAGAAGTCAAATGGAAAGAGAAAGTACAAACACATTAGAGAAATCAGCGGAAGTGTGGATGGCTTTGTGTTGTAAAGGAAAATAAACTGGGAGATCGTGAAACCAGAAAAAAATGCTGATTGTCACTCAGTTTTCTTTTGCTTGAACTAATTCAGGTAGTTCACGTAGTGCTGCTGTGCACGTCCCTGGCTTTGCAGCTGGTCATGCCTTGTCTGGCAGGTTTCCAGTTCCCTTCACGCTTTCTGTGTGAGCTGAAGAGCGCTCCATTAGGATTGCAGTGCTGGAGTCATTGGCCACATGCAGCAAAAAGGGTCACGATGACAGGGGCCTGGATGTAGGCCATGGTCAGCAGCCCAGGCCCACTGACTGCCTGGCAGTTGGTGGGAATCCTTCAGTCAGGATGATTTGGTGGAATGGCAGTAGTGGGAAGGGTGTGCTCCTCTTCCAGGACCTGCACCCACCGTTTGTCTCCGGGGGTGAGAGGAAGCGGTCTGTGCAGAGGCTGTGCCCTGCAGGATCTCTGGGAGGTTCCTGGAGCATGGTGGGCTGACCGCTTTCCAGTCCCCAGGATGCAGTCTTGTCAGATCTGGAATTTCCTGTTTGGTTCCTCTCCCGACATCTCTCTGTTTAAACTCTGTCCAGAGCAGAGCTGTTACGTCTCCTGTGCATGCTGAGCACTGTTACTCCAAAATCGCTGTGAGCGGCTCTGGGTCACGTGGTGTCCTTGAGGTACACATGTGGCAGCGCTGGGTCAGGGCTTCCCAGGCCATTCGCAGAAGGGTAACACCCAGAAAAACAGCATCTGCCTTAGGGGGAGCCAGAGAATACGAATTTTACCAAGTTGTAAAGCCACAGAACTGTTTCGTTGTCATGTCTTGTTTCTGTCATGATGTTTTGTTTTCTGAAGACCCGAGGCCTTGGAGGTGACAGTGCAGGTTCTACAATCTTCCTACTGGCTCCCTTTAGGAAAGATGTTTTTGCCACCTTCTGGGCCCCTTCGGTTTGCCTCTTGTTTTGCTGCTGCCGACACCTTTCCGTTGCTCATTCCCAGCAGTTCCTTCCCCAAGGCTGGGCTGCCTGTCCCTGGGGCCATCTTGGCGCACTGCTGTGGTCCTGAGCAGCAGGGTCGGCAGCCTCGGGGCGGTGGGGTGTTCACGGAGCACCCTGACTCACGTGCCTCTCTGCTCTCTCCCGTCGCAGGTCGGAGCCGTACCGGGTGCGATGAGCGCTCCGTGCCGGCCCTGCCATGGAAGGCTGTGACTCGCCCGTCATCCCTGGGAAGGACAATGGGTGCGGCATTCCTCAGCACCAGCAATGGACTGATCTCAACAGCGCCCACCTCCCTGACCCGGCCGGCAGCATGGAGCAGCCCGCGGCGGAGAGCTGCAGCCCCCTGGACAGCCTGAGGGTGCCCTTCCCCGAGCGCGTCCCCGAGAGCAGCGCGGCGGGCCCGGGCCCCGAGCCCGCGGGCAAGGAGGTGAGCTGCGGGCAGTGCGCGGCCTCCTTCGCCGGCCNCCACATAGCCTCATCCTTCGGGAAGTGGTTTGAGGGCTCAGACCAGGCCTTCCCGAATACCTCAGCCCTGGCGGGCATCAGCCCCGTCCTGCACAGCTTCCGCGTCTTCGATGTGCGACACAAAAGCAACAAGGATTACCTGAACAGCGACGGTTCTGCCAAAAGCTCCTGCGTATCCAAAGATGTTCCCAACAATGTGGACCTGTCCAAATTCGATGGCTTTGTGCTCTATGGGAAGAGGAAGCCCATCCTGATGTGTTTCTTGTGCAAGCTCTCCTTTGGGTATGTCCGCTCGTTCGTGACCCATGCCGTGCATGACCACCGAATGACTCTGAGTGAGGAGGAGCGGAAAATTCTTAGCAATAAGAACATCTCCGCTATCATCCAAGGGATAGGCAAAGACAAGGAACCCCTTGTCAGCTTTCTGGAACCAAAAAACAAAAACTTTCAGCACCCTCTCGTTTCCACAGCTAACCTCATAGGCCCTGGACACAGTTTTTATGGTAAATTCAGTGGCATTTGCATGGAAGGTGAGCAGGCCCTCCAGGCCGGGGCAGCCAGTGGAGCTGAGCCGCCGCCGGCAGCGGGTGTCCTGGCCCCCAGTGCACTCCTCAACCTGGGTGGGCTGACCAGCTCAGCTCTGAAGACTCCCATTACCTCAGTCCCCCTAGGCCCGCTGGCTTCCAGTCCCACCAAATCCTCGGAGGGGAAGGACCCCGGGGCGGCAGGGGGGGAGAAACAAGAGGGGGACGACCAGGACAGCCTCTCGGAAAAGGTGGAGCCAGCCGAGGAGGTGGAAGAGGAAGAGGAGGAGGATGTGGAAGAGGAGGAGGAAGAAGAGGAAGAGGAGGAAGAGGAAGAAGATGAGGATGATGAGGGTTGCAAAGGACTATTTCCAAACGAGTTGGAGGATGAACTGGAGGACCGGCCCCAGGAGGATGTTGGGGCTGTGGCAGGCAGTGGCAGCAGCAAAAAGGACCTTGCTCTCTCAAACCAAAGCATTTCTAACTCTCCCTTAATGCCTAACGTGCTCCAGACCTTGTCACGGGGCACGGCTTCTACTAGTTCTAATTCTGCTTCTTCCTTTGTCTTTGATGGTGCAAACAGGAGGAATCACTTAAGCTTTAACAATGAGGGCGGCGGAGCCAGTGTGGCCGAGGGCAGCAGGAGGCTGGACTTCATCGATGAAAGTGCCAATAAAGACAATGCCACAGCACCAGAACCAAATGAGAGTGCAGAGGGCGAGGACGGGAGCTACATCTCCCATCACCAGCATGCTGGCCCCCTCTGTGAACTTGGGGGTGGGGAGTGCCCCTCGGGGAGCGGCGTCGAGTGCCCAAAGTGCGACACGGTCCTGGGCTCCTCGCGGTCCCTGGGTGGCCACATGACTATGATGCATTCTCGCAACTCATGTAAGACACTCAAGTGTCCCAAGTGCAATTGGCACTACAAGTACCAGCAGACGCTTGAGGCGCACATGAAGGAGAAACATCCTGAGCCGGGCGGCTCCTGCGTCTACTGCAAGAGCGGGCAGCCGCACCCGCGGCTGGCGCGGGGCGAGAGCTACACCTGTGGTTACAAGCCCTTCCGCTGCGAGGTCTGTAACTACTCCACAACTACCAAAGGCAACCTCAGTATTCATATGCAGTCTGACAAGCATCTCAACAACATGCAGAACCTGCAGAACGGAGGGGGAGAGCAAGTCTTCAGCCACACCGCGGGGGCGGCGNCTCCCCCACCAAACCAAAAACCAAACCCACGTGGCGGTGCGAGGTGTGCGACTATGAGACCAACGTAGCCAGAAACCTTCGGATTCACATGACCAGTGAGAAGCACATGCACAATATGATGCTGCTTCAGCAGAACATGTCCCAAATCCAACACAACCGGCACCTAGGCCTCGGCAGCCTGCCGTCCCCCGCCGAGGCCGAGCTCTACCAGTATTACCTGGCGCAGAACATGAACCTTCCCAACTTGAAGATGGACAGCACTTCCTCGGATGCACAGTTCATGATGGGGGGGTTCCAGCTCGATCCCACCAACCCCATGGCAACGATGGCTCCATCTTTAGGTGAGGCTGAGGGGGTTTCCACCGTGTTCATGTGAGAGAGCCAGCAAAGGGGTATGGCACTGTGACCCCACGAGCTGCCTTTGCGTGGTGGTTGAGGATGGAGGCTGCACAGTGCAGATTTCTCATCTGTGTTCACCCAGAGCAGTTTTTCCTCATCTTGTGGCTTTTCTAGTACATTTCCAAGAGTTTTGATAGGGAGTTAATGGAACAGCAGACACGAGTTAGGGATGCCACGGCTGAATGTTCTTCCTCATTGTGGAGAGCATCCTAACTACAGTGTTTCCTGAGAACTTCTCCTGGGTTTGGTGAGGAGTGGGAGTATTTTGGTGGATATCTTTGGGAGAGGGTGCAATCACCTGCTGGCACTCCCAAAGGCAGGTGTATTTGTTCGGGGTTGGTTTGTTCCATGCTGTGTTGCCTTGAGAAGACAAGGTGAGCAGGTTTGAGAGGGGTGGAAGGGCTGGCGTTCCTCTGCTGCCAGTGACAGATGGGATTGGAGGCTTTTGAATCTCAGAGCCCCTCCTTACAGAAGCACGGGGCAGTTGTAATAAGTTGGGGGTGTTTTAACTGAAGCTCCAAAGTAAATGACAGAGCCTTGGATGTCCAAGAGCTGCCTGGAGAGCAGTTTGTGAACTGTGCACTTGATGGTTGCAGATCTCACACTGAGGGTTGCAGAGGGAGACCCTGCCTGTGTTAATAAGCCCTTGACACCAGGTTGGCCCTTTCGCCTCGGATGTACATGCCATGAGCATTGCGAGAAGTGGAGCAGATCTTTCCCATTCTTAGACTTTGGTCCAAAACTGAGCAGAACATTAATAATTCAGAAGAGTCTGCTTTGGGGTTTTTCCTGCATGGTGAGTTCAGGAGAGAGTGTCTTAAAGGGCGTTTGCTTCTCAGTAAACAAGTTGCTACATAGGAAACGAAAAATTAAGGAAATAACATCTCTTTTTGATTAACTGAGGAATTGTTGACCTGGTTCTGTTCATAGAATTGTTAAGCTGAGCTGTGACACCAAATCAAGGTAAAATACCAAAAAGCTGTAGAAAGAGCATAAATGTCTTAAAAAGAAAAGGAGAGCGAAGTGGCACAGGGCTCCTGGTTTGTCTCTGTGCTTATTCAGATTTTCTCTGTCTGCATCTCTCGGGTGCTCTGGTGTGAGTAGGAGCCTGTTGTGCTCAGTAGCTGTGAGTGAGCCGAGTTGGGCTCTGGTTTGAAGAGTCAGCCTGACAAACACAAGGTCCTCCTTGCTCTCCTTGATATGCTCTCGCACCCTCTTTTTCAGTTGTTGTCTCTACTTTGTCAAAACTGTTTTTAGAAGATTCTTCACCATTCTGAACTCTTGGACAAGAGATGATCTGTAACAGTGCAGGAGTGGCACTTCTTGGGTTGTTTCTGTCCCTGCCGTGTCCTGCGCTGTTGCCATCCCGTGACAGCAGTGTGGTGGCCTCCCTGTGATGCCCATCACCTGGGCTCGTGACTGCTGGACTTGGTTTTATGTGGTAGGGGCTGTGCTTAGCTACTGCATGAGAGGTAGCATTGGTTTCTCCAGGGAGACAAGAAAAAACAGAATGAAGCGTTAATGCTGTTCTTGAAATAGCTGCAGAAACTTCCAGTGTGGTGCTATGGAATTCTTCATCCTCTCAAAGTCCGTGGGGATTTTCTTGCTGCCTTTGGTGGGCGGAGGGCTGGGTGATCCTTCAGCAAGAGGGTAGCAAGGGTGACAGTAGTCCATTCCCAGCCTTCTATGCTGGCTGCAGTAACTTTCTTCTTCAGCTCTGGTGCAGACCAGCAACAGAGAGGAGTGGACGAAGGCAGACACGCAGCTGCATGTGGCCTCACTACGCCACTACGTTTGTGGGTACACAGGTGGCACTTGGGAGCAGCTTATGTCCTGCTCTGTGTTTATCTTGTGGCAAGAATTCAGCCTTTCTGACCTCTCCTTCCCCTTTTCCTTTGTGCAGTGGGTGGCGAGATCCCGCTGGACATGCGGCTGGGCGGTGGACAGCTGGTGTCTGAGGAGCTCATGAACTTGGGTGAAAGTTTCACGCAGACGAATGACCCGTCGCTGAAGCTCTTCCAGTGCGCTGTGTGCAACAAGTTCACCACAGATAATCTGGACATGCTGGGCCTCCACATGAACGTGGAGCGAAGCCTCCCCGAGGACGAGTGGAAGGCGGTGATGGGGGACTCGTACCAGTGCAAGCTGTGCCGCTACAACACGCAGCTCAAGGCCAACTTCCAGCTCCACTGCAAGACGGACAAGCACGTGCAGAAGTACCAGCTGGTGGCACACATCAAGGAGGGGGGCAAAGCCAACGAATGGAGGCTCAAGTGTGTGGCCATTGGGAACCCAGTCCATCTGAAGTGCAACGCGTGTGACTACTACACCAACAGCCTGGAGAAGCTACGTCTCCACACCGTGAACTCGAGGCACGAGGCCAGCCTGAAGCTCTATAAGGTAAGGCTCGGCTTTGCTTCATCTTCTTTCATTTTCCAAGGAAATCTGTTGAAGCACAGTGGGTTGTGAGCCTTTGGTGGTGAGGTCTGAGAGCTCTCTGTTGGCACCCAGCCTCACTGCATGCTGCAGCTCCTCGACCTGCGTCCTGTTGGTGACTGGGGTTGTCCAGGCTTCAGACCCGTAGATGTTCACGCCACAGGGCTTTAGAGGGGGCTTGTGTGTCTTGTGGCACTGCAGCTGTGATGCTCTGCACAGAAACTGAATAATCACTGTTAGAAAAGTTGTGCAAGGTGACATTTGCCTGTGGTTAGTTGGCTCTCTCCCGTACCAGTTTGTCACTTTGTGTCACTGGAAGGCTTTCACTGTGGCCGGTGCCATGTGCTGGCGCTGGGTGGGTGCAGGGCCGGCGCTGCAGGGCTGTTGTGCCCTGTGTAGGTCCCTGCTGGGATCTGTGAGCAGAGCACTGCTGGTGCTGGGCACGGCAGGAGGCTGGGACAGGAGCCGTGAGCCTTGGAGCCGTGGCTGTTTCCATCCACGGCAGTATCTGGGCTGTCGCTCCCATCTTGTTGTCCTCACTCCTCCTCCCCCCCCTCGGTCTGTGTTGTCTTTATAAGCATCATAACCATCTTCTCTTTCCTGTCTCACTCGTCTGGTCCCTCCCCTTGCTGGCCCAAACCCTGTGGGCTGTAACCCAAGAGGAGCTCCGGATACAGTAAATAGTCCTTTCACTCGTGCTGCAGAATTGCTCCAGACGTTTCTATTGATTTTCACTGGACTTAAAGCTTCACCTTTTTCTCTAATCATCCCATAATAGCTTTAGTATGAACAATCAGGTACGAATTGCCATAAATCTCAGCAGCCGCATCCCCTCCATTCACACGTGTTCTCCCGCTCATTGTCTGCTCATTCCTCACAGGTTTTTGTGCATTCTTTCTGTCCTCATCCTTTTCTTCCTGCTTTCCCCCAAATATGCTGAGGTTTCTTTATATACACACAGAGTGTACCTTGCACTTTTCAATTATTTTTTTGAAAACTTTTCTTTACGTAACAGGAATTTAAGACCTGTTTAAAATTTAAGTTTTTTATAGTACCCACCCACATCACAGTGTAGACACATTTTCAAAATTTTCAATTCCACCTGGAATTGGTGGGGAGCTGCTCGGAGCAGCCTTGTGTTTCTCTGAGCTCACTCTTGGGGCCAGGATGGCTCAGTGATTGTTCCATCTTGAGCTGGGATCCAGCCTTGCCCAGCAGAATCTGGCTCTGGAAGTGACCATGTCTGCACATACACCTCTGCTCTCTGGAGTGCAGGAGCCCTGAGAGAGTTACACAGCTTGGGGGGCAGGAGAGTCCCCGTCAGACTCAGAACCCAGCGGATGGAACCGAATCTGCTCTGTGGAGCTCAGGTTGAGGTACAAGAGAGTTATTTGAAAGCTGTATTATGACTTTTTACACATAGTATTGTTCTTTTAAGTATACATTGCAAAGGGTTAAAGTTTTCTTTATCCAGGCTCTTCATCTACTGTGAGTTCCAGTGGGGAAAAACAATTGGGGCACTAGAATTCTCTCACTGAGGGTAAAGAAAAGGGGAAAAAATAAGAAAGGGAAAAAAATCCCACCAGCATTGGGAGACAGGCATAGGTTCTTGTAATAAAGATTCCTGGGATGTTTTCCTTGAGCACGCAAAGAGGAATTGTCAGTTTTCAGGTTTGTGAGAGGCCTGGGCAGTCTCAGTGCTGCTGCAGCCCTGTGTTTCCTGTGCCACAGCAGCAGTGAAACACCGGCTGAAAGGTAACGTGCTCCAGAGGAATGGATTCCTTTGGAATGCTCCGGGTATTGGCCTTCAGGTGTGGTTGGATAAAGCCTGGAGCAGAGGCTGGTGCATGGCTGGATTCTGGTGCCCTGCTTCAGCACAGCTGGAATGAGGGGTTGGTTTGGTGCAGAAGCCTCTCTGGAGGAGGCGTGGGGCAGCCGGGGCCTCAGGGCTCCCGGTCCCTGGGGCAGCTGTGGTGCCCTGTCCTTGCTGATCAGTGAAGGGATGCAGCAGCACAGGGGGGAGTTCACAGAGTGGTTTCTCTTCTCTCCTCTCAGGCCTTGGTGTGGTCTGCAGTAAATTGAGATTGATTGGATGTTATTTTTCCTCTTGCTAATGTAATCCATTAGCCTGGCACATGCATAATCAGTTTAGAGCACAGTTAACTGGATGTAATCGAGTTCTTCCCTGCCTGCTGGAGAAAATCCTCTCCAGATGCTGCTGGGTGAGAGCACACACTGGGCTTATCACACACAATCCTCCTTATTCTGCTGCTTTTGCCATTTTTTTCCTAAATCACATGTTATTGGCTGCTTGCATTGCCCAAGTGCCACTTCTGTCAGTGTTACTTGCTGCCAGAAAATGTGATCTGGAGACGCTGTCAGTCTGCAGTCGGGTGAACCTTTTACTCTTCTCCTGCAACACTCCCAGTGCCAGGGGAGAAGGTCTGGTCTTCTGCTGCCATCTTCATCCTGCACATTGCAACAGCTTCTATCAGGCCTCTTCCCTGTCAGGGTAAGGGGAGAGGAATGGCAAAAACTGGAAGGGTCTGGTAACCTTTCCTTTATTGTTATGTACTCCCAGTTCCTTGCTGTCCCCCTAAAATTCTGTGACTGAAGTGGAAATCCTGTTGTGTATCTGGCACTTGCTGGGGGAGCGTGGTGCCTGTGCCTCTCCTGTGTCTGCTGACCACCCCGGGTGACTGACAGGGTTTATATCCTGGAGAACTCCTGGAAAGTCCTGGAACGAGCACCATTGTCAGTGCATGGGTAGATGGTGGGTTTGGGGAGCCTTCCTCCCCTAGCTGGGATGTGGTGTGGCCTGGGTGGGGTGGCAGGGGGGTTGTGAGCAGAGGCAGAGACAAGTGCAGCTCCCTGGAGCAGCAGCCAGGGCTTGTCCCTCGTGGCTGCAGAGCTTGGCACTGGGCAGAGCAGCGTTCCACACATCTGGAAGAGGCTGGGCACAAGTTCCCAGCGTCCACTGCACAGGTGGAGTTTCCAGAAGGAATTAATGTGCTCGAGAAAGAGCCAGGTCTGGACATTTCCTACAACTTCCTGACAATCTCGAGTTCAGAGTGTGCAGCTCAGAAGTTTAAACAAAGAACTACTGAAGAAACCCACTGCTGGCCAGACCGCCAGCAAGTGCCTTCAATGAGTTCATTCAGTGTCTTCCTTTTCAGTGTTTCCAAGTGCTGAGTAGGGAGTCTGAAGGAGAGAGTTTGGGTTACGTGGTGCCGTGCACAGAGGCTCTTTGTTAGCTAGAGATGCAGAGCGGGCAGGAGAATGACTCTTGAGTATCAGTGCTCATGGTGCTGGTGGTGATGAAACTGGTGTTAGAGGGATGGAGGGCAGACAACCCTGCTGGAAGTGGGGCGGAGGAGGAGGGAGGGCTAAACTTTCTGCTTCCCCACATGTGAAAAAAAAAACAAAAAACCAAAAAAAAACCAAAACAAAAAAGGGGGGTTAAAGTTGTTCTTCCTGCAAGCAAGATGTGGGATTGTTTCCAGTCTTTTTGAAGGCATTGCCTCAATGATCAGTGGGATGCAGAAGGGCAGGGGGTTAATATGTGAATTGTGTAAATCCTCACTTTGTCTGATGGTTCAATACTGTGTTCAGTTTAGGTTGTTTTAGGAAGGCTTAAAAAACCCCTAGAAGATACCAGAGAAAGTTGCAGGAATGGCAGATGGCTGGAATGACTTGAGTAAAGACCATTGACTCTGGAGCTGGCTTGACACAGGATGTCAGGGTGTAGGAGAACTTGTGAATTTCATAAATTTCAGTGCTCTGGAAATTGCTGTTTTAATACAATACTGCTGCATTTGGATTGGTGTGAGTTCTGCTGTAGGGTCCAGCTCAGAGTCTTCTGGTCCCATTGCTTGGCTGACAGGAGATGTTCCCTGCAGGGAGAGCTCTGGGACCAGCCCAGTTCCACGCAGGGCCCTGGCGGGGAGCTCCGTGTGGAGCTGCCGGGAGCTGGGCTGATCCAGTCCTGAAACACCCAGATGATGTCGTGGGCAAAAGGAGACGTGTTTGGGTTTTGATTTTTATCACAAACTTCCTCCCATCTCTGCCTTGTAAGGTTCTTGGGGTAAAGTTGCTCACAGAAAGTCTGTCATGCTCATTAGGAGATTTAGAGCTCTATTAACCTTTGATTTACTTGCTGTCTGCCTTCAGTGTGTTTTGGCTTTCTTTTTGCAAGTTTATCTCTTGGAATACAGATGCAGCATCAGAGCTCTGAATTACACTCTTAAGCAACACAAATTGTGCCTGAAGCCCTTTTAAATTACAGCATATGAGGGACTTTGAGCTGATTTCCTACAAGGTTTAGAGACAAATTCCAGTGCAAGCTTCACAAGGGAAATAAAGTCATTTAAGTCTCCCTACAAAGTTGTTTTTAAAGATGTTGTCCAAAACATTTAATTCAAATCTGCATCCTCAAGTCTTGGGTAAACTCATAATAAAGGAGTTTATGAGCTGCCAGTGTGGGAAGGACAGACCCTTACGATCCACTACCTTTGGTCCTGTTTGGATTGACAAGTATTTTGATGTAAAAAGCTCTCCATATCAGCTTAACCCTTTGAGACACCTCTGTCATGGGGTTGCACATTCCTCTGAGTGACAGATTTCTCCATGGTGTCACCCTGGCATTAAAAGACATCTTTACCTTCCTTTAGGTATTGAATACCAAAGTCTGTTAGTATAGGATCACAGAACTTTTGCTTTCTCTGCACTGCTTTTTGAAAGGGTTGGAATCAGAACTGCTGAGAGCACACAGCATTGCTTGCTCTATGTTTTATTTATGGGCCTCTGTCACTTAGGTTTTTCTTTCAAGTTTTCCAGTAAGTGCTGAGCCATGTGCAGCCAGCAGCTTAGTAAAGAAACCAGCCTGTAAAAGCAACGTAAATAACAAAGGAGTGAGAGTGCAGCTGGAACAGGAGCCCTGCTCACACAGTAGGAACCAGGAGCTCCCCAGAACATGGAGCTAAACCCTGCGGTCAGACAGGGTTTAGAATTCAAAATATTTGTGAGAATGGGCTACAAAACCCAACTAAACAAACCAAACACTAGAAAAAAAATTGAACAGAAAAACACCTTGTCAAGCTTTATCCTAATCTATATAAGGTGAGTTTTTCCTGGTTTCTGTAGCAGCCCATGGACAGAGCAGCAGGAGTGGGTCTTGGCTCTCCCTATTCACCCAGAGCTGTGGGTCAGCAGGGAGAGAGGCTCAGCACAGGGCAGGGAGGGTCTTGCAAAGCTGTTCTGAACCTCAGGTGTCATCTGAAAACAAGGTGTCATCATATTGGTGGAATGTCAGTGTGCATCTGACTCTTTCCCATGCCAGTTCTCTCTGTGTTTATGGTTTATTCTTTTATCCTGGTGATTTTGGAGCGTGTGGATGAGTATTTAAATTTCCAAGCAGGAATTTTTCCCATGTAAGGTGATGCTTGTTGTTGGGCTGTTCTGGGGCAGGACAGGGTGGTTCTGGCCACAGCTTTGGTGCAGGGCAGCTGACAGGCTGTGGCAGAGCTTGCCTTGGTGGTGTAAGCTGTCAGTGACCCTCTGTCCCTCCGTGCAGGTCACTGCTCTGCAGAGGAGAGTGTGAGGGACAGATGCTGGGACAGATGCAAGACTGGCATTGTCTTCTGGGGGATCAGCTGCTGTGAGCAGAGGGGGGGCATCCCCTTACTCTGCTGCCTGCAGCTTTAGCTCTGCTGTGGGAAGCTCCACTCAGGAGGCCTGAGAAAATGCTTGTCCTGGACAGGAAATGGGCCTGTGTGTTGTGGCCTTATCCGACTGGTTCTGGGGTTTTATCCCACTGTGGTTGCCAGGATCTTATGACAGCCTGTTTGTCAGGGTCTCTTCCCCACATCCTGCAGACACCCAACACACACAGTTGAAGATGAGCTGGTAGGACTGGAACAAAGTCAGGGTTTAAGAGGGCTGGAGCAAGGAGGTAGAGGAGCTGGGAGACAGTTTGGTGTGAGGCTGAAGCAGGCAAGGGGCACTGCAGTGCAGGGCTCAAAGCCTGTGCTAAAGAGTTGTGCTGGAGTAGTTTCCTCTGAGGATCCCATGCTCCCTCTGGGCAGCTGTGTTTCTCTTTGCAGAGATTGTTCAGGAAACTTGCCAGTCAGCCATTCCCAAGACCCCTGAGCAGTCACACTGCCAAGGCCAGAGACTTTCACTGCTGGGACTGAAGCCCCTCCAGTGGTGGCTCCGGTGACCTGACAGGTCCTGCTTGACTCCCCACTCACCCAGCCAGACCAGGCTTCCCATGGCACAGTCTCAGATGTCTCATTCCATAAAGCCATTTATTCCTGGTGTAGTAACAGAGGAACAGTTTGAGCTAGTGCCTCTGAGGAGGGACCCCCAACAAAAGAGCACCTGGGCTTTTATATCCTCGTAGTCTACCCACACACGAGTCTCCAGGTCTTCAGCTCCTGTCTTCTTGTCCATCCACCTTGCTGGTGTTACTGGACCCATCTCCTTTGTTATCCAAGAGGCTGGCAATTTCCAGTTCCTGCTGTGTCTCCCAGTGTCCATTCACCTGGCTGCTGTCACCCACATTGCCCTTTGTTATCCCAAAGGTTGGCAGCTCACGGCCTCTTGTCCTGGGCTGGTACCCAGAGCTCAGTCGGCATTTCAGGCTGTCTTGAGTCCAGCTGCCTGGACTAGATGGATTCCTCAACACAAGAATATGCCTCGAAGATCTCAGAATGCTCTTAGTACCTTTCCTAGTTGGGCAGGGTCAGGTTTTCAGTGCCTTGGGTATGTACCAGCCCTGGCCAAGCACCAGTTCTGCAGCTGTAGGCTCGCTGGCGACGACCTCATTAAATAATGGATGGGCATTCATTAGCATCCATCTCTGGCAGGGGCTGGTTTGAAGGCCAGGAAGGGGCCCACAAGGTGCTTTCCCAACCTGTTCTGTGTGACCTGGCATGGGCTGCTGGTTTCTGTGTGGCTGTGCACTGGGCTGCAGGACGCTGTGTTGTCCTTCTCCAGCTTTAACTGAACTGCTCCTAAAGAAACTGTTGTAACAAAGTCCCCAGAATTGCTATGGAAGCAACATGGGAGGTTCTATGTTTGCTATCTCATAGGGAATTCATTAAATTACAATAAATAATGTATGCATGATACATAACTTAATACCATAATGGGCTTTTTCCCCTTCTTGCCAGTCGTAAAAATCCTGCTCCTGCGCTGTGACGTGGGCAGCCAAGCTCTGCAAGTCAAATTAGGCAGTAAGTTGCACTTGTGCAACAGGTTCTGGGGAAGCTGAGCCTCGGGGCGCGGTTGGACGGCTCTGGTGAGCCTGGCTGCAGCTGCTGGGAGATCCTTGGCCCCAGGTAGCTTTGGCAGAGAGGCAGGGCTGGGTGCCTGCAGCCCGGGGCTGCGGGGCAGAGCCCAGCACGCCGTCCCCCCACAGCATCCCTCTTGTTCTGCTTAGTTCCCTCTTGTTCTCATCCCTCTCTGCAGGGGATACCTGCATCTGGCTATGGAACCATCAGTGGAGTGCATTTATTCCCAGGGTCCTGGGCTTCCTCTCTGTCCTAGAGATTACCTCGGGTTTTTCTGTTCTGCTGGGTTGGCCGTGGCTCGGGTAGAAGGGCAGTGGCTGCCGTGTCCCCCAGCGGTTTGAGCCTGCTGTGACCACCCCCGTGTCAGCTCTGGGCTCACAGGCCGGGGAGGTGGGGAGCTGGTTGCAGGAGACAGAGATGTTTAATTGGGGAGGATATAAATGCCTGACTTGTATCCCTGCCTTTCATCTCTGAGCAGACCTGCAGATGTGCTCAGACTGAGGAACATTCCTTTTTGGGTTCCATCACACAGATGTAGCATTTGGGGTTCTCTGACCCAGTTATTGCCCCTCAGCTGCCCCATGGCGTCTGGGCTGTCTCCTGCCCCTTATTCAGGCAGTACAGCCCCATCTCGCCCCCTCTGCTCCTCAGTGTGCTCAGGGAAGGATGGATACAAAGAGAATCACCTGGGGAAGTTTCAGGCAGCAGTAACAAAGCCTGTCTCCACAGAGGGGAGGCTAATTACACAGCTAATTAATCCAACAGATGTCACTTTAAATGCCTGTTTCTTTGTGATTCTGTTGCACACATCATGCTGGTTAAACAGACTTCATGGACCCCGTTCAAAATGCCTGCGCAGGCTGCTGGGAGCTGCCAGGGAGACCCCAGGGTGTCCTGTTCCGCAGGGAGGAGCAGTCCCTGGGCTGGGCTGCACGGTGCACACTGCACATGGGAGAAATGCCATGTAATAGCTCTGTTGAGTTAAAAACTCTGAAATAGCAGCTGTGAGGGTTGAAGGGTTGTTTACATTCTTGCTGCGAGTACAGGGCTGAGGCAGAGGGGACGTCCTCCCACCACAGGGCTGGGGGTGAGGCAGAAGGGACCCCATCCTGCCTCATCAGCTCTGCTTGGTATGAGGGAAGGAGAGTTTGGAAACCTGAGCTGCTCTGGTGAGGTCAGCAGTTCAGACCCAAGGTGGTGGAGAGCACAACGTGCTCTCTGTCTGACTGTCTGTCTGTCTGTCTGAGGTAAATGTGGTCTGTCCAGTTCCTTCAGCATCAGGAGGGCTCCCTGCTCACCCTCCACAAGGAGGAGGCAAAATGAACCCTTTCTTCAACATTCTAAGCGAATCTTTGCCCGTGATGGCCCTGCAGAAGAAGGGAGCAGTTCCATATCCCTGTGTGGAGCTGGTCCTGTGTGCTGTAAGTCAGTGGTCACTGTGTGACAGCTCTTGTCAACCTCTGCTGAGACTGCCCCCGTTCAGCATCTGGCTGCCAGCTGGGGCAGTGGGGACAGCCTGGCAGCACAGTGGTGTCAGTGCTGGGGCTTTGCCAGGGGATGTTGTGGTATCTCCCCCCTTTGTGCAGTTCTGCAGGCTGGTGCCTTTTGGGCAGGGTGTGAACACCTGAGGTCCATCACTGAGGCCAGCCCTGCTGTGGTCAGGTGCTGTCACACTGCATGGATGTGTCCCCATGGGAGACTGTGCTTGGGAAATGCCCCATGTTCTGTGTGTCTGCCCTGCTGCCTTGGCCTGTTATTCTGCTTGGGTACTGGAGGAGTCAGATGGTTCCCTGCATCTCACTGAGCAGATTCCTTCTGGACACAGTGGACTCGTACAGCACTTGGCTGCAGTGTGGGACCAGGGCCCCCAGCTGTGTGCTTAGGGGGAGCTGCTGGAATGGAAACACAACGCCAGCACTCTGGAAATGCCCCAGGAGAGAGTGCTGGGGGCAATGGCTGAGCTGCCTGGTACAGCTGCGGGGGAAGAGCATCTTCCTGGGGTCTCAACATCCTTGAGTCGCAGTTGGCGGCTTGATTCAGTGTAATGGATGTGTGCTCATTTCCCACAGCTGATGAGGATTATATCAGCTTGGTTTAACAGTCTCATTTGCTGCTCCCAGTGCACACTTGTTTTAATGCGTTTCAGTTAATGAGGTAGAAGAGAGAATGAGGTGTTACTGTTTATGTACAGACAGCGAGGCTGTGCCGAGGGCTCTGGAGCCCGGCAGTCCCTGCCCAGTGCTCTCCAAGGGACAGCATTAGCTGGCATTTATAGAAAATTTATTGGCTGCGGTTTATCCAGGTAAAATTTCTCCCAGTGGTGCACGTTTCCCTCTCCTGCCTACCTTATGCTTTATTGCAAGCTACAAGACAAGTTGCCAGCAGCCCGTCCATGGGCAGGGGATATCAGCGGGCTGAGGGCACTGGTGTGCAGTGTCACAAAACAAAACAACATATTTGATGTGGGCAAAGCTGCTCCCATCTACCTGGGGTAAAAAGTTCAAGTGTGCCCAGAGGGGGTTTGTGGCTGGGACACTCCATGCTTTCATTGTTTTGCTGCTGTGGTATTTTCAGTCCCTGTGGGATCAGGGCCATGCAGTGCCAGGCACTGGGTGAGTCGGTTCCTTCACTGGTGCCCTCGAAGCTCTTGACCTGCTGTGTCCCCTCCAGAGAGGTGTGCTGTGCCCAGATGTGGAAATGGACACCGATGCCCTGACCAGAGGGACTCTGCCTTCCTGAAAAACTGCTTGTTTCACTTGTGCTGACAGTGAATGTTTGCCATGGGGTGGGCTGGAGCTGAGCTCCTCAGAGTAGCAGCCCATGTCCCTGTGCTTGGTGCCAGTGAGTGGTTGAGGCCACCTCCCCCGTGCTGGCCGAGGGCCAGGCTGGCACCAGGGCTGACAGCAGCCAGAGGCCGTGCACGCGGGGCTGCTTTGAAGGTGAAGCTGCTGTTGGTTTAAGCGGGAATTAAACAATTACTGCGTCGTAGTTCTCCCCACCTCCGGTGGATTGACTCTATAAATTGTCAGCCTGTTGACATTTTAATGTGAATTATGTCATATGGTATCCCCTTTGATTTCAACATGCCTTGGTTTGTAAGTACACGAGCCTCTCAAAGGGCTGTGGTTAGCGCACACGCGAGGCCTCGGGGGTTTTGGTGGGGAAGGAGAGCAGCAGCGCCGGTGCCTGGCACCACAGCCACGTGTGGCTGCTTCTCTGCCCTCTGTGCCAGCGTGGGGCTTCTCCTCTGCCCAGTGCTGGTCAGCTCTCCAGCCAGCTGCAGGAGATGTCTCCCCTTGTCTGGCTCCTGCTGGGTCTCCTCACATCCCTGTCCCCACCAGCCCCCAGCCCTGCAGCCCCCTCTGTGCTGCAGAGAAACTCCTAATTCAGCAGGTCCTGGTCATTCAGGGCAGCCTTCCTTTACGTTCTTTGCAAACTGGCCCAGAGAGTTGTTGTGGTCTTCACATGTGTGCCAGAAGAAGGAGGGTCTGTAGGCAGGGTCAGCAGAAGAGCAAGGAGCTCACCTGGGGTGACCCCTCCTGCCTTCAGCTGAGATTCATCTCCTTCCTCTCCAGCACAAAGCCAGAGGGTGTCCAAGTTAGAGAATTCTGATTTCCTTCACTTGCCCACAACACTTGTGGGACTGTTCTGTAACGCTGGGGTTCCGTGCAGATGGGCCACGTTAGGGCCACCGTCGTGTCCTTGGGGGTGTCTGCAGGGTGCACATGCTGTGGTAGCTGCTGCTGAGCCTGGGCCTGCCCGTGGCAGGAGGCACAGAAGAGGGACAGTGCCTGGCTTTGGCTTTTGACCACCAGCAGCACTGCTGGAAAGGGACCAGGTGCTGCAAGTCCCTCAGAGAAGGACTTGCTGTCCCAGAGCAGGTCCTCAGGCAAGCTGTGACCATGCGTGGGAGAGCTTTAAAGGCTTCGGAGTCCTGCAGATGTTTTCACATCATGGGGTCTGTGTTACAGACACCTCTGGCTGCCTGTGAGTGTTTCTCATTGTCCCACAAAGCAGGAACTTTGCTTTCATCATTTTCACACCTCCTTGGCTCTGACTTAGCTGGATCATCCAGTGCATGCCCTGCAGTGCCCAGCTAGGCCTGTCAAAGAGTCTGACTCTGGGCTGGGCAGGGGGATTATCCAGACATGAAACCTGCAGAGTGACCTCCTTGTAGCATGTGGTAACCCCACCCCTAGCAGGCATTTTTGCAGACAAGTTAATCCTATGTAGTCACAGAGATGAGAATTTTGGGGCAGTTGGAGCAACTGGAGTTACACCTGCAGTTTCATAAACAGGGTTTAGAAATCTGTTATCTCCTCACACCTTTCTGCTGTGGGTGGATGCTGCTCCCAAAAAAAGGTTTTGTTGCTTCTGTTTTATTTTTGAGTGGCAGTGGTCAGTACACCCTGCTAATGCTGATGAGTGCTGCCTCCACGGTGTTTGTCATTTACCCCGTGTGTGTCTCTGCAGACTGCCTGCTGGGATTGCAGAGCCAGAATGGCTAAAACCACTAAAGAGTGGGCCTGGTTTTTCCCAGGGGGTTCTGTACCTGTGAAGGCAAATGCCAGTGGATGCAGATACACATGAACAAAGAGAGTAGCAAAGAGCAGAGGCATTTATCATCTTGGGTTTGCTCTGTTTGCATCACTGTGCTTCTGCGCTCTCCGTGTTTTCCATTGCTGTAGTCTGTCTTGAAGGGAATAGCTGCAACTAAAGCTCAGAGCCATTCTAGTCTCTTGTAGGTCTCTCTGCAGAATTATACTACAGTGAAATTAGATTTCAGATCTACACAGGAAGTATAAAGTAGTAAACCCAACTGTTTGTAGGCTCAAACTGCTTGGAGGCTGTGCTCGGAATCCATGAGGCAGGCAGTTGTGCTGCTGTGGATTGCTGAGGGCCACTGATGTGTCCTTCCTGCTGGAAACCAGGTGGGCTGAGAGCCATTACATGCCCAAGGACTAGAGAGGTCTCCCAGTTAAATTTGGAGAAGTCTGGAAGGCTCCTCCTCCCCAGGAGCTTGGTGGCTTTCCTTACAGAGTAGTGCTCAGGGCTGTGGGGCAAGGAGAAATTGCATGAATTTCTCTGCACATTCTTAGGACAGATTAGTGTCCATTTGGTTCATGGAGCCCTCACAACCTTCTAGAACGCTGGAAGTAGCAGGTAGCCTTAATTCAGCCCTTTGTGTGCAGACATTATTTTGGTTCTTAATTATAAGTAGTTCCATACATATTTTTCCAGCAGGATCCTTGCTTCATTCTGTGAGTAATTATTCCATTTCTTTTTATCTTCCTCTTTCATTACATTGCCCCAGGCTTTGTCTAATACAATCCAAAGCTTTCACTGAATGAAGAATTATTTATTTTCTCATGGGCATTTCCGTGGTGCTCTGTGTTCTGTTTGTGTTTGACAGACACTTGAAGAACTTACCTTGGCAGCACGGTCTGAAATCATCTGGTGCTCCTGTCCCCCTGTTCAGGGTAGGCTGATGCACGTGTGCCCAGCCTGGTGCCAGCCCTGCAGCCACTGCAGAAGGGCTGCTCCACTGCCAGGGCCTTCCCTGGCTCTGCTGGTTTTCAGATCACCTTCATCACTCAAGGAGTATTACACATTTCCTCTTTTTGCTTCCATTCTGTCACATTAGTCCATCACATCATCCTTTAGTTTTCCTTCCTCCCCTATCACCTGATCTTGAAAAATCCTTGCTTTGGACTATGGGCAAAGAATGAGCTGGGTCTTCTGTTTTTCCACGGATCTCTGTTGGCTTCTGGATGGGGAGATTGTGTCCTCCATGTCTTTGATACTGATATTATGCAATTTATGGAGAGGACTGATAAATTGTCTTGTGCATTGTTGTTACTGTTTTGGGTACCTGCTGGGAGTTGAGGTGGTACAGTGCTGTAAGAAGTTATAAAGAAGCAGTATGAAAGCAAGGAAAGCTTCAGTCCCTCACGACTTCCCTGGAGATGGATGGAGCAGTGAGTGAATCCAGGCGAGGGGAGTTACTCTGTGTCCGTAGTGTTTTACTGAATAGCGTGAGCTCAGCCTGCGTTTCTGTGGCTGCTTCCATGTCCCACATGCTTTCATGGCACATTGTTACAGCAGTCCCTGGCTGCACGGGGGTCCCCTCCTGTCCCCTCCTCCTGTCCCTCCTCCTCTCCCCCCTCCTGTCCCCGCTCCTGTCCCGCTCCTGTCCCCACTCCTGTCCCTCCTCCTCTCCCCCCTCCTGTNTCCCCGCTCCTGTCCCTCCTCCTGTCCCCATCCTGTCCCCCTCCTGTCCCCCCTCCTGTCCCCCTTCCTGTCCCCCCTCCACGGTGCTGCTCGGCCTCGCTGCTGGGTTCTGCTGCAGGCCCTGGGGCACCTGGAGCCACGGCAGGACAGAAAGGGACTGGCACACCTGCCTGGGGTGTGGGGCAGAGCTCAGGGATGTCAGACAGTCCTCAAGCCTTTCCTTCAGAGACCGGTGGTTCTTTTCCAAAAGACTTAATACTCATTTTAATCTGAATCCTTAAAGCAGGCCCCACACATGGAGAGGAGTTTGGGTGGCTAAGTCAGAGCTGCATTGTCAACACGAGACCCAGGAGTGTGTCAGAGCCTCCTCAGAGCCCTGTGTAACACAGGGATCGTTCCTGTGGCTGCCAGAGGAAACAAAACATCACTGGAGTGGAGAGTCCTAGCCTGGCCCTGTGTTACAGGAAGCCCTCTTCAATCACTCAGCAGCTACACAATTACAATATGGACAACAGATTTCGATCCTGCTGTCTTTCCAGGTTCCCTCCAGACCTTTTGATTACATAATTTACTTTTTATCCATTGTTTTTCCATATTCCCAGGCTGCTCTAGTTCACCTGAGTGTTCACAGCTTAGCAACTCACATTGAACTGATTATTTTCAAGTAGATGTGCAAAATATGTTATAAAGGTCTGGGCAGTGGCATTGTGAGGCCTGCTTATGGTTACTGTCTTCAGCTGGTTTTTCCCCATTTGTTTTCCTAACCCTGGACAAGGTGAGGCTCTGTGAATTCCTCAGCTCCTCCCTATCCCAGCACTGAGAAAGGAGTGGGCTGGAAGCCCTCAGCCTCTTCCTTGATGATGTTTCTGCATTCTGGCACAATTTCTTTTCTTTTTTAATCACTCCATCCTATTGCGGTCCATACAGCGCTTTGCAGGCAAAAGTGCAGCTTTTCCACCATGTTTCTCCAGGGATGACAACATCCATGGAAGTATGAAGTGATAAAACTGTTTGCTTTCCTGTGGATCAGACTGTCCCTAGTCCAGGCTTTGGTTCAGTTGCAGGAGGAGTTCAAGCATTCCCGGGCTCTGTGCTGCTCCCCAGGAGCTGCTGGGTGAGGCTGGCTCTGCATGACGCCCCTCACATCCTGGCTGGACATAGGAGAGGTCACTTGGTGTGAGGGGTGCTGGTTCCTGTTGGCCAGAGGGCACAGGTGAGCAGCAGAGGTGCCCTTGCAGGGCTGTCGTGGGTCCTGTGGTGGAGCCACAGCGGGGCAGGAGCGTGCAGGGCTGAGGGCAGCACTCTCCAGGCCAGCTGATGGGAACTGTACTCTGGTGGTGCTTTGGTTTTAGCACTCTAATTAGCAGGATAGATACTCACACCCCTGTGTGCATCTCCCTGTACAGCAGCGCTTGCGCCTGTGTCTCCGGGGGAGATTTTGGGGATCTGGAAGATTCTCTGCAGTTGAAGTTGCAGCTGCCCAGGAGTGGATTTCCTGAGCTGGCAAGATTTGGCAGCGCATTTGTGGGGGAAGAGGAAGTTGGATGCAGTAGGAGAGTGCCCAAGTACGGTCAGACCTGTTACCTGCTCCCTCTCTGGGCTGCTCAGCGTGTGTAGGGTGACACAGGTGTGCAAGGGACGCCTGTGCTGCTGGGGTGTGGTGCTGCAGCTGGAGAGCAGCAGCTCTGCCTCTTCCCTCACCTCCCTTGGCATCTCCTCCCCTCCTCGAGAGGTCTTCAGCCAGCATCCCACTCTGTTTCCCCTGCACTGGGAGGGGTTGGCCAGCGTGACTGGGCCAGTGCTGGCTCCCCCATGGACTTTGTCCTTCCTGAAGACATGGGAAGGAAGTTTTCTATGGGAGGAGTCCTAGTGAAGCTCTTGGCTGTCAGCTGTCCCTTGTACAGGTTTGCATCTTGGGCATCTCCTCCAAGGAATGATTAATTAGTGCTTGCAGGTCTGTTGCACAATTAAAGAGGTGTGGGGGATGTGATACAAGTTGAACCTTTCTTGGCAGTTGCTTTCTGTTAACCTCTGCTGTTCTCTGTCCACAGACCCCATGGGACTGTGGGTGTGCAGGGACGCCTCTCGTCACAGGCAACACAAACAATGTCCTTGTTAGGAGCTGCTCCAAGACCCTGCAAAGAGGTGGCTGCTGGAACCAGGCAGTAGCTGGGACTGTGCCTCCCCCTGGGCTTTAGCCCCTCCTCATTAAGCAGGTCCGGGCTATTGATTGGGAGCTTGTGTTTGGAAGAGTCTTACTTACTCTATGCATTATCTTGACAGATTGATCAGACCTGATTGAGAACCTCTTAAAGGAACGAACAGCTGTAATGGGAAAGTTGGACTCTGTCATCCGTTAGGATGATTCTGGGAGCGAGAAGAACGAGGCTGACATCTTGGAGCAATTGTATTTACAATTAACATGGCTGAAAACGATTGCCTCTATTGATCCCCCCTTCCTGCAATTACAGCCCCATTGTTTACATTCCAGCACTTCAGTTATAAAAAGGAAATTCAATAATTATTGCATTATTTAAAGTTAAAGTGCCACAGAGTTTGCTGGCTATGCTTGCTGGTTGATTTAACATTCAGTAAAATCCATGCTGAGCTCTCCATCCTTAGGCTGAGCAATATTTGGCTTTTAATGAGACTTCAAGGGCTGGTGGAGCAAACCCCATTTGTTGGGTCGCTTTTGGGTTTGTGGGGGAACCCAAAACCTTGCAGCGTGGCTAGCAGCAGCTGCAGGGCTAACAAGGAGAGCATCTGTTGCATTCATTCATTTGCCAGGCAGAACTGGAGGGCTCAGAAAATACAGAAGTGGTGGGGTATAGGGATGGGCTGTTAATGGGGGCAGTTGTGGCTGTTCTTCAGGCCTTTCCATGTGATTTGGGGACTTGGATTGGTACCTCAGCCTCTGTGGCAGGAGAGAGCGCTACATTTCCAGCCTCTGGGTAAGAAAGATCAGGATTAGCGAGCAGTTCCCATAAGCTGAGCTGCAGAAGCTCAGGGACAAATGAGCCTGAGCCCCACCACTGGCACTGCACCACAGAGGTGGTGCACGGAGGCAGGAGGAGGGAAGGGTTTGTAACACTGCTCCTTCAGAGCAGTAAGCAATTCAGGATGTTGGTTGGATATGAAAGAGCAGAAGTTCAGCTTTTGAAGCTGCTGGATGCAGAATCAATTTTCCCCCTCCCAGAAGGACGGGGGAGCACTGTTGGCACTCCAGCTGTCCCCAGTGTGCAGCCAGCGTGTCCCACTGCGCGCTGCGGCCGCTCCGGCTCCAGGAAATTCCAGCTGGGGCTGCAGGTGTGAAAGGAGAGCAAGATGGATTGGCCAGCCCTGACTTTTATGGAGTACTTGGAACAGACCAGGATCAGACAGCTGCATCCACATGACTTTCATTAAAAATTCAGATTCTTCTCTTGCAGGACTGTGTGATTTATCTCGTGCAGCACATCAGAGGCTCATGGGGGCCAAGAGATGCTCAAAGGCCTCTGAGGTCTGCAGCGGGGTCGAGTCCCTTTCTGTGGCGGCCCATAGCCCCCCTTCAGCTCCACTCTGAGGGTCACCTCCTGTCCCTCCCCAGGGGTGTGCAGTCCTCACCGGCACCTGAAGTGTTTCTACCCAGCCTGTGACTAATTACCCCTGTCTGACCTCACCCCGAGGAAGAGTCAATCCCTGGGTATTCTCCTGTGCTGCAGATCTGCTGGCAGAGCTGAAGTGGTTCCAGTAGCTCCTCAGCTTGGGTCAGCCTCTCTGAGTAAATGCTGAGACACTCCCGGGTTCCTTGTGCTGGTTCTGATCACTGGGGCTGCTCAGACATTCGTGCTTGTAGGGGAAAGCCAGCACAGTGCACCTCCATGGTGCCACTTCTTTCTGGGGCTTTTATGACTTCCAGAAGATTTTTGGCTCCTTCTTCCCCAGCTGCATCTGTCAATTCTTTGAAATCACTGCTAGCTTTACCCATGCTAACAGAGCTGAGTGCTGAGTTCAGCAGTAGGAAGAATGTTACATGCAGAGAAAAGCTCTGCAAAAGGTGTTGAAGTCTGGCAACTTCTTTTTCAAGAAGCTCTGGGTAGTGGAGTGGCCTTTGTTTTCATGGCAGGGTATCCTGTGATGTGAGGGTGATGTGGAGAAGGTTTCTGCAGACTGTTTGTCAGTGACCCACACAGCACCTGGCCCTGGAATGGTCAGAGTGGTGAGGAAGAGGATGTTTGTGCAGGCAGGAGGGTGGGGAGCTCGCTGGGGCCGTGCCCGACAGGCTCTGCAGCCCTGGAGCGCTCAGCTGAGGATCTGCAGGGCTGCAGCCAGAGGGAGGAATAGTGCTCCTTTGGTTCCTGCTGGTTTGCTGCTGTGTAGCCTTCATGTGCTTATTTTCCCACTTTGGGTTCTGGCCCCCAGTCCTGTTACCTCATCTGCTTCTCCTGCCCAGAGAGACCCAGACATGTGCAGGGGATCTCGCAGGGCAGCTGGGGACCACCATCTGCCTGTCCTTGGGGCACTGGCAGAGTTTCTGATGTTGATTGTCAAAGTCTGCAGAAGAAGGGGCCATCCTCGAGTCTGGAGAGAGTTTTCTCACATCTTCTACTGCTTTTATATCATGGATGCCTCCTGGGGGTGGTGATGGGGTTCCCCCTCACAGTGCAAACCAAGGACTTGGGCGGTTCCCAGTGCTGAGTGTGGGCTTGTCCTGAGCAGCATTCAGAGCCCTCAAAGGGTAAACTTTGGGTCAGTCAAGACTGCAAAGACAAGACAGCCAAGACTGGACCTTTTTCTGTTGAATAATAAACATCCAAACATGAGATAGGTCAAGAAGTTGCTGCATCTCCCTGGTGGGTTGAGGTTACAGGTCAGATGTGCCCAGAACAGCAGCTGAGCTGTTTAACGTGGCACAGAGGGACTGGAGAACCTCCTGGTGCCCCTGGCAGTGCTTCAGGGGGCTTCTGTCCTGTCACCATCGGAACTGGGCTCATTGCACCAAGGCTGAATAAAATTTGCGCAGAGGAGATTTTGAGCAGAAAGTGGTTTAAAGTCGTTTAAAATGTAAAAGATTTTTTTTTTTAATTTAAAAGATGCAGAAAAGCTTAGAAATCAGATGGTGCATGTGAAGTGCAGGGACAACTATAGAGGCATTCAGGAGAGTTTGTTACTTGTGTAAGAGCAGCAACTCGGGGTCTCAGGGCTGGGTACTAGGAGTACTGGTTAGCTCCAAGGTACGTTGTGTGGCTTGGGCTGAGGGGGGCTGTCTGCAGTCGGAGAGGTGATACAGGGTCACATTCAATTCCCTGATTATTGTAAAGTACTGTGGGTGAGGCAGCATAGGGTGGGGAGAGATGGTAAAATAAACAAGAGTTTGGGGTATGTGAAGGATGGAGGGAGAGAAACAAGAACTGACTGTAGCGTCATTCCTTACTTAGTTTAAAGATGAGATTTCCTCAGTCGTACCCTGTGAACATTCACTACTTGGCAGAAGCAGACAGTTCTGGGGCTGGAGAGCGATGGCTGGGCAGGCGGCCTGGCGGGGTGGTGGGACCGGCCCGGCTGGCGGGGCCAGGGCAGGACTGGGTGGCACAGAGGGGGGCAGAGGAGGCCGCTGGGCAGGGGGACGCAGCCCCTGCCCGGCCAGGCGGGTTTGGTGCAGTGCCTGGGGCAGTGGGTGCTGGCAGCCTGCGGGCTGGGCCCGGCTGGTTGCGCACAGGAACACCCGCGTCCCCCGGGCAGCTGCTCTCGTGAGCCGTGTGGTTTCCATCAGAGCGTTCCCCTCTCTGTTTCTGATTTAAAGTGTAGCTTGGACTCACCCTGATCAATATTTTGCATGCCATGCGTGAAGAACCAGATGTTGGAAGTTTCCTATTGTGGAGAGGGAGGGGGAAACACCCCCTCAGACTCACAGAAATCGATGTTTTCTGACAGAAGTTGGTTGGTTTTCCTTGGAACAATATATTCTTTTGATTTTCAAGTTGATTTGTCTTCTAACAAGGTTCTGGTTTAGTATTTTGAGTTCGTTTCCTGTGATACAGATAAATTCTCACAAGGGGGACGTTTAACAGTGTGATGGGCAATAACTACACGTACTTGGACAACATTTCATTGCCTCCAGCAGCTCACAGCTTGGACTGGCTCGGCCCTCATGTCTTCTTTCTCTGGACTGCTCCTTTCCTCTGCTGGAGGATGGGTCGAATCAGGTGCCTGCAATGCTGTGCCCAGGCTGGGTTTGGTGGCACCCTCAGCCTGTGACTCCTCCAGCATGACAGGCAGGTGAGACTGACCCCAGCACAAGAGATGTTTGAGAGGAAGCAAAATAAGAGCATAAAATAAGACACATTTATTAAACCGTTTAAAACAAATGTTTTCCTAAAAGCCCCTTTTGAAAAGAGCAGTGCAGACTGTGCCTCTGGTTCCACAGAGACCACGTCCTTAATATTTCCTTGAACCCGTGACCGGATTTCTCTCTAATTGCTCTCTGGGGGTTTTCTCTGGTTCCGTGCAGAAGCTGCGGCTGAGCCCGTGGGCCCTTCCCGAGCTGGGGACGGGGCTTGGGGACGGGACCGCCCCACACGCCCGGCGGCTGCCAGGGCCCCTGTGGCTCCTGGGGCCAGGACAGAGCCTGGCAGGGCCCCTGTGGCTCCCGGGGCCAGGGCAGGAGCAGGGCTCAGGGCAGGGCCAGGCTGGCCAGGCTGGCCCAGCTGAGATGGGCACGCAGCTCTCGTGAGGGGCCCGCTGACCTTTCATGCCTTAAGCCATTCGTCTTCTCCTGGCTCAGGAAGAGGGTAACGCATGCAAACAATAGAAATGAGATGAGGAAGTTCTTATAAGGGAAAACAGCAAAAAATCTTTTGAGGGCACCAGTGGGATTAGTGCCCTCGTGGATTCTTCAAATATTACAGTGAATTTAATTAAATACATCGTGATCCCAAAAGAGGCTAGTCTAATTAGCCAGATCTAGAATACATTTATTCTCTTTCCTCGCTCTTCCAATCAGAAGCCTCAGCATCAGCTCATATCCTATTTTTAATCATTCCTAGACTCAGAGGGCTCTCCTTCCTCTGTGTGAGCAAGGCACACAGCGCTGGGTAATATGTGTCTTTAATCTTATCTCAGCTGTAACTGAGATAATAAGCATCAGGATTTTTTTACCAGAAGGTCCTGGCTGCACATAGGCATTATTTTTGATTGACAAACCCCAAGATCATGTCCAAATCACTGTACATGTGCCTTGGGCCAAGTGTGTGGTGAGGAGAGTTCCATGAGGTGACACAAAGATTCAAGGAGGTCGTGGGGTTGGATGGGAGGAGCTGACAGGGGGTATTGCACAGCTGAACTGTTTGGTGTGGGATGGAAACACCAAAGGCTGTCAGGGAGGGATCTTTTGTTGTTTCACCTTGGTGCTCATTTTTTCCCAACTAGTGACACACTGGGGAATTGGGGAAGTTCCTGTGACCCCCGCTGCCCAAGGGGAAGGGGCAGCAGCTGTGCCATGGCAGCCAGTGTGGCTGTGCAGGGTAAATTCTTCCCTCTGCTTCTAAGAAATAATTTCCACATCTGTGGAATCCATGACAGGAAATGGCTGCTTGTTTCCCCGGAGGCACAGACCTCTGTACCGGGGGATTGATAGGTTTTGCCAAATAATTGTGGTATGACAATCCAGAATTGGCTGTATTGGCTGTGACCACACAGCTGAGGGGACAGGGCTTTTCCAGGTGCTGGCCTCTCATGGTGGGAGAGGCGTGCCCAGCTGCTGCTCACCATTGGCGTTCCAGCCCAGGTCTCTGTCACATCCATCTTACAGGCCAGGCTGCTGCTTCCTTCCTGATCCAAGGGAGTAAAACCTTGGATGCCAGGGAGGGGAGAGCTGGATGATGGACAGGATGGCTCTGCACTCTGCTTCCATACACTGTGTCCAGGATTTCTCCATCTAATGGGTTTGTTGTATTCTAGGGTTGCTTTGGTTTTACTCTTCCTAGTTTTCCAGCAGAATTTACCAAATTTAATTTTTAGCTTGTCATGCAGTTGGATCCCCTCCCAGGACAAGCTCTGAGTATGAAGGAATGAGCCCTGAGTGGGTTGTGAGCAGGTGTTACTGCTGGGTCTGTTGCTTTCCCTCTGAGGGAGATGATGTTGTCTGTGTCCACGTGTGCTTTGTGCCCATTTTGATGTATTTTGGTTTTCATGCTCTTCAGCAGGGGAACGTGTAATACCTTGGGAACAAACAGGCATTGTCTCTCTGGATCTGTGACAAAATATGGTTCTTTCACTAATTCCCAGGTGGCTTTTGGCAATTTACAGTGGCCTAACCCAGGAGAGTGGGGATGATAAAGGACATTGACATCCCTTGGCTTTGTTCTCCACAGCACCTGCAGCATCACGAGAGCGGGGTCGAAGGTGAAAGCTGCTACTACCACTGTGTCCTCTGTAACTACTCCACCAAGGCCAAGCTGAACCTCATCCAGCACGTGCGCTCCATGAAGCACCAGCGGAGCGAGAGCCTGCGGAAGCTCCAGCGCCTCCAGAAAGGCCTTCCTGAGGAAGAGGAGGACCTGGGACAGATCTTCACCATTCGCAAGTGTCCAGCTGCCGAGGCCGGTGAGTGCTGCTGCCTCGGGGTGAGCGGAGGGTGAGGGGCATCAGGCCCGCCGTGCTGGTTGGTGACAAACTTGGTGGTGTTCCTGCTTCTCTTCCCTGCTGTGGGCTGACACAGTCTGTCAGTAATACATTACAGGAATCCCACCTGTCTGAGGTGGGTTTGGGATGTTGAAGTGTATGTGTTGGTTCAGGTCGGTGTCTTAAACCCTGGAATATTGTATGAGCATCTGAAGATATCATATCTGGACAACTCAACAAACCAGGGCACCAGCAGATGTTTTGCAATGAGTCAGGTGGTGCCCTGAGCACCAGCATAAGCTGTGCCAGCTTGGCGCTGGTTTCTGGGACTTCAGCCACTCCGGATTGGGAGGGGGAGCTGGGCAAAAGAGGTGGGCAGGACACTGGAGTTTTCCATGTCTCCTCCTGATAAGGTAAATAAAGTGAAGGGCTTGTATGAGACATTTGCGCTCACACGGATCACAGGACAGGGATTGCAGCTGCAATTCCAGCAAGAGTTAGTGTGCCTAAAAGGAGCAGTTAGGCCGGATGGAGCAGAGGTGGTACTTTGTTCAGTCATGTAAAGGGTTGAGGCATTTTTAATGTTCTAAAAAACCCAGGTCTCCTGAAGCCCTCTTTGGAGAGAGGAGGAGAATCATCCTGGGCCAGCTGGTTTGTGTGCTGTCAAGGCGCAGTGGTGCTGGAGGTGGAGTGTGCCGGCAAAAGCCTTCACAGTCCTCACAGCTTCAAGCAGGAGTTTTCTCTATGACTGCTGTGAAAATGGGCAAATCCTACAAATAGCCACTCTGGGGAACTGGCATCCTGCAGTGAATGCACGTGGAGACAAGAGAGGTGATCTTGGCTGAAAGGGTTGAGAAGGGACAGCAGCAGCAGCTGAGAGAAAACATGTGAGGTTTTCAGAAATGTCCCTTGAATTCACATGTGGTTCCCATTGCTGTTATCCCTGTGAGTAAGGAGGTTCTGAAAAAAACCCGAAACACCCCAAGAGTGAGAGACAGGAGATTTTTCATTAAGAGTTAAATTCAGTCTTGTGGAAAAAAGTGCCCAGTCTGTGCCCAGTCTGTGCCCGTGGTGGCCCAGCAGAGTCGTGAGCGTGGAGCACGCGTCCCAAAGGTGACGGTGACAGCGGGAGCGCGGTGGCTGCCGCGGCTCCGGGGGACAGCGGCTCCGGCAGCCCACGCGTGCTGCTCTGCCACAGGAGCACCTTCCCACCTCAGAGGGGCTCTTTGGGCAGGGCTGGCGGGTGTGAGCTGCTTAAATGCAAAACGACCAGAGAGGGGAAACCATCCGTGCCCTTTGTGACAGACAGAACAACCTTGAAAGCCTTGTTTACTCTAGAAATTTCTGTTTGCCTTGTCTTTTACTGTACAAACCTTATCTTCCCTATCCGGCCGCCCAGATTAGGACATGGCAGGTACTGGGAGGGCAGGAGCTTACTGACTGGGAGGGAAAACTCTTTGGTGACCATTTTAAAAAGTGTAATATTTTTGAAGTCCTGACAAGTCACTGAAAGGAAAGCTTTATTTACAAATGTTTTCATTTCCTTCAAGCTTGTAGGTTCTTCAACAAAAACTGACAGCAGACAAGACAGTTTCTTGATCATATTTTATTTCAAGGTTATGAATACAAGCAAGAATAAGGCTGCAGAAGGCAAAGAGGGTATCTTGGGTCAGTTTTGCAAGTCACTTTAAGCTGAGATACTTAATTTCAAACACTCCTCGAGCCCATTGTTGATCTAGTGGAAGTGGGACACCTCTCTGTCATGCTGGGCCAGGCATCCCTGCAGAGATAAGAGTCAGGTTTGGGTGAGAAGCTGCTGTAACCCCAAGGGGGAGAAGGGGTGCTCCCATCTCCCACTCATTCTGATCCCGTTTTCCCCCCAGTGTGGGGACGTTCAGCTGTGGGGCACAGGGACGGTGTGAATTTGTGCCCTATGTCTCCTCCTGCTCTCTAACAGGGTCTCCCCTGTTTTCCCATCAAGGTTTTTATTGCTGTTTTCTGACCACTGGGTGGACTTTTCCCCGCTGCCTTTTGATAAGGCCTCTCTGTGGTATTTATTAGGTATCAGGCACAGACACCTTGACAGACGCTTGTCCGTGACACTTGTCTGGTCTGTGGCTGGGCAAAGGGACAGTGACCAGGGACTTCTTTGCTGCCTTGCTGCAGTCCAGGTGCAGTGCTGGGTTCTGTCCCATGGCCTCGTGTGAGGCAGTGGAGTCGCCCCGTTCCCCTCCTGCTCCATCCCATTGTTGTGGGGTGAACGCTGTGTGTACCTACTCTGTGTGTACCGACTCGCTGCTGTGTGCAAGCATGTAGAAGAAGGCAGTGCTGTCTGGAGATGAGTAGATATTTGCTTGTGTGGATGCATCTCAATCTGTTGGAAGAGAGCTCTGATCACACCTTAATTAGTCCTCTAACAATCTGCAAAGGTCAGTGCCAATTGCCTGTTCATTTACATTTGTAATTGTGATGGTTCTTGATTGCACATTAGTTGTAACTCCCTCCCTCCCACCCTGCAGAAGCACAGGCAGCCTGAGCAGCCGCTCCAGGGACACAGGGACCTTTGTCCCTGCCTGTGCCAGCCCCTCAGCTCCCCCCAAAAACTGGGTATCTTCTGGGGAAGAGCTTTAGGATCTGCCCTCCACTTCCAGCAAAGGGATGATGGAAGTTGTTGGCAGGGAAATTATATGGACATCAGGCAGGAAACCAAATCCTCCTTGAACTGGATAATTAAAGACAATTGAACTTTCCTGCTTGCTTTGAGAAGTGTGCTACATTACACAGGAGATGGGGGAAGGATGGAAGTTCAGCTGGTTTGTTGATCAGAGAGAGCACAGCTTCAGGGAAAGGGGTATTGTCCTCTCAGGGTATTTTTGGACACCTCTTGCTGTGGTATCTGGGCTGCTGCCGCTGCAGATGGCAGCCCCTTGCTGCAGGAGCATCTGTGTAATGTTACCCATAAGCTAATTGATTTTTAATGATGGGGGTTTAGAGAAGAAAAAAGTGAAGGAAGAGTGACCATAATAAAAACCAAAACGTTCTCAAGATGTTGGATGAATGCACTTACAGCTCATTAGATAATGACAGAAACAAACGTGAAACAACCTGTGAATTTGCATTCTGAATTTGGAAGTGCTTCTTTCCTCCCAGAAGGCATCAAGCACCACACCCCTCCCCTTGCTGTGGGCTGGCAGTGGCTGCCCCAGCCACAGCAGTGTCACCATCAGGGGGACAGGAGCAGGTCCCATGTGCCCGGGAGCCAGTTTGGTCAGGGAGTGGTTTGCAGTGTGAGGTTTCTCTCAAGCAGAAGGGAGGCTGGATGCCAACCCCAGTCCAAACTGGGCAGTCCCACAGCATGCCCAGTACCTCACCTGCGTCCTCGAGACTGAGGCACTACTCTCTGCTTCCCCCCTCTCCTGTCCAGGCTCTACAGTTCTCTTCCCTTGGTGGCCATTTCCTGGACTGGGAATTGTGACCAGCCCATCTGTAAAATGAAGCAAATGGTGGAGAAAAGGAGAGGGGGGGTCTTCCACAAAAACCACCTGCGAGGGAACCATTGGGTTATTTTCCCACCTTCAAGAGTGGGCAACCATGCAAGGCATTTTTCCTTCACCATCGTCAACCATGGAATTTGCTACAGCAGGGGTGTGAGATGGGTCTTTGGAGTGGATTTTTCATGAGAGCAGACTCTCTACTTCTGGGAGAACTTCAAGACTTTTGACGTGGAAGTTGATAGTGACAAATTACATTTCTCCTCACTTAAAATCAATGTAGTGGGAACTGATGTCCTGTAGGGTCTCCATTAATGACAGTGTGGTCATTCTTAATGCTGCCTGTTGGTCTCCAACTTCTGCTGCAGGTAATGGAGCGTTTCAGAAAGAAATCACCAGTTTGTTTTGTAATCTCTTTCCAGTATTCAATGGGGCTTGATTTCACACAGCAATTAAAAACTTACCAAAGCAGATCATCTGTATGGTGCCTGCAGGGAAAGGGCACATGGAGTCCATGCTACAGCATCTGCCAGTCAAAACCACTCTGCAGCTCTGCTCTGGTGATGATGCCACAGTTACATGTCTGAAATGTGTGGCCCTTGCACAGGGCTGGGGAAGTAATTTCCAGGCTTGTCCTTGATTGACACATTTAATAATCAGCCAACCCAGGTTACAGCCTGAGCTCCTGTGCGCAGACACCAAGTGCTGCCCAGCTGCATCCATCTCTTGGGCTTTTTACCTCTCACTCTCGAAAACTTGACCCTGCCTTTTCCCACCCTGTACCCCTGGGGGCAGCAGCCTGCTCAGCTTTGTTTCCGAAGTGCTGGGTGGAGATCCAGCCCCAGCATCAGCTGTGCATGGTCAGAGGGTTGGGCACAGGGCCCTGCCCTGCCCTGCCCTGCCCTGCCAGGCTCTGCCCTCCCTGCCCTCCCTGCCCTGCCCTGCCCTGCCCTGCCCTGCCCTGCTCTGCCCTCCCTGCCCTGCCCTGCCCTGCCCTGCCCTGCCCTGCCGTGTGCGCCGGCTCCTCGGGCTGGTCCTGCAGCTGGGCTGTGCAGCAGCTCTGCTGTCCCAGGTGGAAATCGCTGCCTGTCATCTCCTCAGCCACAGGAGTGAGAGGAGGGATTGTCCTGTTTTGAGAAAACATTCACCCATGGTGCACAGCACATGTGTCCTCGCAGCAGAGGCAAACAGCCCTGGGCGATGTGCATATTGGGCTGATTGAACTTGCAGTTCCCTTTGCTGCAGCAGTTCTGATCTCCCTGCCAAGCTCACCAACTACCCCCACATGCAGGATTATCTCTTGTTTTCCAAGATCTTGTGTCACATGTGTTCATTTAGAGGACAGTTTGTTGCCTCCCCCTTTGTTGTTCTGCTGAACCTTAGAATTTTTTCATGTTTTAATGGATTGAATGGCTTCAGGACCTTTTACCTTTCCAGCAAGTTCCTAACAGTTGCAGTATTTCTGGCAAGGTCTCTCCACTCGGGGCCATCCCAAGGCTGGGCAGATGAGAGTCTCTCCTCCATGGTCGAGCAGAGAAATAGGGGGAAGCTTTTGGTTCTGCTTTAGTTTCACACTGCTTTAATGGTCACTGAAATCCAGCAAAGGTGTTTCTGGCAGCCATGGATCAGGGTGGCTGCACTCAGTTGGCTCCTTGAGAAGGCCTGAGGACATGAGGAGAATTCAGCAGTTTGAGAAACTTTTAGGGGTCATTTCTTCCCTGGTATTGCCCCATAACATAATTTCTATCTGTTGCCTCCTTGCAACCTTTCTATCACCTAAATTTTGGAGAACCCCATTCCCATCCCAGTAGCAAGTCTGTCCTTTTCCATTTGGGACACCATGGGGCTGTTGAGGTCTGGCTCCACAGAATGCAGGGAATAAAGTTGGTTCTCTTTAATATCTGGCAGAGGGAGATCTCCTTTGTTTTTTTTTTATTTTTGGGGGTTGGTTTTGAGTTTAAAGTCAAGAGCATTTTTGCCTTAGCTCTGCTTTGACCAACCAGCAGCAAAGAGATAATCTCGAAAGGATATGAAAGGTTTAATAGTTTTAATTTTGTTTTTATTAAAGTTGGTTGTGACTGTTTTCCTGTGCCCCTGGTGCAGGGGGCGGTGGCAGAGGCCTCCCCAGGGCCTCCAGCAATGAGAGGCAGCAGGGACGGCAGCAGCACCCAGCCTGGCAGGAGTCTCCAGCCCCCGCCTGTCCTGGGAGCTCGTGGCTTTCATTAGGCAGAAAAAGAGGAAGCTCTGACAGCTGACTTGTTCTAGAATGTTTTTCTTGTTCGACTGCATCTTAAAGCCCTTTCCACTTAGGAAAAGCAAAGCAGGAAGTATCACCAGATGCTGCAGTACAACACGATGAGGCTCCCGGTCCCTCTTCTTCTCTGCTTTTTTCTCTGTATTCAAGCAGACTCCAGAGCCAGACAAGCCCAGCTGTCAGAGCTCGGCGTCTCCCTGAGCTTCATTTTCCTTGGGACTCAGAAGTGGCATCCCTGTCTCTTGGTTCTCTGTCCCTGAAGCTCTGCTGTTGATGCCCAGTGCATGGTGCCCACTGCACCTTCTGCTTCTCTTCCCTGGTTCTCTTTGCCCTCTTCTCCGGCACAGATTTAGAATAGGGAACTCTTCTCCTGAGAATGTGGAGGTGGTTGTTGCAATGGTGCAGGTTAAAGACTGAAGGTCTCTCCCTGTGAGGGGTAAATCAAAGGCTGTGAAGACACTGCAGGTACTGCAGCATGGTCTCAGGGTGTGTTGGAGCAGGTTAGATGTCCATGTGAGTGACATGGGATTCACACTGACAGCAAACTCGCCTCTTGGTGAAGGTTCCATCAGTGCAGCCATTCTGCTTCTGTCCCAGACTCGCCCCTGCTCAGGTGCTGCATCTGACCTACACCCCTGCTTCGATCTTCTGGTGACATGAAAAAAATGAAACCCTCTAAAACATTAGACATGCTCCAGCAGCTGCTCCTCCACTTGTGGCCCTGATCTATGATGTTTCTCTCATAGGCTGTGTTGCAGCAGCTCATATCCAGCACTTTCCCACAGGGCTGACTCTTGTAGCCATTGCTGCACTTCTGCTTTCTCCCATGCTGTAGTACTGGGCTTCAAATTAGATATCTTTGGAACGAACATGCCTCCTCCTGTATGCCCAGGTTCACGAGCTGAAAGAGTTGCCTGGCTGCTGTGCTGTTCTTGGTGTATTAGTTTGGATTCTTCTCTTGTTCTGCTGTTGACCTGAGCTGAGAGGGGCTGGAGCTTCAGCCCAAAGTCTGAAGCTCTGAGCAGAGTTCTGCTGGTACCTCAGTGGCTTTTTCCCTGCTGACACGCCCAGTGCCACCCTTGCTGGGGACACTGGCAGAAAGGAAAGGTCAGTCATGTTCAGCTGGGCACAGGCTTTGTGTTTGGAGGCAGCAAGGATGTTTGACTGGTCTGTAAGTAAGCAGTGGAGCAGGGTGAGACCTGGAGCAGCACACTGATGTGCCTTCCTGTTTGGAAGGTGAGTTTGAGCCCTGCTGCCACCCAACGTGCCCATTTGGAGTTATAGGCTTGATTGTCCCATGTGAAAGATCCGTTTGTTTATAAAAGCTGACACAAGTCTGCAGGGTCATGCTTAGCACTGTAAGAGAATGTCCTTGCACCTTCCCCTCTTCAGGGAACATCCTTGCAGAGCATGAGCTCCTTTCCTGGTTGTTCCTGCCTTGTCCCTGCCGTGGTTCTCTCATAGTTCATTCTGCTACAGGAGCACATGTCTGATGGTCTTTAACTGGCAGGACTCAAGGAGGAGCCCCCATTACCCAAACCTTGCCATGCAAGCCCAAGCACTGCCCAAAATGAAAAAGTGCCTTAAGACCTTTGTTCAGAGGAGATGTTATGAGGATAGGAAGTGCTCTCTTCCACCTCTAATCTGTAGGTTGTGGATTTAATTGCAAGAGATACGCAGCTTGGGTTCTGATTTGGATTCCTTTTTTTCTGTACGAACCATAGGCAAAATGAGATTCCGTACATGTCCAGGGGGATGATTTGTGAAACAAGGTTTTGCAGCAGCTGGCTCAAGCTGGCAGTGACCCTGGCCTGGCCCGTTCCAGCATTCCCACTGCTGTGGTGTGCATGTTGGACTACTCTCCTGTGTCCCTGCTCTGGTCCTCTGTTTGCCTGTACTTCTGAAATGCACTTGCTTCCTGTCTCTTCTGCCAGGCCTATTGATCCTCTGATGACATTAACATCCTCAGAACTGCCTGGGAAGGAGCTACCACATGCATTTATTTTTCCACTAAAATTGTGAGATTGGCTAATAACGTGCCTGTCAGCACCAATGTCCTGCCCACTCTGACTGCTTCAGAGGGAAATCTGGGGACCCATAAACAAATAATAACCTACCCAAATCGAGGTCTCATCCTTGTTCTTACTAAAATTCAGTTCGTGCCCTTAAGCAAGAGGTTTCTCTTTTTTCCAGATACTCAGTTTGCTTTTCCAAGTTGCACATCTTGATGCCTTTGCCATATATTTTGATTTCTTGAGGCCACAAGTTCCAAAGGTTAATTGGGAGCTGTATGAGAAATTATTATCTATATTTGCTTCCAATTTGCATTTTTTCCCTTTTCTTTGTCAGTCCTTCCAAGAGTGGTGAGTGAAAGAAGCAGTGTTGGTCTGACTCTACTGAACCTTCACTTGGGTGCTCCTGTGAAGGCCCCCTTCAGCTCAAAGAGCCTGAGCCCTCTCCTCCTCTGTACTTCCTCCTACTCCTTTTCAGGCTTTTCATTCATGTGTGGTCACTTCATTTAATAAATAGCAGTGGTTTGGGGGTTTTGGATCTGTTCTACACATGTGCTTTCTCCCCTGCCAGTGTGTCAGGTGTAGGTCTCACTAGTCTGCAGGGATGTGCTGGCCTCTCCTCACAGAGGTGCACCCCAGACATCCCTGCTCAGTGCGCTCCCTGCCCCAGCCTGGGACCCCAAACCCCTAAATCTCAGTGTTGCTCTGGTATGGTGCCTGTGGGGCCCTGTGTGGTCCCCACCATCCCTCCCCAGGGTTAGGGTCAGGGCACCCGAGGGGCACAGCCCAGTGTGACTTCCCCCCTCTGTGTTCAATGTGCAGACGCTGCTGCACCTTCTCTGGCAATGGCTCTTGCATTTGGTTACCAGTTAAGCTGAAGCATTCTGGCCTTTTCCATCCCCCTTTCACGGTGATGAAGGTTGAATTAGGGCTGAGTGTTTGGGATTGTTCCTTGGCCTCCACTGCTACTTTGCTGCCTCCTTTGTGGCCAGACAATGGGATTAATTTGGCCTTTGCCAGCCGTGCTCAGCGCCAGCCGTTCCACTTCACTGGCGCAGCCACCTCTCCCTCGGCAGCACCCACTGCTCCCGTGCTCTGTGTGTGTGTGTGTGGCGTGGGGGGTCACCCACAGTTTGTTCTGTGTTGGTCTGGCAGGGTCAGGGCCCTGCTGGTCCCTCCTGCTCCGAAGGAGCTGCCGGGTGAGGTGACCCCGCTGCCAGGGCAGCCGCAGCCCCTTCCTCGTGCACAAATTGGCAAGGACTAACCTTGTCATACCCAGCGCGGCGCTCACGGGCGCCTGCCTCCGAGGGGTAATCATGCAGGCATAAATTCGGAAAGTTGCTAAGCTATGAGCAGTCTTATGAGCATTAAAAGTGTCCTCTTTGCCAGAAAGGTCATTCATAACTTGGCTGCGCCGCTGATGTACAGTCAGTGATATTGATTGATTAATGTATAAAAAGCACCAAATCCATTTGCTTCTGTGAAAGAGAATAAAGTGCAGTCGACTCTCTCTTTATTTTCACCTCATCCTTTTGTTTGAAGGACGTTTTTTTTTCTCTTTTTGTTTTGCCAGCTAGGTTTAAGGGGGTTACAGAAAGCCAGTTTCTGCCAAGTAATGCGTTCACAAAGGGAACATTGATTCACATCAGTGTCGCTTGAATTACCCTTAAAGGTTTGCCAAGGAGTTGTTCTTATATTAACCTTCTGTTCATCAAAGATGAAATAAATAAATAACTCATAAAATCAGCTTCACTGGCCATGCTGGAGTTGGATGCAAAACAGGAATTTCTCCTGTTTGGAATTTGTGTTCCAGGTGCTGCACCTTGGCCTCTCTCCCCAGGCTCTTGGCCTTTTCCCTCCTGCAAAGCTGTTCCCCCAAGGCCCCAGTCTGAGCTGAGACAAGTGTTGATGGTTTTAGGAAGGGAAGCTCCTGCAGGGGAGTATTTTCTGAAGGATGTTGTATAAAAAGTTCATTTAATCATTGCAAGCATAACTGGAATGATTTCTGTGCGGTACAGTGAGGCCCAAGGCATTCTGCCCTGGCCAGGGTTGGCATTCTTCTCATTCACCCAAGGTCTTGTTTGTTTTTCTGGACTCATTTGGCCACTGGTAATTAATGATGTGTTGTTCTTATTTTCCTCGAGTTAATTCTGGAATGGGAGGTACCTTGGTGCCCGTGGAGCTTTGTGCAGCACCCTCACCTTCCTCTCTCTCGGGATTGCACTGGCACTGTCCACACCCATCCCGAAGTGCCCCTGCCCCCTGTGCGGGCAGCGAGGGCCGCAGGAGTCTGCTCCTGTGCTGGGAGGTGGGAGGGCCCGCGAATCCCAGAGGTGGCTGTCCTCTGCAGAAGGAGCTCTGTTGCTTTTCCTCAGTGCTGTTTAACCAGACCTCTGCATTTTCACTCAGTCCCTGTTCCAACACTGTGCAGTGCTGTTCTGTTCTCTAGAGCAGGAATTTCTTTGGCTTTGCTCTGCATGTCAGGCAGCTGTGCCCATCACACTTATCCAGCAAACACAGAGCCTGGAAATAAACTTCCCTTGGAAACATCTCCACGCAAGGTGTCCCCACCTGTCACAACCCGCCATCCCCAGCACAAGAGCCCATGGGAACTCTTGTCTGCCAGCCTGGCTGCATCTGCTGGGCTCCTCAGTTCCCGAAGCACTGGCTGGAGCCGCAGAGCAGCTCAGCTCCCGAGTTGTGCTGAGATCTGTGGAACCACTGTGCTGGCTGTGGCATGAGCAGTCTGCAGTGCCCATGGTCACATGCACTGCTGCTGTTCTGGTGGCGCTCAGTGCTGCTGTTCCAGTGGTGCTTGGAGGTGGCATTATGGTGGTGCTCTGCACTGGTGCCCACAGGTACCTGAGGTCCCTCCAGCCTCCCCAGAGTGCTCCCCATGGCACCCCTATTCCAGCATCTCTTACTGATGGAGAAGGATGGTGATTACCCTGCCAGCTGTGAGGGTGCATGCTGGGGTGAGCACTGCAGTGTGCAGGGTTCCTGCAGAATGTTCCTCCCACGTGTGTCTCTGCCTCCTCTTCCTTCATGGTGGGTGTGCTGTGGTGGGCCCTGGACCTTGTGCTGCCCTTCCACATTCCCAAGGGGCATCCCCTCAAACCCGGGCATGGCAGGCAGCAGGGCTTGGCACCTTTTCCCCAGTGCCTGCTGTACAATCTGAAAGGAGAATCACCCTGGTTTTCAATCTTTTTCTCTGACTGTGGGAGCACTGCAGCCGGCCGAGGCCCCCTCCCCCTCTGGCGAGGCAGTGAGGATTGGATCAGATGATACGGAGTGTGCATGCTGAGAATGAATCCATTTTCTCTCCTCCATCTCCCCAGAATAAATTAGAATTTGCCTGATTTAATAAAATGGCTTCATCTCTCTGCCATCTTTTCTGTCTCCCATGCGTTTCATCCCCACCCCCCCTGCAGAGGAGCAGACCTGGCCTGTGTCGGGCCCTGTTTGGGGTCAGCCAGCACCACACGCCCCACGGCTCTGGCCAGGACAGCACAGGATTTGTCCCTGTCTCTCCATTTCCTCATTGTCCAAGGCAGTGGCTGTAATTGCTGTTGAGGTCAGTGTAATTTACTGTCCATCTGTCATAAACCTGCCCTCGCCAGGGATGTGACTGCCATGCAGAGTGTTTGGGGACAGGGAGGGGCTGGGCACAGGGACTGCACAGCCCACATTTGTCCCAGCGCCATGCTCTGTAAGTAGCACATGTGTGTGAGCACACAGAGCAGGGCTGAGTGCTGCCACAGACCCTGAAGAGGGGGCCAGATTTAGGTGGTTTCACTACAGCCAAACGTTTTTCTCTCGCCTGGATCTGGTGCTTTAATTCCTGTTTCCTAGGCTGATTTTTTCCTTTCCGTTCTGACACTAATTGCACCAGGCGCGTTGGGAGTGGTGGCTGCTGAGCGGTACCAGCTAAATGTTAAGAAAGGTTTTAAAAACAGACTGAACTCTTCCTTAATGAGGCTCAATCGTGCTCTCCTCCGGGTGGTTTTGTTTTGCTGATCTGTCAGTTTTTCGAGGATTTAATTGCACTTTTTTCATATTAGTCTTTGAAATGGGGCTAAGCAGCTTTCTCTAAAATGCAACACAAAAAGGAGATGCTTCTCTATTTTCTTGCTTTGCTTTCATCACTCCGGGATCATCATCTGCCACTGGCACCTGGGAATAAAGAATAAAATACATGAGAGCACAAGTGAAGGGCAGGCTGTCCTGCTGTGGTAGCCCCACACCTGGAAACCCTTGCCAGTGGTTCCATTTGCCTCCCAGCTCCTCTGGCTGTCTCCAGTCGTGTCATGACTCGTGCTAATCCTGGAAGACCTTCCTCATGTTGAGTTTGAAGGGAGAAGTAGGAGGCAAAGGCTGAACTGGCTTGTCCTATGTAGCCCATTTCTTGCAGAGATGACACAAAAATGAGTCAGAACCAAGCAGTGCTACGGTGTTCTGGAAATGGTCGTAGCCTCCTAGAGCAGCGGAGCTTGGCAGGGTCTCTGGAGGCCTCTGAGCCCAGGCCCTGCTGGCAAGAGCTGTCTCTGTGGGGTCTGAAGCATCTCCAAGGTGTGGAGCCCTCCCCAGCCTCTCTGGGTCCCAGTGTGCAGCTGCTGCAGCGCTGGGAGTCCAGGGCAGGGGGTGCCAAACAGATGCTGCTGGGGTGGGAGGGGGCAGGAGAGAGCAGGCAGATGTATCTGTGAGGCTGTTATCTTCATGGCACAGAGAAAACACGTTTGAAGCAATCAGCGTGGAATCCTTAATGGCTCCACTTGCTCGTGCTCTCCTCACGGGACGGGTTGCACAGCAAGCGCCGCCCGCACGCGCTGCTTTTCACCAGGGCTTTGTTTTGCAGAGATGCACAAAGCTGCTGCTGAGTTTACTGAGGATGCTGATGAACAACAGAGCAGTGAGAGCTCCAAGCCACCCAGCAGTGACTCTCTTTCCTCAGCCTGCAGTTTATTTTTACGTCTCTTTGCAATTACATTTCTTATTGTTCCATTTCTTCTTCCTTTCCTCTAGCTTTATTTCTTTTCTTCTTTCTTCTTTTTCATGTTTATCCCTTAAATATTTCAGTCTCTTATTTCTAATCTGAGCCTAAGAAAGCCTGTTTTCCTTTCTTGTTCCAATGTGTGCCTGCCTCCCTGTGAGCTCCCAGTACACCTCTCATGAGGATGTAAAATCTAAGAAGCAGATCTTTGAGATTTCAAAATAAAATAAAAGTAAACTCTGCTTTAAAAACACTTTAGCAGGAAAGCCAGGCTAATTGTAAATCAATGAGTCTTAAAATGCAGCATTGATCTCCAGTTAGAAGTTTGAAGGGGAAAGCAGTAATTACTGTACTGAAGGTAGATTTTTTTTTTCTCTTAGCAAGTTCTGGGCAGAAGGAAGGCTCATTAGGGTTGCACTTCAGAATCTGAGTAATTAGTTTAAAAAGTACTTTTGTGGTGTTATTCCCATGGCTAGAAATTATTGGAGTCCTCACAGATTTATGGTTCTGCTCTGATAAAGTTTGATTTATTATTGTGTTTGGTGGGGAAGATCCTTCCTACAGAGTCACTTGGGTGAAGCTCCAGGGTGGAGGTCAGGCCAGGAGGAATTGCTGTGGGTACCTGGGGCCTCCTGCCAGCAGGGGAACCTCAGCCCAATAGGGTGGGTTTGAGCTCTTTGTGAACATACTCTGGCCCATACCCCAAAAGAAAACAGAGCAGGCATTAGGGAATCAGAGCAGAGGCTCTCACTCCTTGTAAGCATTGTTGGCCTCCTGTCCCGTTACCTGCAAGCCTCTTCTTGCTCATGGGGGAAATGGCTCAGATCTGTCTTCATCACAGCATGAGCAGCTCTGTGCTGTCTCACTGGGCCACCCCTGTGCCACCCTCCTCGGGAAAGCAGGACGGGTCTGCCAGGACTGTCAGGCTGCCATAAGTACCATGGGCTTCTCCATGGGTTTACCAGCTAATTCCTCCCAGGAGCAGTGTGATCCTGCTCTCCTTTTCCAGGCTGAGGCAGAGGAAGTGGCTGCGAGCACCACCGGGGATGTGGGTGCAGCCTCATGTGACGTGGTCTGCGTTTGCTCTGGGAGGTGGGATAGGGCAGAGGTATCCAGGGCTTCTTGTTCCCTGACAAAATTATGCTAATTTGGGGAACTGGCCCTGGAATTAGCATTAATCCATGTGCAGGAAGGCTTTGTGGCATGGCTGGTGAGCCCATCTGTCCTTGGGGAGCAGGTTTGTGCTCCAGCCAATCTCCCCAGTGTGTTAAATCGGGATAGTTGCACAGTCTGACCTGTCAATCCCGTACCTCTGGCTGTGGCTGTTCCTGCGAGCCAGACTCGATAAATATTTTCACAAAAATGATTCCGTTTGCAGGGACTGTCATAGATCTGATTCTGCAGGGGAGGAAAGGGGAAGGTCTCTGGAGGCAGAAAACCCTTGTGTGGCAGAAAGCCTGCTGGGAAGTCAGCTCAAGAAGAATTAGAAACCCTTTAAATAAATGCTTACTTGACATGACTCTGTCTCCCCCAGTCTAACAAGCAGGGAAGCGAATGGCAGCCGCTGGCCAGAAATTGATTGCATTAATTGATATGCCAATAAGAGAGCTTGTTACATCCGCCATTGGTTAGGAGGCCGGCTAACAAGTCCCGCTGATCAATGGAACCAATAAAGATTTCATCCATTAATGAGCAACATGGTAATTAATGTTATCCATAAACCAATTAGCCTGGGTAGCTAATGTGCTGGTTAGCACAGTGAGTGGTGGAGCCGTGGGTGGGCACGGGCCAGCTGGTGCACAGGGGACGTCACCTCCCCTGTACGAAGGAAGGCACCGTCACCTCTCTGGTGTGGAGGGGACATCACCTTCCCCGTGTGAAGGGGACATCACCTTCCCAGTGTGGAGGGGGCAACCTTCTTCAGTGAGACCACAGGACTTGGAGCAACAGCTCACTCTGGGCCTCCCAAAGCGAGGGAGCTGGCAGGGTGGCTGGTGGGATAGGTCACATTGCTGGGAAGGGGCGTGCTTCTCTAGATTTTCAAGGCACTTTCAATTATGTCTTTCATTTTTTGGAATTTTTGTGTAACACACAAGCACCTTTCCCACTTCTTACATGTTTGTGGAGATGCACTGGTTTCCATAAGCTGTGTTCCATGGTGTAAGGCAGCCTTTGGGTTCTTGCTCTGTTGCTGGGAGGCTGCTGGAACCCCTCGACCCGCGGCCAAGAGCAGTCCTGCACTGGGCCGTCCCACACCACCCGTACCAGTACCGATGTTAGCACAGGTGACACGGTGTGTAGGTTGAAGCCTGCTGCCTAAATCCACTTGCTGGGGCCTGCCCCAAGTGCCAGCACCACTGTGGCATCAGGACTGTCCGCAGGGATCAGGACAGGAGATGCAAGAGCAGCCCCAGGCCCTAGCAGTATCAGTCCCACAGGCTCCACTGTGGAGTTACCTTGGATTGTTGGATATTGACCCTGGGAGACCCCTTGTGGATTCCCTAATTGAAAATTAATACCAGATCGATGCCATGGGCAATTTGCATATTGATCATAAACAACTTTGAAGGCACCAAGTGTGTGTTGAATCAATACTCTCTCGAGCAGGCTGCAGGGAGAGTGTCCCCGTGCCTCAGAGGTTCGTGCTGGCAGAGTTTGGGGAAGGCAGTGGAGGTGCTGGGACAGGGGTGGTTTGTGCCAGACTGGGAGCACAGCATGGAGCTCACTGCCTTTTCCTGAGGCTCCCTTTGGCCGGGGAAGGAGGGGATGGGCTGGTTTTTTGCCTATTTTAAAGCTCACGGCCACAGCCCAGAGGCATCCCAGAGAGCAGGGGACATCGCTCTGCCCCGGGCACACAGCCCTCCCTCCACACCTGCCACTGCAGCCGGACACTTCCAGTAGAGGTTTCCAAAGGCAGAGGCGCTGTTTTTCTGAGGACACCAGAAGGGAACCTGGCAGTGATTTTTCCCTGGCATTTTCATCTTACATTTGCTCAATGAGGGTGGTATTTAGACCTTTCTCTGTCTGCTCAGGATATTCACAGTTATTTCAGAATGGTTTTGGGCTGAAGGGAACAAATACTTTACATTAAACTCAAATAAAACCCCTAAAACTTAACCTGAAAATCTGTAACTCATCCTTGGAAGCTTCTGGCACAGAGGGATCCCTGAGCACGTGGAGATAAAGTATATGGACAGGCACTGCATTACCTGCCCCTCCACACTCATGTGCAGCACAAGGTAGCGCCTCGGCCCCAGCAGGGGAACCTCCTCTGGCCTGGCTATAGACAGAGCACAGGGAGCAGAGAGAGGGCAGGACTGGAAACCCACATCCCAAAGTTGCCACTTATTTTAGGAGCAGCCGGCGGCTCCAGGAAGTCGCTGTGCATCTGATTAGCGAGTTACAGGGCTTTCATTGACTCGGCTGTGCTGTGCTGATGAACTGAGGCTGGGGACAAGCGCCTGTAATTGAGAGAAATAAATTCTTATCACAGGCCTCTGCTGGAGTCACCACCTGTGCATGCGCCTTGCTCAGGTTCCAGGAGTGGATCCAGTCCCCAGAGCACCTGACGTGCCCTTGTTAGTGGGAAGGAGCCAGGCTGAAAGGTTCTGTCCTCGCAGTCTGCTGGCATAGCCCACCTGGTGCTACCTCCCTGCTTGGCCACGGGCTGGCAGCTTGAGTGCTGTCAGTACCTTCACATGCCTCCCTGGGAGATGCTCCATGCTCTTCCCTTTTTCTTGATCCTATGTTTCAGCCGTTCTCTGTTGTTGCCTGAGATCTGATGACAAATGGAAGATCCTTCCCTGGTGTGTGTCAGGAGACATGGGCGTCACAGGGGAAGGGGTTTTGTGGTGCTGCAAAAAAAAATTAAGAATGAAGGTATAATTTCCTTGAAAAGAAACCCATCTGCTGTTTTAAATTAAAGGGGAAAAAACAGGTCTGGGTTGAGCAGGGCTCTGCAGCTCGTTGTGGTGCAGGGCTGTGGTGTGCAGCCCCATCCCTACTGCGGAGGGGCTGTGCTGGGTGCCCCTGGCACCCACAGCCCAGTGGTTCTGCCCCTTCTCGGGGCTGGGGACAGGCTGAGGCAGTGGGGATGGGAGTGCAAAGGCTTCACTTGACATTCCCTGACCTCCCGGTGCAGCTGAGTGCTGGAGAGCCAGTGCTGAAATTGCAGTCGCTTTCAATTACCCGAAGCCAAGAGAGTGGAGAAAAGGGGGCTGTTGGCTCCAGGAAGCTGAAGTCACTGCTGCTGAAAGCTCGTTAGTACAAGGGGAAAAGCAATTAGTGACGTTTTGCCAGTGCCACTAACCCAAGCCCAGGGAGGAGCAACCCAGAGCAGGCTGTGGCCATCCCTTGCCGTGCAGGGTGATGTGGGACCCCTCAAGCACAGCTCCACGGCTGCGGAGCTGTGGGCTGTCTGCCCTCCCTGTTCTCCTCAGCAGGTGTTTGTTGTGCCTGCAAGAGCTCACCTGTGTTACCTGCTCCCTCTTCTGCACCAGCCCGGGGCTGTTTGGTGTCGGAGAGCTCTGAGGGGGCTGGCAGAGGGGTGAGGGCATGGGAGTGAAGCATCCGTGGGCTGTCCACTGACAGGACTTGGAAGTGGGCTCTGTCTTCGAGGGGCTGCCTGGCTGCCATGGCCTCCATTCTGCTGCAGTGAAGTGAGACCATGACCATTCACACCTAAAACTTTGGTACTGCAGCTCTACCAGGCCGTTTTTTCTGCCTGGTGAACATGCACAGGAATTGCCCTTGTAGTACCAGAGTCCAACCTGCTGGGTGTATTTCTGTCCTTCTCGGGGCTCCTGGGCATGCTCACCCCTAGCTCTGAAGTCCCCTGCTCCCCTGCCCTGGATCAGCCCCACCACTCCCTTCCACTGCCCCATGTCTTTGTTGGGAACTTGTGGTGTGATGGGCTGCTGGGATATTTTAATTGTCTGTAAACCAGGGCACTACAATTATGGCTTTGCCAAGTTTTTAGCTGAGCTTGAAAGAACTCGAAACAGTTGGGGAGGGGGAGAAAGAGGGTCAGCAAGACATTAATTAACTTTTCCTTGGAGCAATACCATGGAGAGGGAGAACTGAGTAGGAGTTGTATATTTAAAAAAAAACTAAACAGAAAGAGGACATTTTAGTGTTTCATTTAAGTGTGGTTTGTGAGGATGATGGGTTAAGGTTGTTGGGAGCTCTCCTGTGCATATTCAGCCCCTAAGGCTAAGCATGAATTAATTATAGCTCATTTTTGTTATAGTTACAGTGTTCTCAAGATGTACCTTGCTGTGAAGTTGCTAAAGTTGGCTGTTAACTTCAGCTTGGCATCAGCACTGGTTTTGTTTGTGGATCTCCACGGTTTTTGTGAAGTGAGCCTATATTCCCAGTGAGCACAAAACACCTCTTGCTCTACTGGCACAGTCTGCTGAGGGTCTGCAGGGCTCTTCTCCCAAGGAACAAGGGACAGGATAAGGGGAAACGGCCTCAAGTTGTGCCAGGGGAGGTTTAGGTCGTGTATTGGGAAAATTCTTTCTTGGAAAGGGCTGTCCAGCCCTGGCACAGGCTACCCAGGGCAGTACTGGAGTCTCCATCCCTGGCAGATTTAAAACCCTTGTGGATGTGGTACATGGGGACAGTGGAAGTGCTGGAGGAGCAGTGGGACTCGGTGATGCTAGAGGCCCTTTCCAACCCAAGTGGTTCCATGATTCTACAGAACACCTGCCACTGTCTGCTGGAGTAGTTCCACCACGTGTCTTTAGCAGAAGGCCAGGATTGCCTTCCCTCACAAAGTGGGGCTGGGCACCTGTGCTCCTGCTGTGTCACCCCTGCCATCCAACTCCTCCATTCTCTTCCTCCCATGGGTCCCCTTTGTCTTTCGACCCTTGTCCTGCAGGTCTCTGTGTGGAAACTGCTCTGTCCTCTCCCTGCAGACCTGGAGTTGGAGATGGGCTCTTTTGTTTTGCTGTTTGATCTCTGTTTGTGTTTTTGCATGCATCTCCTTTCCAGCTGATTCCAGTTTGGAGCTAGGTTAAACTGTGTAAAATACTGTTTAAAAGAAAAAGAGAAAGGAACTTGTCAAGATGCATTTGTTAGATCACATTGAAAATGAAACAGAATTGAAGGTAGTTTTTGTCCAAGAAAGAGAAGGCTGAAAAGCCGTCAAGCCGCAGGAGAAAGCCCCTCCTTTGTTGTCCTCCTGACATTGAAGTGTAATTTTTCATGGTTATTTGGACTGGAAAATGGGGGGAAAAGGAGAGATGGGCTTGCGATTATTTCCCATAAATGACAACACAATCACATCACGCTCCACTACAAACATGCTCAAGGAATTTGCCTTTTTTTTATGTTTCATGTGTGAAAATAACAGCAACCTTTCTAGTCCTACTGAAATTAAAGGGGGTAAGTCCCTGTTGGGTTTCACTGGCTTAAAATATAGCCCAGTTTGCAAAAAACATGGGCAGCCTTGTTTCCAGAGAGGGGGACAGTGATGATGCTCTCTCAGGGAAGGGGTTCTTGGTTGTGCATGCTCCATCCCAGGGTGTGTTCAAGGCCAGGCTTGATGGGGCTTGAAACTGCCTGGTCTAGTGGAAGATGTCCCTGCTTATGTCAGGGGTTTGCAACAAGATGGTCTTGAAGGTCCCTCCCAAGCCAAAACAATTCTGTGACTCTCTGATGTCTGTGAGCCCGCTATAGTCAGCAGTTTCTGTTTGTCAGTGAAAGCAGCAGAGATGCTCTGGCCATGCTCTGGAGTGGAGCTGTCTGGGAAAAATAAGTGTCATTAAACCAAGGTCCATGTAGTATCATATTGTTTTCCTGCAGCTCTTTGTCAGATGGGACTCATCCACCAGCTCTGCATCCACGCTGGGGCTCCATGGCATTCCTCTCGTAACCTTGCTTAGTGCTGCCTTTGCACTGCTTGGAGCCCTGCTTTTCCTTTCAGGAAAACAGTAGGAATGAACAAGCTGATGCAGAGTAATCCTATTAGGAGCTGGCACAGATGGTGTTGCAGCACATGCATGCATCCGGAGTGGGAGCTGAGGTCACACCCGTGTCTGGGCTCTCTCTCTGCTCTGTTAGCACAGCAGAGTGCATGAGCCCATGGGCATGGTGTGAGCTGGGAATACCCTCCCTGTGCCCACCTCCTCCTGGTGCCTTCCTCAGCCAGCTGCACCAGGCCCTGCACGGTGACCCTGGCACAGCTCAGGGCCAGCTGAGCTCATCCCTGGCTTCCAGGATGTAGGAGGGCATCGACCCACAGTGGACCTCCCTCTTCCTCCATGTGAACCCAAACCTTTCTACCCAGGGGGACTCGGGTTTACAGCAGCTGGCAGCAGTTGCAGTGTGGCTCAGGTTTGCAGCAGTTGCAGTGTGGCTCAGGTTTGCAGCGGTGCCGTGCACAGCCAGCCCTCGCCTCCCCGACAGTCGCTGCCGGCAGCCAGGGCTCAGGCCTCTCTTTCTGTCTGCTTTTTTTGCTACTTATCCTGAAAAGGGGAGCATCAGAGATTCTTTTTGTTCCAAAGGAGAGACCCTGTGTACAATTAAAACTTGTTTCTGGTAAACCTCATTCCAGGAAAGATGAGCTTTTAACAAAAGGCTTTTGACAGCTGCAGGGTATTTCATTTTTTTAATGCCGAATGAAAAATCAATACATTTTTCTAGGTTATACATATTCAGAACAGGCTTGATATTTCCATTATAATGGAAAATGGGTGTCTGCACATCTCGCCTGTCAGAGCTGCACCGCCACATTTTCCAAGCCACTGCTAAATATTTCAAACCTGATTTGATTGTGGTTCATGACAGCTAATGTTTCTCAGCTCTCAAGCCTGCCGGAGGGTGGAGAGGCAGCGCACGCTCTTTCCCATGCCTACATTTCCACCACCCCAGAAATGCCCTTTATCCCTTCGGATAAGAGATCTGAGTTTGTTAAGGAAAATCTGGCTGGGAGAAGAAGAGGTGAGAGGTCTTGGGCTGTTCTTGGGCTGGTCTGGATTCCCATCAGCATTTGCCAACTTCCCCAGCTCTCAAACTTCCTGGGTCTGGGAAGGCACAGACCTCAGTGGTGTGATCCTGTGCAATTGCACACAGCAGTTTGGGTATGTTTTGGTGTGTGACTGAGTCAGAGGTTCCCTGACCTCTGCAGAAGTCAGATACTTGTGATTTTCCAGACTCTTCTCCTGCTCTTCCCCATCCTCGCCCCAGCTTCCCCTGCCCCCTGCTTAGTGAATGGCTTAATTTTAAATTAAAAGGAAATACTGCTCTCTAAAATGATTTATTCATGAAGGAAGCAAAAACTCTGCCTAGGATTTTGTGTGGGGCAGATGGATTGGGATAGAAGAGCAGCTTCTTTGGCTCCAGGGGCTGCAGTTCCTTGCTCTCAGTGTTGATCTGAGCACTGGCAGTTGGAAAATTCCTTTTAAAAGTTATTAATAAAGCACCACAGACTCAGGAATGGAGCTCTGGCATGGGAACCATTGCACAGTGTGTGTGTTGTTTGGATTTCTCAGAGACATGATTCCCCCATAGAAATCCTACAGCAGCAGCTCTCGCACCTCTGAAGTCTGAACAGCATGTGCAGCTTCGGGGACGAGGGCTCAGGTGGTAGAAAAAAGGTCAGGGTGTTGTGGAGGTTCCCCAGGTCTTGCTGACCACTGCTCGTTCAGCCTCGGGAGCTGGGGCCTGCACGCTCTGCTGCTCTGCCCCCTTTCCTGAGGGCAGTGCTGGGCTCTGGTCGTGTCACCAGTTTGCAGTGGCAGTGGCAGCTCCTTGTGGTGTGCAGTGGATTGAGGGGAGGAGCAGACCTTTCCCCAGATGTGCTGCTGGCCTTGTTCTCAGAGAGGGATGGATGGCTGGGTGCCTTCACACGGGGGTTTGCTTTCCAGACCTGCCCTGCCCTGTGGAGCTGCCACTGTGGCTCAGCAACGGCAGAGCTCCCTTCAGAGAGCGTGGGCACAGACCCTTCAGGAGCAGGGGCTTTCCTGCTTTTGCTGTCAGTGCTGAGGTCAGCTGGCAGAAGCTGGGTCAGACACGGGTGTGAGCATCGGGGGCAGGTTCTCCGTGGCTCAGAGCCCTCAGCAGCACACAGAGCCAGCCCGGGGTGCGTGGCTGTCCCCCCGTCCCTGGGAGCACCTGTGCCAAGCCAGACTGAGCCTGGTGAGCAGAGCAGCCCCAGACCTCCAGAGGGGTCTGCTGCAAGGGGATCACGAGGCAGATGGAGGCAGTGCTTCCCCCTCCCCAGCCTCTGTGCCAGAGGCCCTGGCAGCAAGGAGCTGAGCAATCTCGGTACGGGGACCTACCCAGGCTGGTTCAGAGCCTCCTTGGGTAGATGTCTTAGACTCTGCTCCCTTCCCCATCCTGCTTTAGAAAAATTACTTTTCAGAAGAAAGCTCCGGGTGGAGCAGGAGGAGGATTTGCAGCTGGATCTGTTCCCTGCCCTCTGCCTAGCAGAGGGCGTTGAGCCAGGGGCAGTTTGTGTCCTCAGGGGAGCGTTCCCGGTGCAGGACTGTGGAGTGCTCATTGCAGAGATGTGGGGGCTCAGTCCAGGCTGGTGGTGAATGGACAGAAGGAGCTGCAGCCCCAGCCGTGCTGGGGACTTGCTGTTTGTAGCCTTGTTTTTTAATCATTTTCTCCCATTATTGGTATTCATAGCTCACATTTTTCCGGTTACTGTCAGCCTGGGCTTTCATCCATTTTAAAGAGCTATTTTTTCCCTTGTTGATGATGATGATGGTATAAAGACAGATGGTGTAACTGCTTATGAATGTCCTATTTTATTCCCCTCGAACCAGACAGCACACTGGAAGACACGTATTATTTCCACATGCTCAGGTTAGAGCCCAGACAGCGGCTGAGCCTGGCTCGCCCTTCCTCTTCCTCCCATGCCGATGCTGACACCTCCGGGTCGCAGCTGGGAGTGCCGCCGCGCCAGGCGCCCTTTGTTGTTCTGCCGGGCTGGGGGCTGGGGCTGGGGGCTGGGGGGCCAGGGCTGGGGCAGTGGGTGGTGGGCTGCAGACCATGGGCAATGGGGGCCATCTCCTTCTGCTGTCCAGGGGGGCCTCCACGCATCTGAGCCAGCAGAGAATGGTTAAAATGATGATTTAAATTAAATATAGAAACGCATTACCAAAGGTTTTTAATAAAACCAGCTAAAACCTGCTTCCACAGCAGCTGCCCCAGTTGAAGGGACACCCTTGCCCTGAGTGAAGTGGTTTGATGGCACCAGGGTGGTGGGGTTGGTTTGTTGTGTTTTTTCCCTGGAGTGGAAAAAAGATTGGAATTTTAATTTCTGAAATGTGAACCCAGCTGCTGGTTTCACAGCCCTTCTCCCAGCAAACTTGAGCACTTGGCTCACCTGGCAGACTGCCCAACTCACCCCTCCACCAATGATACGTGTATTTCTACATGTTGGATACCTTTGTCAGCGCTGCCACCCATCTCCCCTCTCCCTCCCAATTTAGGCTGTCATATTCTCAAAGGGCACTGCTGAGTATCTGCAAGCTGCTAATACATACTTTTAATCTGAATTTCTAGCCCTGTCTTTGTTAGGAGGAGGATGGGGGTTGGTGCTTGAACCCGTTAGGTGGTTCAGGTACATCTCAGGATAGTGTGGGTTCATGGGATTTGCCATGACCAGATAACATGAGTTAAAATTCTAAACTATCCTGCCTAAAAATGGTTGTAACAGCCTAAAAGTGCCCTTTTTAGCCCAGTGGTGGGGTAACCCTAACCCCTGTCAGTTACAGGGACTGTATTTTAATACCCATAGTAATAGACGCTAATGTGGCTGTTACACCCTGGTGTAAGGGGTCTGGCAGCCACAGCGCCCTCACTCCCGGTGTACCTGGCGAGCTACCTGGAGTGGAGCTGCCCCTCTCCAGGCAGACACACTCTGTGCCCACGCTGTTGTTGTGGGCTGCACCGTGGTGCTCTGTGTTTGTTCTGAGCTTTCAGCACTTCACCAAGACCTTCCTCCTTGCTTTTGCACCTGCATGGTGCTGCCTGGCTTTGCAGGCTCTTCCCCTTACTGGGACAAGACTGCCAGCATGTTCCTCCTGAGCCTCATGTCTGGGCTGGGGCTGCTGCAGACCAGGCTGCCCGGAGCTTGGTCTGAGCAGGAGGGATGTTGTGTGCCTGCAGGGGACTCTGGCATCCTGGTGATCAGGGTCAGTACAGCACCCTGTCACTGTCCAGAGAGCTTGAGATGGGGATGAGGAGGAAGGATAAGGCTGAAGGTGCTCAAGGCTCCACTCACTGATGCTTCTGTAATGCCAGATGTGGCTGCGTTGAACCTTACGTGTAGACAACCATGTCACTGTACATGACACCTTAGGGGACCTCAGTAGTTCCAGGTGGTAGAAGTAAGCGAGGTTCTTCATTTTGTCTTCATCTCTAAGTTCTTTACAGTTTCTGTCTTGACTAAAAAGCAGGTGTGTTGGGAGAACACATTGATTTTGATACCTGCCACCCAACACTTGTGCACAGCCTTAGCTGTTGTTCTTATTCATTGGGAGCTACCTGTTCTTCTGTTCTACCTTCCATGTCAGTGTCACACTTTCTGCTTTTCTTGTTTCAGAAGAACCCAGTGAAGATGTGGAAGGGCCCAACGAAACAGCTGGCGATGTTGAGGAGCCTGCCAAGGAGCAAGAGAGTGGAGGGGACAAGGACCAGAGTAAATGGACAGGTATGATTCGGTGGTTTAGCAGAGGTGGTGTTTGGTCCCTCATTTTCTTTAAATCCAGGAAGGGGAGGCACTAAAAACAGTGGTCCACAGAACCCCTTTTGGCTGACCACCATGTGGCAGTGTCAGCGAGACATAAGTGCCATCCTCTGTGAAGGCTTTGGGTGTAGCTTCTTGACATCCTCAGTGGTTTGGGTTGGGGTGGGCCGTGCGTCCCCACTCCAAACCCCAGGCTGGCGCTGGGCCGTGGGTGCTCTGGGACAGAGCTGGGCAATGGCGATCAGCAGCTGGGAGAGGAGCAGGAAGCAGAGGAGAAGCCCTCCTGGCAGCAGCCAGCACGTGTTGGATGAAGCACACCTTTGGTGATGCTGTCACTGCTGCTCTGGAGAGGGCCATCCATCTTCCACCCCCATCTGGCCCTTGCTGGCCACTTCAGCCTGGGTCCAGAACCCAAGGTGCTGAAGGTGACATTCACTTCCCTTGGCCCAGGACACAGCAGTTCTGGCTCCAAGTCCCTTTGCTTGGCAGGCTCAATGTTGGTTGGTGCAGTGCCTCAGTCTGCACAGAGACCCTTCTTCCAGGCAGCTTCTGCTGCCTTCATGGTTGCCTCTTGGTGAGCCCCAGACAAAGATACTTTGTCTTAGGTCCTCTTCCCAAAATGAAGTGTGGTGTTTCACCTCAATAGTTACAATCTCAGCCCACCTCAATCTCAGTCAATGGACGATGTGTCCTAACTGGTGAAGAGAGCAAGCTGGGCCCTGTGGGCTGTTGAAGTTTGTGCTGTCAGTGTGGGCTGCACTCACTGAGGTTACTCTGTGTGTTTCCTTCGCATCACAAACTGATTCTTAACCCAGAAATGCAATTTGGCTTGGCTGTAGGTGGTTTTTAGTCTCAGTTCATTGTGTGGGATTCTGTGACCTGGGATTGTGTGACCCTGAGCACAACCATTTTGTGAAGTGTCATAGACAGATGTAAGTATTGTTTATTGATTAAATCTCTTTAGGAGTAAACAGGGCTCTTTGCCCAAACATGAAGCACTTAAAAAGGCTGATCTGTGTGCAAACATTATATCTCAAAATATGTAAAGAAAAAAGAGTAGCCTACTTTTGAAACGCTTTTCTGTCCAGAAACTCTGAATCTGGGTGGTTAATTCCTTCACCCTTCCAGTGGAATTCTAACCAGTGTTTGTGAGCCAAGGAGGAGATCAGAAATGGGACAGCTCCATGGGGGAGGACACAGAGCAGGCGTGTGAGCCCATGGAGCGTGGAACCAGCCTTGTGCAAGCCAAGGTGTGTGTGATGTGCTGGTGCTGAGCTCAGGCTGCTTCCAAGCATGTAACACCACCACCCTCAACTTTAAAGCAAGATAATGTTACCAATGGTTGCTGTCCAGCTGGTGTGCAAAGCGGGCACACCTTGGTCTTGTTTCTGCTCTTGTCCCTCGAGGAACATGACTGTGTTGACAGGTCCTTCTGGACATCAGACATGGGAAGGAATAGAAACTGGTCAGGTTTTACCTGACAGCCCCAGAGGAGAAGTGTACAGGGACAAGAAAACCCGATACAAGTGGAGCTGTGAGCAGGGAGGGGAGTGGGCAGAACTGGGACACTCTCCTTAGAGGAGGAGGAGGAGGCTGCTGACACAGCAGGACGGGAAGGTGTGACCACAGTGTCACAAAGCTAAAGAACACAAAGCCTTCTTTGCATTTGCCCCCACTGAGCAGAGCAGCACAGCCCGTCAGCAGCACGGGAGAGCCCTCCCCCAGCTACCAGGGAGGGGCTGCAGAGCACTGGCTGGTGCTGAAGGTTGTCCCTGACCTGCTGTACTGTACCTGGGTGTTGGAGACAGTGCCTGGAGCATATCAAACCTGCCAGCTGCTCTCTTGTGCTGAGCAGAGGAGAAGGAGGTGCGGTGAGGGGCAGACACTGTCCCTGACCAAAGGAGTGGCTGGGGAACTGTACACCTGCCATCTCTGCCCCAGATTTTCCTGGGAATTGACCAAACAACTGTTTGTAAGTGCTGATGGGAAGATAATGAGATGGGGAACAGTCGACACAGATTTGTCAAGAACAAATCATGTCAACACGACCCAATTTCCCTTCATGTGAAGAAGGTCCTCTTTGGAGTCAGTGTCTCCTTGGGAAGGCTTTCGATGCCACTTGTCAGGACAGGCTGAAATGAAGCACAGCCACTGCGGTGTGGGTGACAGTATTGTACCATTGGTGGGTTTCATCAGTGCTGGAAAGCTCTCCATTCCTGAGCTGGGGTGTTGGGGAGGCTGGGCAGCAATTTCAGAAAGCCCAAACAGCAGCAACAACCCAGAACAGAGCAACAGCAGTCAGGAAGAGAAAAGGGAATGAACAGGCTTATTTGACCCAAAGGAAGACCAAAGAGGGAGGACAAGATAAGTATGGTGCATGAAATGCTTCTGAAAGGAAGGAAATTATTTGTTCTCCATGTTAAGGATACAGACAAGACACAAAAGGCTTAAATTGAAGGGAAAAAGATTGATGTTAGATATCAGTTTTTTAAAAGTCCTCCTGTACAGCCCGTGGCTTAAGCACTGGAGCGGGTTTTCTGGGAAGGTTCCTCAGAGGTCTTTCAAGAAGATTAGAGGAGCTGCCATTGGGAATGAGGCAGGCTCAGTCTGTCCTGCTTTGGAAGGACTGGCTGACCTTGAGAGAAGCCTCTGAGCCAGGTGACTCTCTGAAGATGGAGATGGGGGCAGGAGAGATGTGAGCTGAAAGCCAGTGATGGGGCATGTGAAAGGGGAGGGGGACAGACCTTTTTGCTGCTCGCCACCTGCAATTCGATGGTTATGTTCCTCAGCAATTTACTCCCCTTTGTGCTTCGGTTTCCTCACTGCACACAGAGGATTTATTTCTTCCACTTTCTTAAAGGTTTGCAAGATCTGTAACAAGACACTGAGTTCCTTTGCCCATCATCTCCCTGCCCCAGCCCAGTTGTGAGGGTCTGCACCAGAGGTGCAGCCTGTGCTGGGGTTAGTGTCAGCACCAAGGGGAAAAACTTCTGTTTTCATTGTAAACTTGTCAAAATGTGTCAACTGCAAAATAAATGTATTGATTCATTCTTTGTATTTATTTTAAAGTGCAATAATGTGAAGCAAAAACATTTTTTTAGGTAATACTTTTCAATTGAATATACATGAGGAAAACTCCATCCCATTGAAGGACTCATTGGATCTTGATTTTTACAGATATCTCTGTGATTTCTGGAACATTCTGGAAGATGGCAGTGCCTCTGCACTGGAGCAGGGAGATGCTGTGTGTCTGATGACTCAGTATTAGACATTATCTCGTCATGGCTAATGGGAGATTTACCACAAGCAAACCAGCAAGGGGGAGAGGAATCGTGGCTGATCCCAGGTTCATTTTTAAGGCAGGATGTAGATGATGGGTGCTCGTCTGAAGCCCTGCCCATTGCAGCACAAGGCCTTGGATTCGGGGTGGTGCTGGTTCCTGTCTCTGATGGAGAAGCCCATCACCAGCAGTAACCCAGCTATCAGAGGCATCCTTAATGCACTGTCACTTAGGTACACGAAGAATATCAGGGTTTTTTTCCACAAAAACAAGAAACAAAGTCTACTTAAAATATGGATTGAAATGAAGTCTTTCTGGAGGACTGGCCTGAAGGGCTTTTATTTTTGTTAATGATTTTTTTTTTTTTTTTAGTCCATGATGCTCACCTAACAGAACAATTAGTGCAATGGACCGTCCCTGATTCGAATCCGTGGTAGATTGCTATTAAAGGAAGTATTAATGGATTGCTGAGAGCTGGGAAATTGTTGCAGAAAAGTGTGTTTATGGAGTATGGTGCTGGCAGGCATGATTTCAATTGGATTTGACATGTTTAACATAAATGTATACTGCACAGCTCCTGCAGTTTATGAATAATTCCTACAGGCCGACTGCCTTTCTAATTACTGAAATTGAAAAAAACAGGTCAGGCACATCCTGACGGAAATCTATTCCTGCTCCTCCCCCCGGCTGCTTTTTGCTGCTTTTTTTTAAATATCTGGCGTTTGTGGAGCACTTAATGGCTGGGATGTTCTGGGGGCCTGAGAGGCTGGGAGGAAGGGAACGAGGGGCATGATGGAGCCACTCAGCACTGGTGCCTGAGCGAGGGAAACCTGGGAGAGGTGATTGGAGAGGAGGACTGAGAGGTTGCCATAACTGTGTTTTTCCAAGGATATATGAAGCACAAAAGGCTGCTGGGTGGCAGCTCCAGCCCAGAAGCATGGCTGGGCCAGGTGGCTCCATGCAGCACATGAGGCATGCTAGGCTCTGGTGGCACTGGAGGTGCTGCAGGAATTGAAGTGGGCTGCAGGAGAGGTCTGTGGTGCCAAGCAAAGGGTCACCTCTGGGAGCCCCTGGCGCTGCGTGGCACCTCACAGAGGCATCTGCTGGGTGTTTCCTTTTCATATGGAGCAAGTTTGGTGGCGGCTGGAGCTTCTGGATTATGAATATTTAATAGTAATTCAGCTGCGGATACTCACTGCAGGTGGGAAGGTATGACACAGTGTTAGAAAAACAAATGATTTGGCCATTTTTGGGGCTGTGAAGCAGCAGCGAGGACGGGTGCAGTGCGCCGAGCGTGGGGCATTTACCTGTCAGTTGAGTTACTGTCAAATACAGAGCTGAGAAGTGCTGCAGAGCAACAGGTAGTGCACAGGCTGATAGTGTGGCTACAGCAGGTGATGGGAACAGAAGGTCCTTCAGAGAATGGGGAGCTAAACAGTGTTTGGGGAGGAAATGCTGGCTGGCTGTTACTGAGGAGGCGGCTGCACTGCAGCAGTGCTGGTGCCCTGTGCCTTCAGTCCGTGTGGGCTCTGGCCTTTCCTGCATCATGGCAGTTTCTGGAGAGTATATGAACGGATAAACCAGCCCTGGATTTCAGGAGACACACGGGTGCTGTAGGGGCACAGGGGCCGGAGGCCTTGGGCATTGCTGGCACCGGGTGTGTGGCACAGCAGCACAGCAGCAGCTCCTGCTGTGTGAGGACATGAGGTGCTGAGTGATGGCTCCAGGAACACATCGAGGTGATGGGAGGAAGGAGGCACCACCAATACAGAAGGCTATTTTCCATCAGGCACTGAAACCACAGATCCCTGGTCTTCCTGAGAACTTTCCCAGGCCAGTGGCCGGACTTCATGGCAAGGAGTGTTTTGGAGTCTGGTGGTGTTCAAATCAATGGCAATAGCAGAAACCCCACTGTAAATTTCTAGGGCAAGTGGCAAGCTGGTTTACGGAATGCAGGGAGATGAGAACCTCTGGCTTACGGAAAGCAGCATGAATTAATAATCATTTAATTGGCTTTTCCATTATGTTGCTTGGTTGGGAGATGGAAGTTTAGATGAAGGGGCTGTCAGTGATACTTTAGCTAAAAGATTCTGATGTGTAAGAGGTGGGTGGTGACTTCTTCCCACCAGGATGGAGAGCAGCAGTTTAGGGCATCCATGCTAGCTTTGCCTCTGGAACCAGCAATGGAAAGGCCCCCACTTGCAAGGAAGAAGTGCCCATCTCACCTCTGGAATATACCCAGTGAGGATCTCTCCTCCTCCTCCTCTGAAAAGCAGCAGCTGTTGAGAAGAGCAAGAAGATGAGTAGATCTCTAGATCTCCAGAATTGCTGGACTTGGCTTTTAGGGGACATTTGTTGAGAAACGCAGGTCTCCCTCTAAGTCAGTGAATCTGAACTAAATCCATTTAAAGAGTCAAAGTAATATCAATACTATCCAATATGCAGACATACATCATACTTTAAACCAAATTCCTTTTTCTGCCCAGCGAGGCCTGGACCTGAAGGCAAGATGCTGGCCTTGGTCACAGCACAGGTATTATCTCTGTGTGCTCAGTGTCACTCAGCCCTTCGAGGCCGTGGCCTTCTGGACATTTTGAGCTCAGGACATTCCGTCCTGTCCTCTGTGCACAGACAGAAGGTTCCAGGCTATGCTAAGAGCTCTGCAGGCAGACACCAAGCCATGTCCTCATTTCTCCTGGTAGCAGAGAGTTCTTAATTCCTCTGATCATCTGTGATGTGGACTGAATGTGTCATTTTGCCCATTTGACTGTTTATCAACAATAAACTTCAGTCTTGGTGTTAAAATTCCCAGCTGAGCTGTCAACTCAAAAACTAATACTTAAAATAAATATCCTATGTGCAACAGATCAGTTATTCTTGGGTCTGGACAATCATCAGTAATTCTAGTTTTGAAGGATTAAGGTTATGGGGTTGGATCAAGTGATTTAATGAATTGGACACTTAGGAGATGGTACATTTTAATTACCTGTTACTAATTCTAAGCAGGCTTCTTCACAGTAGAAAGGAGATGAGAAAATACCCTGTTGTGACTCCCAGGGTTGGAGCTGATGTTCAGCAGTCTGGGGTAGCTGATGGTTGGGCTGAATTCAGTCACTGCATCCAAAAACACTCCTCTGCTGAGCAGCTGGCAGTGGTCAGTGCCCAGTTCAGGGATACAGGACCACACAGGAGCCACAGTCACCACCTAAAGAGGTCCAAAAGGGACCCGAAGCTGTGACTGTCACTGTCATCCCCACCCAGGCCAGGTCTAGAGCAGGACTCGCAGGGCTGTGCCAGACTACCCTGGAGACCTGGGGTCTCCAGCTGGTCATCCCAACACCCAACAGCCTGATCAGGGCCAGCAGGTCACAGTGGGGACTACACAGTGTCAGGGCCACTCACATCACACAGGGCTCGGGAAGGGCATTTTAAGGCAGAGTAGTCCTTCACCCACCACAATGCTGGCTCTTGGGGGTGATCTCCCCTCCCCAGACATCCGGAGGGACTGAGTTCCTCAACCAGCAGAGTGGTGCCATGTTCCTAATGCTCCAAGCACATTCATTATAGGAGGCAAGGAGGGTCAGCTCTGGCCCTGCAGGCTTCTTTAAGCCGTTTGCAGTTCTGAACCCCAGGGAGAGTCTCGGTTCAAGCAGTGAGCTCAGCAGAGCAGCCTGTCATTCTGTAGGGGCAGAGCTGTGATGGTGTCTGTCAGTCAGACACTGCAAACTCATCCCACTCCTGGTTTGGATGTTTTTGTGGAGTTGGCAGCACAGCAGAGTCCTGGGGGCTGGGTTTCAGGTACAGCCAGGGCTGTACAAGCACACATGCAGGCTGCTGCCCAGCCAGGCATGAAGCACCAGGCATGCAGCCAGCAGTGCTGTGGGGAGCAAGATCACTTCCAAGCCCATTCAGTATGGACAAGCCTACCAGGAGAAATTCAGCAGTCCCAGGTCAAATCCTCTAATCCCTGCCTCCCTCCAACAGTACTGTTACCTGTTTGTCATACTTGTTTTCCCTCTTCCAGAACTTATTTTGCCTTTATTCAGCTGAATGCAGAGATGGGGGCTGGCAGGGAAGGTGGTTAGAAATGGAAATTGTATTCTCCACTGTGATGTGGTACGTTTGGAAATCCAGCTCGTGCCAGTGCACGGAAGGGTCTTTGGAAAGGAAGGAGTTTGCTGGGATCTAACTCTTGATGGTATCATCTGAAACAAGGAGCAGATACCAGCGGGTTCACAAGTTGAGTAGAAGAAAGGGGGAAGAGTATGGGGGACTGGCCTGAGAATGCTACAGCGCCTTGTTAATCGGCAGCTGATCCATCATATTAAATATCCAGCTGTCAGATATTACCTTTCAAGTGAAAATGAATAACTCCCATTAAGGGCGAAATGGGTTTGAAGTCGATTCGAGACAGATTAAAGTACCGTTATGAATGTGTGTTCGGGGAGGAGGAGACGGGGGCTGTGTATAATATACTTGTCCTTACAGTTTTTAAATAATAGATGTCCCACAAATTTATGTACTGAAGGCAGCCAGGGTTCGGGGGAGGAGAAAGGTCAGGGATGTGCTTCTCCCAGTGCCATAGCTCGTGTTGTGCCGTTGACTTTAGGGCTCATTTGCATTTCTCTGTTTGGCTGGAATAAAGTAGCCTTTTCTCAGCTTATGACAGTAGGAGTGTTTGGGTCCCCTTGGCCGAGTCCTGCCAAAATTGGGATTTTGGCTGGATTGTGTGCTAGGAAGCACCAGATATGTGCATTCTTCTGGAGGCATGGGCTGAGCTGGCCAGAGCCATCCCAGCAGCAGCACTGCTGCCACCATGGGTGCCATCAATTGGGCTGACAGCTGCCACCACCAGCCCTCTCCAGGGCAAACGTGTTTCAGAGTGTCTGTATGTAGAATGTCACGGGTATGACTTCTACCTTACCAGCTCTCCTGGAGGTGACACATGGGCCTTCACCATCAGGCCAAGCATTTGTGTGTCCAGTGCAGCCACAGGCCCAGAGTCTCCTGCACGTGCAGGTGTTAAGCATCCCCTAGAAACAGCTAAGGCCTTTCTGCTTCTGGCCACCAGTGACACAGTTCCCTTGCTGTGGGAGATCGGCAAGAAGGAACTGATTTTGGTGATGTTTGTGTTGCAGGACATAGGTCAGTCCTCAGATTCATCCTCCTCCAAGTCCTTAGGGTGTTTGTCAAGCAGTAAATGGAAGCTCTGTGTTGTCATGGTCCAACCTAGGCCCTTTGGGGTGTCCTAATGTTAATTCCTTTCTCTTGCAGCACCAGCCAGCCAGCCAGAGAAGGAGCTGACAGAGCCTCCAGCATCCTCTAAGCGGATATCGTTTCCCAGCAGCTCTGAGTCGCCTCTCTCCTTTAAGTGGTCAAAAACTTCAGAGGAGACCAAATCAGAGCAGGTAAGGCAGAAGAACCCATCTCTCTGTGCAGGTAATGTGTTTCCAGTGTGCCAAAAGCAAAGAATAAAATGAGAGAAAGGGGATGAAAGGAGATAACTGTGGTAGAAAGCATCAAATTATTAAAGCCTGGCTGTAAGAGAGGAAAATAGCACCTGGAAGAGCTGTGTGATTCATCTGTCTGCCCCGCAGATGTACCAGTGTCCATACTGCAAGTACAGCAACACGGACGTGAACCGGCTGCGGGTGCACGCCATGACCCAGCACTCGGTGCAGCCCATGCTCCGCTGCCCCCTCTGCCAGGACATGCTGAACAACAAGATCCACCTGCAGCTGCACCTCACCCACCTGCACAGCGTGTCCCCCGACTGCGTCGAGAAGCTCATCATGACGGTAAGTGGCTGTAAAGGCTCCCCACAAAGGTGAGCAGTGAGATTGCGGTGCTGGTCAGCTCCTCCACCCGTCACAGCTCTGCCATCAGGGTGTGCAGCAGCCTGGTGTGTTGTGTCCCCTGCTCGAGCCCTGTGAAGCTCAGCTGTTGAGTGATTTCCCTGTGAAATCAGGGTAAATACAGTTTCCTTGACCTGATGAGGTGGGTGCTTCGGATGGCAGCTTGTGCAAAAGCTTCTGGAAGATGCAGCAGTTAATGGGGTATATTGTCCCTGTTTTTTCTTTGGTATAATATTGGATGCAATGTTGTGTCTTCATTTAAGAACTTGTCATCAAGTATACAAAATAAGTGTTTATTTTGACTCCTGACAGTTCTTTTTCTTTGTTATTTTTTTTCTTGCACCCTGTTTCTGCGTGTTTCTCCCTTCTTTGCCAGTTCTTGGCACTGGGGGTGAATAACATGATTATTTGTTGTTGTTATTATTATTGTTATTATTATTATTATTATTATTATTATTATTATTATTATTATTATTATTATTATTGTCGTTATGTTTGTTTGTTTGTTGTAATACTGGTGTTCTTCACCAGTTCCCTCCTGTGACATCTTCTGAGCATACACACACAGCATGGCCTAGCTGTTCTCTAACAGTTTTTTTGTCTTCTCTTTCTGTCACTCTTCCACTCTACAACTCCCTGAAAGAAGGTTGGAGCTGGGTGGGGTAGGTCTCTTCTACCATATAACAAGTAACAGGATGACAGGACTAGCTGCAAAGTGCACCAGGAGAGGTTTAGACTGGATATTAGGGAAAAATTCTGTATAGAAAGGGTTGGAAAGCCCTGGCACAGACTGCTTACGGAAGCTGTGGAGTCACCATCCCTGGAGGTGTTTAAAAGTCATGTGGATGTGGCATTTGAGGATACAGTTTAATATGGTGGTGGTATTGGGTTGGTGGCTGGACTTGGTAGACTAAGTTTAATGATTCCAGTTTAATGATTCTGTGATTCCTTTTGTGACTCCTTCTTGAAGACAGGAGTCGCAGTCATGGAATCATGAGTAGTCTTGGAAAGTACCCCTGGAGCTGCTCCAGTCCAGCCTCCCTGCTCAGACAGGGTCCCTTGAGCATGTTGCTCAGGATTGTGTCCAGACAGCGTTTGAGTATCTCCAGGAAAGGAGACTGCAAAGCTCTCTGGGCAGCCTGTGGCAGTTCTCACTCCATAAGTGCCTTTATGCGCTTTTCTTCCTGCTGTGGATTATTAACTGCTGTCCCCTCAGGCTGCCTGAGCACCTGGGTCATGGAGCTGTCCTGTCCCACAGAGCACAGCCTCTGTGACCTGTGCCCATCTCATTGGTGCTGCTCAAGTGTGTAAATACCTTCGGAGGGTTTGAACAGCCCTTGTTCACCTCTTAACTACATTGGTGGCGGGGGTTTAGGCTAAGAGCAGCAAGCAGAAGCCAAGCCCTTCCCTAGGCCAGCAGGCATAACCAGTTCAGGGTAGCTGTCATGCTGGTGTGGAGGAGTTTGTTTTGAGCCAGGCAGGGTATCAGGACAGAATGTGTGGTCTGGAGCAGGAGTGTTGGGCTGGTCTGTCCTCAGGCACATCTGTGTCGTGCAGGATATCAGGGAAAATGAGAGGAGCCGCTCATGACAGAGCTCAGGACACTCTGCAGAGCAGGTCAGGCACAGTCCCTTAGATGAGTCCACCTGCTGTGCTGGAGTAGGGCCACAGGGCTCTGCAAGGATCAGCAGAGACTGGCCCAGCCGTGATGCTCATCCTCATATGTTTTCCTGGTTTTCCTACCTTTCTTCCCGTTGGCACCTAGAGACACACTTGGGGTGAGGGTTGCCTCTCCTGCCCCAGGTCTCGCAGCACAGGGTGAGGAGGGTGGCTCTTCTTTATTCTATGACAATAGTTTGAGACTTCAGTATGGTCTGTGCAGAACATGGCAGCATCGCAGGGTCCTAATTTAGCTCCTTCTCATGAGGATCCATCCGGGTTTGGCGCGGCGAGGGAGCCGCCGCGCCGTGACCGAGCGCCGGGTGGCTCTGGGGCGGGCTCCAGTTAATCACACCTTATCAGCCGCCGTCCAGGAACCTGCAGTGTCTAATGTGTCTGTTGCCATGGCAACGGCTCCTGCCTGCGCTCAGCATCCCGGAGCTGCCTGGTCCTGCTCCCTCCCTTTCATATCAGCGAGCAGCCGGGCTGGCTGTCCCGTGGGACCCCCGTGTCCTCCACTGGCCCCAGCGCAGGGACAGGGGCTGGCAGGGCTGCCTGAGGAACAGAGCGCTTGCCGTGCCCCTGTGCCACACAGGGACAGAGGCTGGGGCACACACTGTGCCCCTGTCTCCTGCAGCTTCCTTTTCGTTGGGCTGGTGGATGGACGTAGCCAAGTTCTCTCTCTGAGCGGAGCCGGCGCCTCTGCCTGGGCCGGCTCCACTGCGGGCCCGTACTGAGGGTGAAGTGCAGTCCAGACTGATGGGCTGGACCTGGGAGACACAGGGGAGAGAACGGCTTCCCAAGGGCCTCTGGGAGTGGGAGCTCTCCCACCTCCCACAGCCAGCCTTATCCTTCTGCACATTTCTGTATCATCAGCTCTGCTGCCAGCTTGCTTTTCCTTGGTTTAGGGCATCTTCACAGTGTTCCAGTCATCTTTCCATCTTTTTTCTCCCTTGCTCCAGGAGTCATTCCTGCCCATCCCTACCATCTCACTTCCCCCTCCTGCTATCTTTACATTTTTACCCTCTTTCCCATTGTCTTTTCTTATTGCTCTCTCCCTTCTGCTGTCACTCAATTTTTCTCTCTCCCTCCTTTTCGCCCCCTCCCTCTCCCCCCTTTCCCTCTCACTCTGTGTCTCATTCTCCATCTCGGATGAAGGTAATGAAAATAATCGGGCTTCATTAATTCTGAGCCCTGTGAGATGATAGCCATTTGGAGCCATGTTTGCCAATTAGATGGTCTAAATTAGAAGTGACCTTGGTATACTGCCATCACTTTGCCTCTCGGAGTCTAATGAAGCTTTTCACTCCAGCACCCTCTCTCTCTCTTTGTAATGGAAATTACCTCCTTTGTCTGGTGGGGAACCTTCCCTCCTGTCTGTAATTCCCCTGGTTTCATAGACATGGGGACAGTGATGTATCTCCTCAGACCTCATCTAGAGGGTTTCTTTTCAGAGCTACATGATTTCAGCATTTTGGGGTATATTCAGGGGAGCTGTCTCCTCGTTCAGCGTCCATGGACAGTCAGCACAGGCAGGTGCAGCGTGAGAGAAGCTGGCTGCTCACAACAGCCAGGAGTAATTTTTTGGACATGTCAGCAATATGCAGGTGTTGTACTGATGGGTGTTGGGCTCTGAGCCTCCAGCCCTGCACACAAGCAGCTCTGCAGTTGGTTGTTAAAAATCCAATAGATCCAGTGGTGGCCAGAGCTGTGCATGTTGCTGCTGGAGGTTGTCACCAGTGAGGAGTGGGCCCAGTGGTTGTTCTGCAGAGAGGTGACAGGTTTGTAGGTGTCAGGGGGTGTGGATACTGGTGGAGCAGGGAGGCAGGAGACCTGGCCCCTCAGCCCTCAGGTGCTCTGTGACAGTCCTCGCTGGGCCAGTGTGTCCATAGAAATGGCCACTGAAGTGGGGTGCACCTGCTTCTCCGTGGATCTCATCATCATATAGATCTTCCATCTGATAAAGGGGTCTGAATTCCTCCCAAAAGGTGTGGTTCTTGGAAGCAGAGAGGCTTGTCCAACTTCCCATCCTCTAAGGACCTTCTGTATGGAAACAGGAAGAGAACTTGGAGGGATCTTAGCTGTTGGAGCTGCTGGGGATGGTGCTCAGACTGTGCACGGGGGTGGATCCGGGGTGACCAAGCCAGATGTGCTGTGCCTCAGCAAGCTTTGCTGGTGATGTGTGGGCAGGAGATGGTAGCTGCAGCCACACAGGGGACAGGGTTTGGAGTTGCATAGAAAAGAACAGGTATGAACAGGAGAAGGGAAGGGAGGAGCCAAACCACATTTGTTAAACTCACAGCTGGAGGGTTGTGTTTTAGTAATGACTCGCACTGACTGATGTGCTGCTGTCGTAAAACAGTGTTGGAGCCACTGAAACAGGTAGACAGGAACTGAGGAGGGATGCCAGGATGACAGCCCAGGTATCCCTGTGCAGGTGAGAGGGAGGTGGAGAGCGTTTGACAGCCATGCGCCCTGGCACAGGCTGTGCCCCAGATAAACACACTCCTCTGGATCCCCGGAGCAGTTACTGCCATGAAACACATCTGCAGTACCAGGGAGCTGTGGGACACTGCACCTTCCTGCCCCACTCCCAGTTTATACAAAAAGTAGCCTCAGCATGGGAGGCAAATTCTGCAGGTCCAAAGAAATGAGATATCCTCGGATGTTTTTGCAGTGTAAAAGGACAAACCCTTCAAAAACGGCAGTCTGGAATTCTGTCAGTGCAAAGTGATTTGGATGCAGCCCCTTTGCACTCACTGCATCTTTGCCACCTGCTCAGGGCTGGTCCATGGGGATGAAAAGACAGAGGGTTCTGCCCTGGATCATGGTGCAGGAAAGGGACAGGAGCAGCCTGGATGGAGCTAGAGGACTGGAGTGGGTCCAGTTGCTGACCCATGCCTTCTTTCCAGTGGTTTGCTCCCCAAGGCCAGCCCATGGCTGCACCACTACAGCTCCCATATCCATACCCAGAATTTCTAGTTCCCTGCACTTTTTTCCAAGCTTTTTTTCTGTTTGCCTTTGGGAATTTTGTGCCTGTAGCAATTTAATGTACCACAGCCTCTTTTTTTTTTCTTCCTTTTTTTTCCCCCCCGCACTGTGGTGGAGGGAAGATGGAAGGAAGGGAAGGACTGGTCGCTGTGGAGATGCAGGTAGATAAAGGTAATTACTTAAACACATATAGGACAGGACTTACAGGTTTGGAGCCCCAGATTAAGATGCAGAGGAGCATGTGAGGTTGATGATTATATTTCGGGGAGAGTTAATTGACGGAAGGTGAAGGCAGACAAAGAACCGCTGCTTACTGCCTTCTTGAATCCCAATCAGGAATTATGATTAAAGACGCGGCGAGACAACAGAGGCCTGATGAATTGGTGTCTTTTTTTTTTCTTTTTTGCCGTCATTCACACTTGATTGACTTCAACCTTTCAAGTGCAAAAGTCTCTCTTTTCCATTATTATTCATAGCCATCTGAGTTTTTCTAATTAAAGTGTATGAAAACAATTACTGATCCGTCGTACTGAGCGTGGTGGTGGGGACGGCTGCCGTACTGTAACGCCTATGAAAAGCCACAGCTCTATAATGATGTGCAGCTGAGGTGTTAGATAATTTTATTCTTTTTCTACTCTGTTGGGGTTTTTTTTAATTTCTCATGATTTATTTTTCATAATTCCTAAAGATCCTAAGAAAGCAGGCTCTTCCTGCTACTAGAGCTGAGAGGGACATTTTCTTCTTGCCTCCCCTTCTCGGCGTCCATGCTCATCCCCCTCCTCCGAGCCCAGCTACTGGAAATTACTCTGTGACCTTTCACGTCTATCAGCCAACCAACCACAGCCATCAGATGCTTCTGTTTAGACTAGAAGGTGGAATGAGTTTGGTGCGCTCGGCTCCCCTCCTGGGATGTGTCAGCTGCCTCCATGGGGCCTGGCACTCACAGCCATGCATGGCCCAGGAAGGGGAGGGCGCTCTGTGTCCCTCACAGCTCAGATCATGGCTCTGCAGCCACTTCTGTGCCACCAGTTAATTCATCCTGAGATCTTCCATGAGCTTCAGCTTCACCACAGGTGTGCTCCTGTCTCCTGCAGCTCACTCAGAGCCTTGTGGTCCTTGGCTGCACAGAAAGCCGGGTACATGGCATGTAGCCACCTTATACACTCTCTCCTTCCTGAAATTCGGGGTTCAGGTGCCCTCTCCATATCCAGCAGAAGGATGGAGAGGCTTGTTTTGCCTTAGCCCTGAATGGAAGTGTTTAGTTGTGCCTCACCTTCCCAGTAGTGGGAGGCTGGGAGCAGGAGCACCACAGACATGGCCAGGAGCACCTGGTGAAAGGGGAGTGCTCCCTGGGTGTCAGCAAGGTGGCACTGCCAGCTACTCAAGGCTGTAGAGGAGTCTTCACTTGCCACAGGCATTAGCCAGCATTGGAAGCCCTGGGATGGAAAACACAGGGGTGGTGACAGTGACGTGGGTCTGTCTGTCCCCGTGAGGGAGGCAGCGCTCCAGCAGTGTGAGACATTGTCTGCAGACAGTGTTCAGAAGGACATGCATTGTGCCAGCCATGTGTGGGCTGCCAGGGAGATGGTCTGTGACCAGGTGTATCCAAAGGAACAGTTTTCCAGAACAGGATGACTGTGCACATTTGGCTCTTCAGAGAGCCTGTCCAGCTGAGCCATGCAGATTCTCCAGCTCTGTAGAAGCAGTGGTCCCAGCACTGCACTGGTTTTGATGGTGCAGGATCTAGCCAAATACTTGAAGAGGAGCAAAGGGAGTGCGTCAGTCAGAGCAAGGAAAGGGTTACCAAAAGCTTTTTATTTCTCAATTTGCTTTCTCTTTAGTCCTTTCTTATTCATCCTTTCCGTTGTCACCTCTCTCCTTATTTGTACTTTTCTTTCTCATGCCCCTCCTTTCCCTGCATCGATACACTTTGAAAACAGTGCTGCAATGCTCCCCGGTTCAAGATTACAGTGTACTTTACTAGGTATGATTTAATTAGGGGCCTTATTATGTTTTCAGCAGCTTAAGGTGGGCCTTTCAACTTATCTACCTAATTGGTTGCACAAGAAGTTTCACAGCCCATGACAAAACATTGTCAGTGATCAAAGTCTGAATTCCACATAAAGGAAAAATATTAATAATAAGATTATTCTTCAAGTGTGCACTGCTAATTATGTCCAGAATGTAACTGTAGAAATACTTTTGACTGATTTGAGCTTTTTCTAATAAATACGAAGTCTTCAGTGAGCTGTGAAAAATGACGCTTCTGACTTCACAATACGGGTGTCTAGTTTTGCCACTGGAGATGTTTAAAATATTTTCCTGTGTTTTTCCTCTCCCTGTGTCCTTTCCCCCTGTCTCTAGGTGACAACCCCTGAGGTGATGATGCCCAGCAGCATGTTCCTCCCAGCAGCTGCTCCGGAGAAGGATGGGAACTCAGGCGCAGAGGAGCTGGGAAAACAGCCTGGTGAGTGCAGGTCAATGAGAGCCATGGTCCCACCACTCCCTCGGCTCCATCACTGCTCAGGGACCAGTTTCATTCCTGTTAATCCTCTGTTTGATAGGACCTAGACTCAAATACTACGTTCAGTTTGATAAGCCCTCTTTTTCAAAAATAGGCAGGACATCAAAAAGGAACAGTGAAGACAGAGGTGGCTGAATGGCTTTTGCTTGAAAGGGAGAATTGAAGGTGATAAATGCACTAAAGGATGTGTGTGTGAATAATTACCAGATATTCAAAGTGGGCAAGGAAGTAAATTGTATAGGTTTATGCAATGGGCCATGATGAGGTTAATGGGCTGGTATTGAAACAAATGAATGAAGACAGAGGAGAAATGTTAGAAATACTTGTTATGTTGGAGATCAAAAAACACAGATTATTCAGGACTGAAAGGGGGGTGTTGATCTACCATGGTGTGCTGGTGTAATTTTTCGGTTTGCTCTAATTCTGTTTTCACAGAGATCTCTGAGGATGCGGGGAAGACTCTTTTGCCATCGGACAGCGCAGAGCACGGCGGGGACCCCAAGCCCACTGCAGCTGATCCGAGCGCTGCCCGGGAGGACTCTGGCTTCCTGTGCTGGAAGAAGGGCTGCAGCCAGGTGTTCAAGAGCTCAGCAGCCCTGCAGACACACTTCAACGATGTCCATGCCAAGCGGCCTCAGCTGCCGGTCTCTGACCGCCACGTCTACAAGTACCGCTGCAACCAGTGCAGCCTGGCCTTCAAAACCATTGAGAAGCTGCAGCTCCATTCCCAGTACCACGTCATCCGGGCGGCCACCATGTGCTGCCTCTGCCAGCGCAGCTTCCGAACCTTCCAGGCCCTGAAGAAGCACCTGGAAACCAGCCACCTGGAGCTGAGCGAGGCTGACATTCAGCAGCTGTACGGTGGTCTCTTGGTCAATGGGGACATCCTCGCTATGGGTGACCCCTCACTTGCTGAGGACCACACAATAATAGTTGAGGAAGATAAGGAAGAGGAGAGCGACCTGGAAGAAAAGCAGAGCCCAACAGGCAGCGATTCGGGATCGGTGCAAGAGGACTCTGGCTCAGAACCAAAAAGGGCCTTACCCTTCAGGAAGGGCCCTAACTTCACTATGGAGAAATTTCTAGATCCGTCTCGCCCATACAAGTGCACAGTCTGCAAGGAGTCGTTCACGCAGAAGAACATCCTCCTGGTACATTACAATTCCGTGTCTCATCTGCATAAACTGAAACGAGCCCTCCAGGAGTCTGCTACTGGGCAACCTGAGCCTACCAGCAGCCCAGACAACAAACCTTTCAAGTGTAACACCTGCAACGTGGCCTACAGCCAGAGCTCGACTCTGGAGATCCACATGAGGTCTGTCCTGCACCAAACCAAGGCTCGCGCGGCCAAGCTGGAGGCGGCCGGCGGCAGCAGCAACGGAGCTGGCAACAGCAGCAGCAGCAGCAGCCTCTCCCTGGGTTCGTCCACACCGAGCCCCGTGAGTGCCAGCAACAGCAACGCTTTTGCAACCACCAGCACGAGCACTTCAGGCACCACTCCCATTCCCAGCCTGCTCAACCAGGTCTCCAGTGACAGTGTGGGAATTCCTCCCTTGGGTAATGCTGTCAGCACTAACATCTCCTCCCCTGCGGAGCCCAAAGAGGTGAACCGCAAGAAGCTGGCAGACATGATTGCATCCAGGCAGCAGCAGCAGCAGCAACAGCAGCAGCAGCAGCAACAAGCTCAAACCTTGGCACAGGCACAGGTCCAGGCTCACCTGCAGCAAGAGCTGCAGCAGCAAGCTGCTCTCCTGCAGTCCCAGCTCTTCAACCCAGCACTTTTGCCGCACTTTCCAATGACCACTGAGACCCTTCTGCAGCTGCAGCAGCAGCAGCATCTTCTGTTCCCATTCTACATCCCCAGTGCTGAGTTCCAACTCAATCCAGAAGTCAGCTTGCCTGTCACCAGTGGTGCACTGACATTGACTGGGACGGGTCCAAGTTTGCTGGAGGACCTGAAGGCCCAAGTTCAGCTCCCTCAGCAGAGCCATCCACAGCTCTTGCAGCAGCAGCAAGGTCAGCTGTCTCTGTCACAACCCCACTCCGTCCTGTTGCAGCAGACCCAGCACCCAGAGAAGAAGAATAAATCTGTTGTGAAGGAGAAAGATAAAGAAACCCCACGGGAAAGGGAAAGTGCAGAGAGGGGAGACAATAATGTAACACTGAAGGAGTCTCTTCCTGATAACTTAAAGCCCAAAGAGAAGAAGGATTTTGTGCCAGGCAGCAGTTCAGAGCCCTCCATACTGCCTCCACGGATTGCTTCCGATGCAAGGGGCAACGCCACCAAAGCCTTGCTGGAAAACTTTGGCTTTGAGCTCGTCATCCAGTACAACGAGAACAAGCAAAAGGGGCAGAAAAAAAATGGGAAGACAGAGCAAGGTGAGAATTTGGAAAAGCTGGAGTGCGATACATGTGGCAAGTTCTTCTCAAACATCCTCATCCTGAAGAGCCACCAAGAGCACGTTCACCAACATTACTTTCCCTTTAAGCAGTTAGAGAGATTTGCCAAACAGTACAGAGAACACTACGACAAACTGTACCCGCTGCGGCCACAGACCCCAGAGCCGCCGCCCCCACCTCCNCCTGCTTCTGCCCCCCCAATCACCTCTCCCACCATCGCACCAGCCCAGCCGTCGGTGCCGCTCACCCAGCTCTCCATGCCCATGGAGCTCCCCATCTTCTCACCGCTCATGATGCAAACCATGCCCCTGCAGACATTACCAGCACAGCTGCCACCCCAGCTGGGCCCTGTAGACCCCCTGCCTGCTGACTTGGCCCAGCTGTACCAGCATCAGCTCAACCCCAGCCTTCTCCAGCAGCAGCAGAACAAGAGGCCACGCACACGGATCACCGATGACCAGCTCAGAGTCCTTCGGCAGTATTTTGACATCAACAATTCCCCAAGTGAGGAACAGATCAAAGAGATGGCAGACAAATCTGGATTGCCCCAGAAGGTGATCAAGCACTGGTTCAGAAACACCCTGTTCAAGGAGCGCCAACGCAACAAGGACTCCCCGTACAACTTCAGCAACCCTCCCATTACCAGTCTGGAAGAGCTGAAGATAGACTCACGGCCTCCCTCTCCAGAGCCCCAAAAGCAGGAGTACTGGGGAAGCAAGCGGTCCTCTCGGACACGCTTTACTGACTACCAACTCAGAGTCCTGCAAGACTTCTTTGATGCCAATGCTTACCCAAAGGATGATGAATTTGAGCAGCTTTCTAACTTGCTGAACCTCCCAACACGTGTTATAGTGGTGTGGTTTCAGAATGCCCGTCAGAAGGCTAGGAAAAACTATGAGAATCAGGGAGAAGGCAAAGATGGGGAGCGACGGGAGCTCACAAATGACAGGTACATTAGAACAAGCAACTTGAACTACCAGTGCAAAAAGTGCAGTCTGGTCTTTCAGCGCATTTTCGATCTCATTAAACACCAGAAAAAGCTTTGTTACAAAGATGAGGATGAGGATGGACAGGATGATAGCCAGAATGAAGACTCTATGGATGCAATAGAGCTCTTGACTCCAACCAGTTCCTCTTGCAGCACCCCGATGCCCTCACAAGCTTACAGCACACCTACATCTTCAGCCAATGCAACCTCCTCAGCTTTTCTGCAGCTCACGGCAGAGGCAGACGATTCCTCCACCTTTAGTTCTAAAGTAGAAGCTACAGATGAGAAACCAAAGCAGTCTGAACCTCCAAGTACACAGCAAAACCAAACCCAAGAGAAGCAAGTGCAACCAAAGCAAGAGCCTCAGCAGCAACAGGACCAAGGAGAACAAAAGACAAGTTCAGCACACCAAAAGATTTCACAGTTATCCTCCCCCTCTTCACTGCAACAGCCACCTCCTCCTCAGCCCCCTCAGTGCTCCTTGTCACAGTCAAGTCCAAGTCCATCTCAGCTCTCACACCTCTCCCTCAAACCCATTCACACGTCCACCCCTCAGCAGCTGGCAAACCTACCTCCTCAGCTAATCCCATACCAGTGTGACCAGTGCAAACTGGCATTTCCTTCCTTTGAGCATTGGCAAGAGCATCAGCAGCTCCATTTCCTGAGTGCACAGAACCAGTTTATCCACCCCCCATTCCTGGACAGAACACTGGATATGCCATTCATGCTTTTTGATCCCAGTAATCCACTACTGGCAAGCCAGCTGCTGTCTGGAACGTTACCACAGATTCCAGCGAGCTCAGCCACCTCACCATCAACCCCAACATCCACCATGAACACGCTGAAGAGAAAGCTGGAGGAAAAGGCCAGTGCAAGCCCTGGAGAGAATGACAGTGGGACTGGGGGAGAAGAGCCCCAAAGGGATAAGCGTCTGAGGACAACCATTACCCCTGAGCAGCTGGAAATCCTGTACCAGAAGTACTTGCTCGACTCCAACCCCACTCGGAAGATGCTGGATCACATTGCACATGAAGTGGGCTTGAAGAAGCGTGTGGTACAGGTTTGGTTCCAGAACACCCGTGCACGGGAGAGGAAGGGGCAGTTCAGAGCTGTGGGGCCTGCCCAAGCCCACAGACGGTGTCCCTTCTGCCGAGCTCTCTTCAAAGCAAAGACAGCTCTGGAAGCTCATATCCGATCCCGTCACTGGCACGAGGCCAAGCGAGCCGGGTACAACCTGACGCTGTCTGCCATGCTTCTGGACTGTGACGGGGGCCTCCAGATGAAAGGAGACATCTTTGATGGAGCCAGCTTCTCCCACATGCCACCAGCTAGCAGTGATGGACAGAGCGTTCCCCTCTCCCCGGTGAACAAGAGTATGGAACTGTCACCCAGAACCCTGCTGAGTCCATCCTCCATTAAGGTGGAAGGGGTTGAAGACTTTGAGAGTCCCTCCATGTCCTCAGTCAATCTGAACTTTGACCAGACAAAGCTGGACAACGATGACTGCTCTTCCGTCAATACCGCAATCACAGACACTACCACAGGAGACGAAGGGAACGCAGACAATGACAGTGCAACAGGGATTGCAACTGAAACCAAATCCACATCAGGACCCAGCGAAGGTCTGACTAAAGCAGCCATGATAGCAATGTCTGAATATGAAGATCGTCTGTCTTCTGGCCTGGTCAGCCCAGCTCCCAGCTTCTACAGCAAAGAGTACGACAATGAAGGTACTGTGGACTATAGTGAAACCTCCAGCCTTGCAGACCCCTGCTCTCCCAGCCCTGGTGCAAGTGGTTCAGCCAGCAAGTCTGGCGAAAGCGGGGACCGGCCTGGGCAGAAGCGCTTTCGCACTCAGATGACCAATCTCCAGCTAAAGGTTCTTAAGTCATGCTTTAATGACTACAGGACACCAACCATGCTGGAGTGTGAGGTCCTGGGCAATGACATTGGACTGCCAAAGAGAGTTGTTCAGGTCTGGTTCCAGAATGCAAGGGCGAAAGAGAAGAAGTCAAAACTCAGCATGGCCAAGCATTTTGGTATAAACCAAACAAGTTACGAGGGACCCAAAACAGAGTGCACTTTGTGTGGCATCAAGTACAGCGCTCGGCTGTCTGTACGTGACCATATCTTCTCTCAACAGCATATCTCCAAAGTTAAAGAAACCATTGGAAGTCAGTTGGATAAGGAAAAGGAGTATTTTGACCCGGCTACTGTACGTCAGTTGATGGCTCAGCAGGAGCTGGACCGAATCAAAAAAGCCAATGAGGTTCTTGGTCTGGCAGCTCAACAGCAGGGCATGTTTGACAACACGTCCCTGCAAGCTCTGAACCTTCCTGCTGCCTACCCAGCACTACAGGGCATCCCTCCAGTCTTGCTCCCAGGCCTCAACAGCCCATCCTTACCTGGCTTCACTCCATCCAACACAGGTGGGTACGGGTGTTATCCTGCTTAGGCACACCTTCACTTGGTGCATACCCAGCACAAGCAGTTGTTCCCTCGGGAATGACTGATGACAGGATTCCTGATCCATTAGTTCAGCATGTTGACTTCACAGCAAAAAAGCAGTAGATATTTTATCTAATTTCTGAACTCAGGAAGTTTTATAGCAAAGCCCGAACTAGAGCAACATCTAGACATGCTGCATATCCCTGTGTAGAAATCCTGAATCTCCTTCAAGGAAGTGGAATATAGAAAATTTATCCAACGGAACAGAAGGACTAATGTGCTGAATACACTGTTCATAATCCCTTCCTTTTGACATTCATTGTATGTGGTGCCATCCCAAGGTTCAAGAATCCAAACTGTTTCTGGGGAAAGGCGTGGTGTGCATAGTAGCACTGGTGAAAGATGCCCAGAGCATTTTTATGTGTCCCTGAGGTGACCTCTGGGACAAATTCCAGTGTAGCTGAGGATCAGTTTTGAGTAATGGCTGGGTATGACCTGAAAGCACTTCCTTGACCAGAAATGATGTAGCCGTGGGACAAATCTAGTTTGTATTTTACTAAGATTTTTCTTAACAGTGCTACATAGAAAGGAAATTTGTCATAATCCTTTGGGTGGCCTAATCTCAGATACTGGACTTTGTCTGTTGAGAATGCTCCTTTCTTTTGTACCTTGTGGGAAGTCTAAGCCATCTAGCAAACACTGCCAGTGGAAGATGTAGCAGAGTGACCAGCACTGACCTAAAAAATGTGATCCAAAGACCTTATTTCATTTTGTGTCCGAAGGGCCCCTCATGTGCAAGGGCTTTTCCATGTCACCCTTCTCACCACAGATCTTGTTTCAGAGCACTCGGCCAGAAGCATCTCTTTGGCAAATCATATTATCACCCTTTTGCAGGTTTGCTTAATGCCCCAAGTTTATAACAAAAACTGAAATGATTTCTTTGCATTTCAGTCCATACTGTTGCTTTTATTTTTCTCCAAAGCACAGGATGTGTCCTGGGGAGATGGGACTGCATCTGATGAATCTTAAATGCTGTCAGTGACTGCCTAGACAGACTGAACTGTTTAGAAAGTCAAACAGTCTGTTTGTGGCCTTTAGATAAAGCTCCAAAGGTCAGGCCACGGCAGCTCCGGGCCTGTCAGTGCAGATAAGGCCATGCATCCAGGAATGCTGTGAATTACCTCCTGCTCCTTAACTTGAACCTCTCAGGGATGTTCAGCTGGGACACATCCATTTCAGTGGTGTCCACCTGTAACATGCCCTTATCCAGCATCTCCAGGGCCACTGCGTGCAGCCTCATTCCGTACCTGTCCTGTCGTCACAAATCATTCCTGTCCCAGCACCCGTCAGGAGCAGACACAGGCTCCAGAAGGGCTTGGGTCAGCCAGGGCTGAGCACGCCCAGCTGCAGCCACCCTCCCTGCAGCCCTCCTGCAGCTCCTTGGCAGTACAACCTAAAGCAAAAGTCACTTGCCTCCAGAGCTGGTCCCACGCTCTGCCACTGTTCCTGTCCAGGCTGGTCTCTGAGCAGCCCCTGCTGCAGTGGTGGGACTCAGGTTTGTTACAGCCTGGCTGGGTTTTACAGCAGATTCCTGCTCAGGAGCTGGAGGATGTATCTGGCTGTGACAGCAGAACATTGGAGCTTTATTTTGGTGTTGGTTTGTTGTTGTTTTTTTTTCCCAAATGGCATCACAGGAGTTGCCAAGCAAAACGTTCCTCTTCAGGAGCATATTTGCCAGCTGCAGCAGCCATGACTAGTGGAGGTGACTCCAGGAGCCACACTCCTCTCACCCCCAGCCTCTGTGAGAGCAGAAATTGGCACCAGGGACAGTGTTGTTAGGGGCTACTCCTGCTGTTGGGAAGAAGGACAAGCTTCACATTCCACTATTAACCTATCTCCTTAATGAGGAAGCATCACTACACTTTTAATTCCACCCAAAACACGACGCTTATGCCCAGGGGAGCTCTCTGAATACCACCTAAACTCTGGAATTGCTCAGAAGCTGAGCATCCATATTAGAGGGAAGGAAGGAAGGGGTTGCCTCAAAGGTTTGTGGATTCATAAACATCAGCCTAATAAGGACAAAATAAATGAGGTTTAGCCTGTTCAGTCTCCATTTGCCATGACCAGGCCTTCCCAATCTGTGAAGATTTCTACAAGTTGAGCAGTGCTGAGCATTCTCATTCTTTGGCCTAGCACCACCCTGCTACTGGAGTCCTTTGGCCCAAGGACCCATTAGAGCAGATGCTGACATGAGTGTTAATCATTTGGGAATTTCAGAGGAGTCAGGAAAACATCAGCTGTGCTGAGCATCCTCCGGGTGCCAGTGGGTGTCCCCATCACCATCCCCTGGTCAGGGCCACTGGGCAGTGCGGCCAAGGAGCTGCAGGCAGCGGGGGCTGAGGGGCATGTGCCCACCATGCAGGGCCTGTGGAGTGGGACAGGGGTCCTTCTCCAGAGGGAACGGCAGCAGGGATGGGCTCTCTGACCTGTGCTATGGCAACACATCACCTCAGGCTGGTCACTGCCCTTATAGAGAGGAGATGGAGGCTCCAAAGTGTGAGGGGGACTGGGGTCATCCTCGTGCTTTCTGCCTGCCCAGCACAACATGACTTTTCACCTCTCTCTCTCTCTCCCTCTTGCAGCTTTAACTTCTCCCAAACCCAACCTGATGGGCCTGCCCAGCACAAGCGTCCCTTCACCCGGCCTCCCCACCTCTGGATTACCAAATAAACAGCCCCCGGCCGCACTGAGCTCACCCCCCCCAGCACAAGCCACGGCGGCCGTGGCCCCGCAGCAGCCGCCGGCCACCACCCCGCAGCCGCAGCAGCCACCTCCCGCACAGCGCAAGGAGAAGGAGAACGAGAAGGCAAAAGAGAAGGAGAAGGCACCCAAGGGGAAGGGGGACACCCTGCCAGGGCCCAAGAAGGAAAAGGGGGAGGCACCAGCAGGCACCCTCGCGGCCCCACTGCCCACCATGGAGTACGCGGTGGAGCCTGCCCAGCTCCAGGCGCTGCAGGCCGCCCTGAATTCGGACCCCACCACCTTGCTGACGAGCCAGTTCCTTCCTTACTTCGTCCCTGGCTTTTCCCCCTACTACGCCCCACAGATCCCTGGCGCCCTGCAGAGCGGGTACCTGCAGCCCATGTATGGGATGGAGGGGCTGTTCCCCTACAGCCCTGCACTGTCACAGGCGCTGCTGGGGCTGTCTCCTGGCTCACTGCTGCAGCAGTACCAGCAATACCAGCAGAGTCTGCAGGAGGCATTGCAGCAGCAGCAGCGACAGCAGCAGCAGCAGCAACAGCAACAGCAGCAGCCGCAGCAGCAGCCGCAGCAGCAGCACAAACCGCAGCAGCCCAAAGGAAGCCAAACCCCCGTCCCCACGGGGGCTGCCACCCCGGACAAAGACCCTGCCAAAGAACCCCCCAAGCAAGAAGAGCAGAAGAACGCACCCCGCGAGGTGTCCCCCCTCCTGCCCAAACCCCAAGAAGAGCCTGAAGCGGAAGGCAAGGGCGCGGACTCGCTCTGCGACCCTTTCATCATCCCAAAGGTGCAGTACAAGCTGGTCTGCCGCAAGTGCCAGGCGTGCTTCGGCGACCAGGAGGCAGCCAGCGACCACCTGAAGTCCCTCTGCTTCTTCGGCCAGTCTGTGGCGAACCTGCATGAGATGGTGCTTCACGTGCCCACGGGCAGCGGCCAGGGCGGCGGCTCGTACCAGTGCGTGGCGTGCGAGAGCACGGTGTGTGGGGACGAAGCCCTCAGTCAGCATCTCGAGTCAGCCCCGCACAAACATCGAACAATCACAAGAGCAGCAAGAAACGCCAAAGAGCACCCCAGTCTATTACCTCACTCTGNTCTCCTCATCTTCAACGGTTACCTCAAGTTCATGCAGCACCTCAGGGGTTCAGCCCTCGATGCCAACAGACGACTATTCGGAGGAGTCTGACACGGATCTTAGCCAAAAGTCAGATGGACCGGCGAGCCCGGCGGAGGGGCCCCAGGACCCCGGCTGCCCTAAGGACAGTGGTCTAGCTAGCATAGGAATGGACACCTTCAGATTGTAAGCTTTGAAGATGAACAATGAAAATGAATTTAAATAAAAAAAAGTTAATAACAAACCAATTTCAAAAACAGACTAACTGCAATTCCAAAGCTTCTAACCAAAAAAAAAAAAAAGAAAAAAGAAAAAAAGAAAAAGCGTGGGTTGTTTTCCCATATAACGATGCCGGTGGGTTTTACATTTCTTTTTTCCTTTCCTTTTAATAAAATAAAACTGAAAAAAAAGAAAAAAAAATCTGTTACATTTGTCCTCTGGAAGGTACTGTTGGTCTGGGAGACGAAGGCCGTGCTGCCTCCTGGCGCCTGCGGAGCTCGCACCCCTGTACATTGCCCCGTCTGATCCCCCGTCGATAGCACAGCAGAGCCCGGCAGCGCTGTATGGGAAAGCAGCCCACCTGGAGACAGTTTTAAATTTCTTGCTATCTTAGCATTCAGATACCAATGGCTTGCTAAAAGAAAAAAGAAATGTAATGTCTTTTTATTCTCAGGTCAATCGCTCACACTTTGTTCTGTTTTCAGAANTTTTTGTTGTTGTTTTTTGGTTTTTGGTTTTTTTGTTTTTTGGGGGTTTTTTTTGTTAATTTAAAATGGGCAGAAAGTATTCAAGAGAAAAACAATGTGAACCGCTTTAGCTTTTCGGGGATTTTAAGGGTAGCTTTTCTGCTGAAGCCAATTCCAAGGGGAAAAGTTAAGCACTCCCACTTTTCAGAAAAAAAAAAAACCCACACAAAGAGTGTTGAGGACTTGGAGCTTAAAAAAATAAGTTTTAAAACAACTGACTTTCTGTATTTATGATAGATATGACCATTTTTGGTGTTGAGTAGATTGTTGCATTGGAAATGAACTGAAGCAGTATGGTAGATTTAAAAGAAAAAACCCTTTTGTGTACATTTAGCTTTTGTATGGTCCAGCTGACGGCTTCTCATTTGATGTTGTCTTGTTCATTCCTAGACAGATAGATTGCGATCCATCGACTCGCCTGAGCTTTTCTCCCCTTTGTACCTTTATCCCCGTCCCCATCCTGTAATCTTCCACTTATGGTCGCTACCTTCATTTCTTAGAGGGTGGTTGCATAATTATTTTATAAAAACTAAAGAAAGAAGTTCAAAGGGTTTTGGGGGTCAGTAGGATCCCTTGCAGAATATTTTTTGTTGGGGGTTTGAAACTTTTTAAGGCATATACATGCGATTTACCTATGTCTGTTACCCTTGTGCACTTATTTTATTCTTAATTTCCAATTCTCTTTTTCTCTTCTCTTTTTCTTTCCCTCTTCCTTTACTCATTTTGTAAATGCTTCAAAGACTCTGTTCCTGACCTCTGAGCATCGGTTCTGTTTGTGTAATTAGGCTGCACTCTGTTCCTTCTTTTGAAAGAAAAAAAAAAAGGTTTTGTTACATTTTTTTCTCTAAAGAAAATTCATGCTTTAAATAAAATCCAAAGACATACCCTTCACCACTGGTGCAGAATGAGCAAAAAGGATTCTTTTTACTTGAGAATTTGTTTCTGATTTAAACAAACAAGTCTAAGTTTAAATAAAGAATAAAAAAACATACCCAGGTTGTTATCTGTGCTTCTTCTGCAAGCAGAGAGACAACTCCTAGCGAGCACCCAGTGCACCCCAGGCAGGTTTCTCTTTCCAAGATCTCTCCGTGGCAGCACCGGGTGCCAGGCTCAGGGCGGCCCGGAGCCCCCCGGCCCCCCCAGCCCTCCCGCACCTCAACTGGCCCAGACTTTGAAAGGAAAACTTTATGCTGCTAAAATGTAGATTTTGGAGACATAGATACTTTGCTGTTCCCTTCCGTAACCAAATGCCAACAGAAACAACCTCTTTCCACCATGTTTCCTCTGCCCGAAAGCACGAGAGCCTTCTGCCCATCATCATCATCCTCCTGCTTCAAAAGGGAACGTCGAAGACTGTGAACGCAGGTTCCTCCCGCTGCCTCCGGCTGCTCCTCCCCGGGCCGAAGCCACTCGCCACCTCCGAGAGAGACTGCAGCACCTGAGGGACGAGTGCGGGTTCGGTTTCTAGCGGGACACTTATATTTTTATGGAGTTTTGGTTTTAGTTTGATGAAAGACTAGATCCTGAACTGTTGTACATATTTCTGACTAGGCTAATGCACAGTGCAAATTCCTTTTTTAATTGTTTTTTAAGTAGTTGATACTAAAGCGTGAACCACCGGATGTTCCTCCCGGGACCCAGCTGTAGCATAAGGTGTCAAAACAGAACCACGTACCCATGGAGCGTTTGCTGTTTTAAGAAACTGTTTTCTTTAACAGAAGTTCTTGTATTTCTCCCCTGTGTTTGAGATGAACATTTTTTAAATTCTAAAGTTGTACAGTTTTTTTTTTTCCCATTATTTTATCTTGTTTGTAATTCTATGAAATATATATATATTTTTTTTTTGCCATTTAACTGTTGTATGTTACTCTGTCTGTATCATATAGAAATTTCTTTGTTTTGTTCTGTTTTGTTTTGTTTTGTATTCTCTCTGTGATGCCAGTTGCCAGTTTAACGCAAGCTTTATCTGTCCAATCCTGCAAGGTCTCTTTTGGAAATCCTTTTCTTATGTCTTGTTTTGTTTCGTTTTTTTTAATTATATTGCTTGGTCATAGTGCAATTTCTCTCTCCTCCTTCCCCCTCCTCCTTCGTACCCACTAAAAGGTTTTATAAATTCATTTCCTTGTATTTTTTCTAAATGTTTCTAGAGACTATNGTTTCTGTTTTATTTTTAATAAAAAGCTTTTTAAAGTGGTGAAGATGGCCAAAGTTTCCTACAATTGAGAATAAAAAGCATCAGGGGTGTGCGGAGCCACCTGGGGCTGGTGGGGGACAAGGTGGGTGGACACAGCCAGCACACTCACCAAAATATATTTTGCTTTAAAAAAAAAAAAAATAAAAGCTTTTAAATAGAAGCAGAGTTGGGTTGGTTGGTCGGTCCGTCGCTTGGTTGTTGGTTGGTTGGTTGGCGCTGATACTGCCCACTGTGAAACAAAACTTTGACTATTTTTTTGTTTTAATTGGGGGTGGGGGGGCGAGTTTGGGTAGAACAGAAAGCATAAATGAGGTGAAGAGGGTTATGAACAGCCTTTGCAATGTACAAAAACTAGAGCAAGTGAAACCAAAAATGATGTTCTTGGTGTTTTTCTATACTGTAGTCTTGTTAGCTTTTTTGTTACTGTAACAATGCTGATCTCGAACTGTACCAAAACACATGAGACTGACAGAAACAAACCACATGGAACTTTCAAAACTTTAAAAAACTTGTCACAAAAGACTTTGTTGTCATAGTTGAGTTGACTGTAGATGGTAATTGAATATACTCCTTTGGAACTATTTCATCACGTATGTTTCCTGCTCATTGTGATACATTAAAAAAAAATGAGCAAAAGCTCTAGTCTCGATGTCCCGCGTGTGCGGTGCTGGGTCCGTGTTGGGTGGGTGTGTGCCCCGTGGCACGGCGTGGCTCAGCAGGGCACCGCCACGTGCCCACACTGTCCTCGGGCACCGCTGGCTGTCCCCGCCGGCACGTGCGCCCCGTCCCTCCCTCAGGGCACAGCGCCGGGGCCGGTGCTGGGAATTCCCGTTCCAGTGGAAGCAGTGAGCCAAGTCAAGGTCCATACTGCAGCTTTGGGATGCTTTGCGTGTAGAAAAGGACATTATAAGTGGATTTAATTTCATGGAACGATTGCAAAAGGATTTTGGGTGTGGTTTTATAGTGAGTGGTTCAAAGAAAAGTGCGATGCCTTGATGGTCCATCCTGAAACTTGTGAACTAAAGAAATCACATCTGTTTCTGCTGATAAATCAAAAAAAGATGCAGGTGAGTAGATAAGTGGCAACTCGTTGCGCTCCCCCTGCAGCAGGGAGGGAACCCAGAGGAACTGCTGAGTGTTCAGTACACAATTCTCTTGCCAAAAATGGCCCCTTGCAGCAGAAAAGGCTTGAAATTTGCTAACAGGGACCACATCCAAAAGGAGTCACAGGGGCCACAGCTCATCTCTAATTTATAACTAGGGTGATAAATAATTTACACCTACCACTGCAGGTGGGCAAGCATCTGCCAGTATGGGTATCCTTGGTGCAGTTGCCAGGACAGCAAGGGGCTTCCTCCCCCTCCACGGTCCGTGGTGTCCAGCGGAGCAGAGGGCACAGGAAGGAAATCTGGCAGCTCCCAGGGGTGTGGAGCATTCTTTGGTTGGCATTCATACTGACTGACCTGGGTTCCACAGGCCCTGAATTACAAACTAAGGTGTGTCAAAGTCACCAACCCCGTGGTTCCGGATGCTGTGGCGTGTCTGCCCCAGCCCCTGCCCCAGGAGCAGCCTTGAGCGGTGGCCCCTGCCCCGTGCGCACCCAGGGTGTTGAGGCCAAGCGCACCGGACACTGCAGCTCGGGACAAGTGAAACTTGCTTCTGGCTGCCCGGTCCTGTCCTGGCTTTGGCACTGTTCTTCTGAGCCTAAACAGACAGGGATCTGGATTGTCTCTCAGCTGGCTGGGGTTTTATTAACAGGAAAACTCCATCCTGCCTTTTTAACAGGCAGATAGGACTGCGGCAGTGACAGGGTCGCCAGTGTGACCCTCCTGCTGCTGGTGTTTGCACTGCACTGCATTAACATCTCTCCTGTTCCTAGACCAGCAGTTTTGTAAGTTTATTATATAATGTTGCTATTTATTCTTGGGTTGAATTCCACTGTAAAAAGCCACGCTTGAGGAAGTGCCTCGTTATGTTCAGGAAGGTGTAAATGGCCTCGAGTAGCTGCACAAGGTGCAAACTAAAAACCTCTGCGCAGCATGCTGCACAGAGCAGCCCATCCATGGGAATTGTGCAAACCTCTGACAGGAATAAAAAGGTTTTTCCATGCTGTGATTCTGGTAAGAGAAGGCTGGGAGTGATTTTTAATGACCTTTCATTGCCATCACCTCAAGGAGGTTCTGCTCTCACTGGTGCACTCTTACAAGACAAAAAATGCATATTTATACAACCATACGGGACCTGCCTGGATGGATTTGGAGCTGCATTTCCAGCTGGAGGGACCCAGCAGACTCCCGGGAGCTCATGTGCGGCGGCTGCAGCGACACCACCCCGTAGCCAGGCCCCACTGACCCAGGCAGGGTCCCCTGCTTACCTTGGCTGAATGACATTGCAGGGCTGCTGAGACATCCCTAACACAGACGGATGTGCTGGAAACTGCCACCAGGCCGGGCTGTGCCAGCAGTGGTGAAGGGTTAACTCCACAAGCGCTTAAACTCCAGTGTGGAGCTGGTTCTCTGTTCCAAGCTCGTTAACAAGGTACACCTGATGATCTAAAGCACTAGAGAGTCATTTTAATTAACGCTCTGCCAGAGGGGATGTGGTGAAGACACTGATTTCACTCCAATGACTTTCTATTTTGGTGTTTTGCGGAATCGGTGTGTTAGTCCCCGGGCTGATGTGAGCTAATCCAGCCCCTGCTGCACGGGCACAGCCCCTGCTTGGCTCCCCAGGGCAGGTCAGCACTGAGCTGCTGGCACCTTCCACGAGTCCAGGTCACGACCCCTTGGCAGGGCCGTGTGGGGCTGGCTCTGGTGGCTTGTCCCCAGCACGACCCAGCTGTCCCCCCAACCCAGCAGTGGGGCACCGGTGGCAGCGGGGCAGCAGCAGCAGCATCGCAGAAATGAGAGACACCCATGCAGTCACAGGGCCCCTTCCACACAGGGCAGGGGCCACCCAGCTGTGCCCACTGTCCCATCCCAAGGGACAGTTGCCTGCCTGAGCTGGGAAGGAGCCACGGCCAAAGTCTCTCCAGGTCTCCCACAGCCTCTGTGGTGATAGAGGAGAGACTTCACAGTGCCCCAGAGAACAGACAGCGGTACCTATAAATGGTATTGCGCTCTTGGTTAGATGGGAGCATGATGTTACTTAATTAATGTTTTAATACCCTAGGCATCTTCTGTGCCGTATAATTCATATCGATTCAGCTGTGAGCATGTTCTGTTAAAAAGACTCTCTTTCCTAAGCAAACTTTCAATTATATTGAATTGTCACAGCAAAAAAGGGTATTTTCTCAGCATGGGGGAGGGAGTTCTCAGCCAAACTGCTGCTGGCTGGGCTGGGTACACACCTGCACACACAGAGGCATGCACATGCAAGTAAACACATGCACACATGTGCATGTGCACAGTGCCCACACCCTCCTGTCCCAGTCCTCCCCAAGCCATTGGTGTCACCCTAGCACAGCTTGTGGCTGGATCAGTGGGTCAGTGGGGTCGGCCCCCACCACAGCCAAGGCACAGAGCTGGGCACACTGGGAGGACAAGGAAAGTCAGTGCCAAATCAGAATTGCCAGAAAGCTATCGGGGGGCACAGAGGAGGCAAAGCCTCTTTTCTCCCCCACAGTCAGGTTGATGTGTGTAGGAAATGTTCAGTGTTTTGGCCAGAGCAGTGCCAGTTCTTTTTTAAGCAGCAATTCAGCGTTCATTGTGTGACATTGTGTCCCTCCTGCTCCAGCAGCACCATGATCAGCACAGTGGGGGAGAGGGACGGGGACATGACCAGCCCTGCCATGTGTCACTCAGCCCTGCCACAACCCAGTGAGCTGGAAGGGGTTCCCCTGTGTGCCCAGGGGACAAACACACGATTGAGACTGTGGATTGCCTTGTGCCATTCTTGCCAGGCTTTGTGAGGCTGGGACTCGGCTCTGGGCAGGCAGACAACTTCTGCAAGGACACCTGCAAAGGTCCTCTATGCCAGGGCAAGTTCACTGCGGCACAGAAAGGTCCCTGGCACTCACCAGTGGGTTCCCCTGACCATTTCAGGGCCTTCCTGCTGGGACATCATAAGGCAAAGCAGCTCTCCATGCCCTGCTTGCAGGAAGGTGCTCCCAAGAACTCCCCATCCCACAGAGAGGGGGAGGCAAGATGGAAACCTGTGTCCATACTCTTCTGCCAGCACGCTCCAAAGCCCAGGCAATGCCTCTGTCCCTGGCAGTTGCCCTCTCACGCCGTGGGGCTGTGGGGAGGGTGTGGAGGGAGTAGAGGTAAAACAACTTTGGCACTCTGCAGCGATGCACCAGCCCCTCCAGGACGGGCTCAGCCCTCACCCAGCACCAGGGACCTGTGCCCAGCAGCCCCCGGGGGAGCAATGCAGGGAGGTGCTGGCAAAATCTTTAAGGATACGTGTTTGCTCTCAGCAACAGAAGAGCACCTTGGCATTCTGGAAGCATAAAAGAAGCAGAGCCATGGTGTGTCAGGTCAGCCTTGTGTGTTATGGCAGCATGGAGCTGCCAGCTGTATCACCAGTCCCTGCCACGATGCTGAGGGCCACCCTTTATCCCCCAGCCCTGCTGAGCCTGTCAATCCCAAAACACAGGGAAAAGAAGGCTGCTCCCCCACAGACTGTCCTCTACCAGGGAGGCCTTATCAAGGATTTCTGTCTTTTTTTTTTTTTAATAATGAGGCAAAGATAAAAATTCTGTATTTTCATTACTACCCATTTTCACAGCCCGCTGAACAAAAACACAAAGCGCTTCTCCTGCTGCCCCTTGCTCCCCAGCCCTGCCTCTTTCTCCCATGGAGTTCAATTAAAGAAAGGCGAAAATTGAAGCTGTTTTACGCAAGGCGATTGCAACATGCATATTTGATTTTTATGATGGATCTAAATTGCTGAATAAGGCCGTGGAACAAAGGGAGACTGCGGCTTCCTGCCCATCACAGCCAGGCAGCCACTGCAGAACAAAAGCGCCAGCCATTAGGAGCTCAGCAGGGAGATACATTATATAAATGACTTTGTTTCTCTGCCCCTTCCCCCCCATGGGGGCTCGGACGGGGTTGGGGGCTGCTGATTCCACATCCCAGTGAGAACAGGCTGCGGGCGTTGGGCCTTCGTGGAGGCACAGGACGCATGCAGTGAGCTGACCACATGCAGTCAGCCACACTTGGGCTTGGATACAGCCTGACCCCCTGGCTCCTGCCGCTGCCATCAGACCATGGTGACCCTCGTGTGGCACTAGTGCCCCTCGGGCATTTGGTGACACTCTTTATCGGCACTTCTTTGCAGCCCAGGCTGCAGGGCTGCCAGTGGCACTCAGGAGCTGGGGCAGCAGAGAACACCTGGGAAAGGCCAGTGTGGACGGCCTCGATGGCCCCACCGATGTCCTCGCAGCACTGAGCTGGCCCCACTGACCACCGAGACGGGGTGGGTTCTGCCAGGGGTGTGCACTCCTGGGGAGCTGTGGCTCTGCTCTCCGCTCACAGGACTCGCTCTTTGTGTGCAGGGAAAGGTGTTTGCTAGAGACGCTTCAGGCATGTCTGCAATTCCTCAGTCTGAAGCAGGTGTTTGACAAGGGCAGAATCTGGCTAGGATCAGACTAGGATCAGCAGCTCCTCGCAGCTGCTGCAGGGGAGGGCTGGGCTGTGCTCCACGGGCGGTGTTTCCGCACCGGCGGGCACGGTGCCCTGGCCGGGCACCCCTCGCTGGGCCCTCCCCGCTGCCCGCGCTGCCACCCCACGGGAGCGCAGCGGGCTCCTGGCGGCTCCTCCTGCCCGTCGCGCCCCGGTGATCCTGGGCTGCCCTGGAAGGATCCCAGCCCAGCCTGTGTGCCCCGACCGGCGCTCCGGAGCGCGCTCGCAGGCCGAGGGACGCGAGGGGACACAGCAGATGGCTCCCGGGGCCCCGTGAGCACGGCGGAGTGTGGCCGGTCGTGCTGGTGTCCGGGGGCTCAGGGACAGCACTGTCCCCCTGCAGCGGACGGTCCTGGGGCCGGCTGGCCCTCATCCAGCTCTTTGAGCTGCTCTCGCAGTGCTGGGGAGTGCCGCGGCTGCTTGAGCTCATCCTCTCCTGCAGAAGATATGACAAACGGCTGGAGAAAAACAACCAGCCAGGCTGAACACGCGCTCTCCTTCCCTAATGCATCCCCCAGGTCCTCTGCCCAGCATCTCCCCCTCTGCGCTGCACCGTGGAATTGCATCCTTCAGAAATGGTGTCCTAATGGATCTCCCCCACATCTTCCCTGTGCTTTGCAGAGCAGGGAAGAACGTGGCATATGCCACCATGCCCATGGCGATGGCCATGCCAGGCAGCCTGTGCTCCGGGGGGGCACTAGGCATTGAGAGACCACCACAGCCCCTGCCCACCCACCACAGCACCCCTCACCACCAGCTGCTACCAGGGAAGAAGCTGGAGGGGAAAGTGCCAAGATTTTGCTCGAGAGCCTTGGCAAGACCCACAGCAAGGGAACAGGGCACCTGGGGAAGGTGTCCCAGGTGGAATCCTGGGCTGTCTCGGGAGGAGGTGGGAACCACACAGGTGCAGCTGCAGGAAAAGACTGGGGAAAGGTGGGAGCTGCCCAAGAGCTGACAAGGATGTGTTCAGCTCTTTAAAGTTTGATTTCCATGACCTTTTTGCTGCTGGTTACCCCTCCCCTGGTGGCACTCCCAGCACTGACTGGGGCAGGTTGTGTTTTCACTGCTAGGGAGCTAAACTGAGATGCTGTGTGTAAGAAATGGGAAGTGACAAGATATGACCGAAGCATTGGAAATCAATCCAAACTAAATGTGCTTCTTAACTATAAGTGAACAGTTGAAAACAATCCTCTTTTATAGCCATGGAGATAAATACTCTGTTTTTATTAGGAAAAAATTGCTTTGGACTGAATAAAGTCGTTTGATTAACAAGTCAAAGCAGATGGTTTATTGATGTTTCAAAAAGGAGTTTACAAGGTCTAGTGAAAAAACAGCCCCAGCTCTGAATTAACAAATTACCCGGGTATGTGGGACATTGACAGTTCACTGCTAATAGATTTATAGGCTGCTGCTGGTGTTTTGTCCCCATTTGGTTTATTATGATAAAATATTGGGGCAGGGGTAACCTATAGCCTCCCCGCAATATACTGTATCGACTCCTGACCCTGGGAGCCTGACAGCAAACCTATATATTAGATTCTTAATTTGTCTTAATCTAACAGGATCGGTCTCTGTGCAGTAATTATTTTCCAAAGGCAATGGTGTGGGTGTGTATGAGCGCTGCAGGTGAAGGTGGATCACTTTGTCAATTGCACTGGACACAAAATTCAACTGCTGAGGACTGGGGACATCACAGCAGGAATGAGGTGGGAGCATCCGCATCCCAAGACACAGGACATGACCTTGAGAAATAACAGAATTCCCAGGTGCTGTAAATTACCCCCATAAACCAATTAACAGGGAGGCCCTGGCAGCAGCTGGAAACATGCAATGATCATGGCTGGCAATGTGGGGACTTGAAGCAATGGGGCCACACAGCTGAGCCAGTTTATATAAACTTATGGAACTTAAAGCAAGAAGATGTAATCTTTCTGAAGTTCAGCAAAGCTTTTTATACTGTCTCTCCCAGGATTCTTCTGGACCAGCTGTCCAGCCTACAGCTGGATAACCATTTAATATGATGGGTGAGCAACTGGCTCGCAGGTTGGGCACTAAGGGTTACAGTGAATGGGGTGACATCAGGCTGTCACCTGTCACTGGTGGGGTTCCACAGGGTTCCATCCTCCACCCTGTGCTCTTCAGCATCTGCATCAATGGCCTGGATGCAGAACTCAAAGGTACAGTAAATAAGTTTGCTGATGACACTAAATTGAGAGGCATTGTTCACTCCTTTGAGATTTGAGTGGCCTTGCAGAGAGACCTCAACAAATCAGAGGTGGGCGATCACCAACCGTGCGGAGTTTAACAAAGACAAGTGCCAGATTCTGCACTTGGCACTGGGCAACCCTCGTTGTGCATGTAAGACTGGGGAATGAGAGGCTGGAAGGCAGCTGCAGAAAAGGACCTGGGGTCCTGACTGATGGCAACTTGGATATGAGTCAGGGAATTGTCCTACTCTGCTCTGCACTGGTGTGGCCTCACCTCCTGGAGCAGTTCTGGGCACAGGAATGTAAGAAGATAAAGCTGTAAGCATCCAAAGGGGGGAGCCATCAGGATGATGAAGGCTCTGAAGGGGAAGCCCTACAAGGAGCAGCTGAGGTCACTTGGTTTGTTCAGCCTGGAGAAGGGGAGACTGAAGGGAGACCTCACAGCAGGCTGCAGCTTCCCTGTGAGGTGACACAGAGGTGCAGGCACTGTTCTCTGCTCTCTCGTCACCAGTGATAGGGCCCGAGGAGTGGCTGCAGCTGTGTCAGGGGTGGTTTAGGCTGAACATTAGGAAGAGGTTCTTCACCCAGAGGGTGGTCGGGTGCTGGAACAGGCTCCCTAGGGCAGTGGTCACAGTGCCAAGGCTGCCAGAACTCAAGGAGTGTTTTGACAATGCTCTCAGACACATGGTGTGTTTCTTGGGGTGGCCTGTGCACGGCCAGTTGTTGGACTCATGATCCTAGTTGGTACCTTTCAACTCAGCATATTCCACAATTCCTCCTCTCTGTTACTGTGTCAGCTCACACAGGGCAGCTCTGATGCTTGAGTGCACTCATGCACCTGACCTGGCACGGCTGCTCCTTCACGATGAGGGATGCTGTACTGTGGCACTTGCCGAATTTTGTGCCCAGGCAGGGTATCTGTGGTGCCCGAGCTAAGGATGGGGGCCGCCCTGCAGGCACCGCCCTGTCCATCCCGCCGGGCCGGGGCAGCGGCAGCGCCGCTCCCCAAAACAGCGCAGGGAGCAGCGGGGCAGACGCTGCGGAGCCAGGGGCTGTGCTCATCCCCAGCCCCTCGGGCTCGGCAGTGTCTGCGCACACCCGAGGAGAACGCAGTGATGAATGGGGGACAAAAGTGTCTTTTATTGCTTCCAGAGCACACAAGCATTTTCTCTCTCTTTTATAGGGGCTGTCGGACCACTGGAAATAGGAACTCGAATGATTTGTTCTGCAGCCATTTCCCTCTCTCTTCTGTAACAGGATCTGCAGGAATCACTTAAACAGCTGAAGGCAAGGTAGTGTCTTCTTTACCTTTCTCTCCACACTTACTATGAGTTCACCAGGAACCCTCCCGATGAACTAATCCTACTGTAAAATATTATTTACAGGCATTATTCATCTAATTATTTGTCTGCACCATTATTTACCAGGTTCTGGATTAACTCTGAGACCAGTCACTATCCAGAGTTGCTGTTTGCTCCAGTGCTTTCTTTTGCTCTGTTTATCTTTTCTTGGTAGAAGAGTGGCTCCATTATATACAAACTGTCTTGAGACTTAGCAGATATTCCAGGGAATCACAGGACTGTATCTCATCTTCTCTAGTAATTAGTTACTCTCACATCTCAGAGGAATCACAGCAAACCTTCTTCCACATGCCATTGCTCCCCACAAAGCAGAAGGAAATTGAAAGGATCACATTAATATTTTAATAGTTGACATTACAATTTTAATCTCACCCCAAATACAGGAGCACTGAAGGGGGGACCTTCTCACTCTCTACAACTACCTGATAGATGGTTGGAGCCAAGTGGAGTCAGTCTCTTCTCCCAGCTAACAAGTGATAGGGTGAGAGGAAATGGCCTCAAGTTTAGCCAGGGGAGGTTTTGTTGGGTATTATAGATTTTTTTTTTTTTCATGGAAAGGGCTGGCACAGGCGCTGCCCAGGGAATCTGTAAAATCGCCTTCCCTGGGAGTTTTCAAAAAACGTGGATGTGGCACCTGGAGACATGATTTAGTGGTGAACACGGTGGTGGTGCTTTGCTGAAGGTTGGACTGTGATCTTGCAGGTCTTTTCCAACAACTGTGTGATTCTAAGCTGGCACAGCTGTGAGCACAGGTGCTACAAACAGGCTCCACCTGTAACCTCTTAAGGGCTGCTCAGCTCCAGCACATTTGGGCAGTGAAGGCCCATGAAGGCCCACAAGGGAGGAGCACAGCTCCGGTGTTTAGCCCCTGGAGCATTCCCAGGAGCTCGGTGTTCTCTGTCCCAGCCAGAGGTGCCACGGTGCCTGCTCGGCCTGGCTGCTGGGCCCAGCCATGCTGCAGTGGGAAAGGCTCTGTCAGCTCAGGAGCAGGGGTAGTTTTGCTGCTCGAGCTGCTGTTGGATGGATCAGGTTTAAGAAGGGTTCCCAGCACATGCTTGGGGTACAGCCCTGGAGTTGTGCCTCCCACCTAGGCAGGCAGAGTGGTGATGGGCAGGGTTGGTGTGCCTTTCCTGGCCTGTCAGCACCACCTCTGCCTTGCTTGAGGTCAGAGCAGGTGGTCTCCACACGAGCAGGATTGCTGTGCCTGGTGAGGGGACCCGGTGGCAGTGAGTCCTGCACCTCCTGGCCCGGGGTTACTGGGGGCTGTGGGCACACGAGTTTGTGTTGCTGGCTCACGCTGTTGGCAGCTTGCTGTGCCACTGCAGGGCTCTTCCAGAGGAGTCCCTGCTGACAACTTACTGGATGACTCTCTCGAGGAAAGACAGTTTTTATGCGTTGTTCTGGCATCCTGCCACCTCTCCTTGGTTGGGGTATATTTTATTAACACTGCCAAGACAGTGGGTCTAGGAGGATGGGACAGGAATGCTTCCCTCAGTTCACTAACTGGAGCAAATCACTTACTAAGAAGCAATTTCAGTTTCAGGCCCTGGCTCTGTTCCAAACTAGGATGGGTCTTTTAGTCTATTAGTCACAATAAAATAAACTCAAGAGTTGGCCTCTAGGAGATCCCTCACACCCCTTCTAAACACCAGGGTTTGACACCAGCGCAGCGGAACAGGGCACACCCATGTGTGTCCTGCAGACTAGAGAAATTCATGTGTCCTTTCTTCCCCAATGCAGGCATCAGCTACACCTACCAGCAGTAGATGTCCCCCAACAGTAAGATCAGTAAAATGTCCCAATTTAATATGCCCATGAGTGGCGAATCAAAGCCAAATTACATAAAAGCACAAACTGGTATGGGTTATGGCTGCTCCTAATTTCCAATTTTTGACCTGTGTGCATTTCAGCTGAAGGAATACTAAGAGAAAAATGTTTTAAATGTATTTTTTAAAATAGGGAAATTTCTAGTTCAAAAATTATTACAAAGTTACGAGTGATGGGGAAAGAGTTGTAGTGAAAATTCTGAGGAAATATGGTTGTAATGTGACGTTCACTGGGCTCTGACCCCCACAAAACTCTGGCTTTCTTGCTGTTTCCCTGGATTTCACAGATTTAAATGGTATCTTGTTTTGGAAAAAGAATCTGGAACTTGACTTCCATTCCCAACACCAAGCCACACAGTTACCCCATTCATGGCATCTGGTATTTGATCAATATACGTGGCTGCAGGAGTATTTCACATTTGAGGTCTGCTACATTTTTCATGTGATGGTCCATTGCACCTGGGGCTTGGCTTTATGCTGAGCTAGACAAAAACAAATTAGAAGTTCCTTCTGTAGTATGCACTGCCTTATGTTATTTCTGTAGCATCTCATATGCCTGAGGCGAGCTGGATTAGTGGAGGATTACTGTGCATGCGCGCATAGCTTAGAAAGCTGCTTTGATTACGAAGCCCAAAAGATAGGATATTAAATTTTTATTACAAAAATATTTGGTTTACTTCATTCCTCTTCTAACAGCAGCCAAAGTTCCAAGCATTCTCTCGCTCTGTGGTCACACTGCAGTTCCAAGCAGGGGGAGGAAGTGAATTTCAAGTGTTGTTTTCCTCCCAGGGATCACAGCCTGGAGCTTTGCCTCACGCCTTTTCCCAGGCCAGCCACTGTGAGCAGGGCGTGGACAAGCTGAGCTCGGGCCATCCTGCCAGCAAGCAGCAGGGCCGGGAGGAACCCCAGCTCTCTTGTTGTTATTTACATCGTCGGGGTTTCAGTGAGCTCAGTTCCCTTCCTGCTTTTCCACCAAGCATTGAACAGCTGGGCAGTTCCCTTCTCCTGTGTTTGAGTCATGTAAAGCTTGGCTTATGCCTCACCTGTGCTAAAGGCACCTTTTTTACCCACCCACCCATTTCCCAAACTGGCTGCTTCCCTTACAGGGGACAGCAAACCAGCTCCAGCATCTCCTGGGTTTGGAGACCTCCCCGATCTCGAATGAGATCTGTGTGTGGCTCAGCGGCAGCAGAAACTCCTTCACGGGCTTCTAACACCCATCAGTCAGGGTGCAGTCCCGGAGGCTGGCCAAGGCAGCGCTGCCAGAGCACAGCGGGCCGGGCCGGGCCGGGCCGGGCCGGGCCTAACGCGGGCCCGTCCCCATGGCAACGCCCAATCGCCGTCGCGCGGGGGCGGAACCCGAGCCCCTATTGGACGGGCCTCATGTTGATCAACGCCTCAGGGGCCCCTCCTGAGACCCTCCGCGTGCGCAGGCGGCACCGCCCCCGCCTTGCCGAACGTTGATTGGTCGCTTTGGGGGCGGGGCTTACCCTCACCCGCTTCGGGGTTGGGCGAGAGCCCC
>VXBR01012348.1:520524-568779 GCA_013400215.1 Cisticola juncidis
GGGCTCGGGGTGCCCTGTCCCCGCCGTGTCCCCGCCGTGCCCCCGCCGTGTCCCCGCCGTGTCCCCGCCGTGCCCCCGGGCAGCCCAGGCCGGCGCTGGCGGAGGAGCTCCCGTCCGGCCCCCCTCCTCTCCCTGAGGCCGAGGGAGGGCAAGGGGCCGAGAGGTAGGCAAGGCTCCCTTCCCGGCCGCCCTCTCGCAGCTGGGGCAGGCCGCGCTGCTCCCGCCGGCTCCTCCGTTGTCGTTCCGGGAGAAATGATGGGCGAGACTCTGCGTTGCAGGGTGCTGGATAAACCTGGCACCTGCCAAACTACGGAGCAGGTTAGTGCCTGGGAGGATCCTGTCTAGACAAGCAGCTCCCTGAACTCTCTAAAGGGAAGAGGGATGGGCTGAGAGGCAAAGCTCTGCAAGCCACGTTGGGTATGGTCACAGCGGTCACTCGTTCTAACACCTGGGTGCAAAACTTTCTCCAGGCAGGTTGTGCTGCAAAGTCATTAGGAAACGTCATCTGCGCTGATTCCTTGCTGAAAAGTGGGACCAAATGCGTCTCCGTAGCTTCTGACAAACTGTGCTAAACCTGTTATTAAAAGCCTTCGGGGTGGAGATTTAAAGTGGAACACTGAGCTGGTAGGTGCTGAAGTGCTCTGTGATTCGGGGGGGTTCCTGCTTATGTTGGTCCTGTTTGACCTTCTTCATTTAAGACCTTGGTTTATTTCCCCATCACTAATGAGATAAAGAAATAGAGTTGCTTTTATTGTATCAAGCTGTACAGGTCGGGGGAAAACGACAGGAACAACTCTTCTATGCTGTCACAATGTTTATTGCAGAGAATGTAGTGTAGGTCTACAAGAAATTAGTTGCTATTACAAAATGCAGGGGGTTTAGTTGATATACTTTGGATAACCTAGAAAATCACCTGTTTATTTAAAAAAATACCCATCATGTGCTTGAATGTTTATTCACTCTCTTGACTGCAACAACCACGAAGAAGCAGCTCTGAACTCTCCTGGTATGTGATAGTGAGAAATCATTCTCTGATAACTGTGAAATTCTGACTCTGATCAGGTTTTGTTCTGGGTTGTTAGTTGGATCATGTGGCACAGTCCTGCTTTGGAGGGTGACTTCTCTGTGTCTGACCATATGTTTAATAATGAATGCTGGGAAGATGTAAGCATCATTGTCTTCGTGGTGTTCTGACTGAGACAGTGACATCTTCTGGAGCATAAATTGTCCCGTTTGAGTTGAATTTGTGTATAGTTATAAAATTTGTCTTAAAGAAAAAAAATTAACTTTGATTTTTAAATTTTAGATGAGACTGAGAAAACTTATAGCAACATCTCATAACTGGGAGTGAGAGGCACAAAGCTGCTTCTGAGCATATAAGATACAAGCAGCCTCTCAAACTTTTCTTAACTAAAGTTGATTTCACTCCAGATTTTGATTTTAGAATTTCAAAAATTTCAGTTTCATTTTTCTACTCAGTTTTCCTGACTTTGATTTATAGTTTTACCTTGTGTTTTATAGAACTGTTTTTTCATTTCTTTATACTGATGGCTTTACAGTTCCAGAAACAGCTGAGCTCTTGCTATTATCCAGAAGTATTTCAGAGAGTGAAATATGAAATACAGCTCTTGCTGCTGCCATTGCTCAGTTAACAGTGATGATTAAATCCCATAAATATTCTCTTGCCCTTGACAGGAAAAGTCTTGAAGGTGGGTTGATGGAAATCATTCCCTTTCCTGTTGATATTTGTAACTAAAATCAGGCTGTAAAGTGCTGAATATATACAGAAAGCCATGCTGGTCTTCCATTCAAGAAGAGCAAATGCAATCACCAGTGCTCTCACCCTTTGAAGGGTTGGAGCACTTAAAAAGAACCAGATAATTTGTAGATGGATTCTGCCCTAGACTTCAGTGTTAGGAAAGGGCAGGTGGCACTTCATCCCATTTCTGAAAATCAAACCCATATTGTTCAATTCAACCCCCTCCAGTTCCTCAGTCGGTGCTGTCTTGAGGTAAGTGTGATCACTGGTGAGGAATAGAAAGAGCCAGAACAGACCCTGGTAATAAAATCCCGCTTTGGAAAGCCAAAATATTTGTTGTGTTTATGAGAGGCACTTTTGGGGGAAAATATGTGGGGACAAAAGCTCTAGTGAAAGTGGTGAGAAGTTTGGCTTAATTTTTGAGGTCAATTCACTGTGACTATTTGGGTGCAGCAGAGAATGGAAGAAACTCTGCCTTATGAGAGGCATAAAACCCAGTGCCTATCTCCTGGCCAGTGTTGCTGATTTTCCAGTAAGCTCTATGCTGCACAGAGGTGTAGAACCCTAATGGTTTGTTGTATGCCATTAAAAGGTATTGTACACTCATAAAAGAATGACATTTTGATCAATGCTGTTAAAAGAATTACTGTCTTGACACAGAAAAGCTTTCCTGCTGCAAGTTTAAAAATATGCCTTTAAAAGCTTTTTATTGAATACCTTTGCATCCCTCAGAAATGTGCTATTTTGGCACAGGGCTGCTCTGAAGTAACTCTACACTGTAACCTGAATGCAAGACCTCGTGTTTACCATCAGCAGGGTGTGAGGTGAGGCAGGTGTGTTCACTTACCTACTGTCATGGGTACAAAGGAAAAGCACCTAGAGCTGCTTGTATGCAGGCTAAAAATACAACCCCTCGTTTTTAGAGTCCCAAATCACTTGAAAGCTATTTGTTTGTTTTGACATTGATTCCTCTCTGTCCCTCCAGCTTTCTTTTGAGTGTCCCTTTGGACTCTGGAGCTATGCATTGATGTTGGAAGGAGGCAGGTGGCAGGTAGGGAAACTACAAATCTCTCCACTGCAGCTGGGTCCTGGCTCATGGGCAGGGGAGCTCTCCTGGGAGAAACTTGGCTTGGAGATGTTTGAGGTGGTCCTGTGGTATAATACTGCTTGTGGCATGTTGCAGAAATCTCCTTTTAGCGTGGTTAAAAGATCTGGTGTCAGAGCTCTTGATTAATCACAGCTGCTGAAGAAGGGTTGTACCTGACTCGATTGTGGCCAGGATCTCGGCTGCACTGTTCAGCACGGATGACAGGTGCTGCCAGGTGGGAACCCGAGAAGCCCAGGAAGGGAATTGGGAGGCAGGGCTGTAATTCCTCAGCTGCCACGCTCTTAAGTGTCCTCGTGTGCTTCCTACGCGTGTTTCTTGAGCTTTTGTGTTTCAGGCTTTCAGTTGTTTAGCTGCATGTGATGTTCTAAATACAACTTTATATAAAGGTGGAGTGATAAACTGAAAGAGCCAAGAATGGTGAGGGGAGTTTTGATGTAAAGAGATCCAGGATAAATTGTTCTGCAGGCTTTTTCTTCCTGTCCTTTCTATATATTCATGACCAGACCACAGTACCAGATGCTCTGGGTGCAGTTGGTGTGGGCCATGCCCTGTCATGGGATCGTCACCCCCTGGGGGATTGCAGAATGCTTACTAAGAGGTTTTGTAACACGTGAGTGAGGTCACAGCATTACCTGGCGCTTCTATACCTCAGGTGAAAAAAGCTGTGACATGTAGCAGTGGGATTTAACTGATGAAAAAAGCAAGAGGTTTAGTTTCACCATGTGTGAGTAGCTCCCATCAAGTTTATAAATATTAATGCTCTGCATATTCTGCAAAGACAAGGTATGAAAGGAAGAAGCAGGAGAGCTTGAATGCTTCTATTTGGCAGATGAGGATTACTCAGGAAACTGTGAGTAGAACTGGCATCTGTCTCGCTTCCTAACTGTCTCTCAGATACCTGAGTTTGTCCATTTTGATCTTCAAGGAAGGCATGAGATGCCCAAATACTTCTTTACTTCTTTTTCAATCAAACTTTTGGCAACCTTCTAGGGGAATGGTTGGTTTGTTTTATTTAATTGTGTGAGTTTCTGTCACCAGCTGCTATCAACTGTTTTCTGAAGCCTCACTTGTGTAGTTTTAGCTTTGGAGGAAATATGAAAGCAAAATTATCTCCATGGCCCTATTTACCCACAATATCTCCCTTGAAGCTCCCTACAAATGTTTTTTTACAGTGACCTTTCAAAGTACCTGCTTTCAGGAGAGGCTGCCAGCCTGGTACTGGGGCTTAGGCATGTTTTCTTACATTTAGCTATATTAAAAATGGTGATCTTTGCTCCAGTCTTCTTTGTCTGGCAAACTAAATTGCTTTCTACCACTGATCCTTGTTTTCATCGCTCTAATCTGTAAATTTGTTCAGTAATCATCTTATGTTTTTTTTTCAGAGCATAGACAAAACTGCTGCATAACATAGGGTCAAGCTCTTGAGGGTGGGATAAAAGAAACTGTTCTCTTTTGTGTTGATATTTAATTGCTATAAGCTGGAAACATTTATTTAGTATTTGGCCTTATCTGCAATTACATTCTGAGGCCTATCAGTCTCTAGCCCACTTGATATGTCATGTTGATTTTGATTTTCTTAATCAAATGTCATTTTGCATCAAGTCAACTGCCATACAAAACCTACTATATCTGTGCTGTTAATTAGCAATAAGCATTTAATTAAAAACCACCCTAGCGCAAGAATATATTTTCTGAAAATTCATGCCACTAATGCTGTATTACACTCTCCATTTTTTTTCTAGCCAGAGTCTTGTATTGGTCATTCTGCTGCTTTGCCATCAGTGTCACACAGACAAGATTGTAGCTACTCATGTTACCAAAACTAAAAAAAAAAAAAAAAAAAAAAAAAAAAATCACAACACTGCCCCAACAAAACCACCACCCTACCACCCCTGTTATTGTTTCTCTCCGTCCTCTCAAATAGCCTTTTTTCCAAAGAATAGCAAAAATTAGCATTAATGGTCCAAACAGCTCCTTGGACTGGCTCTCTCTTCTAATCACCATGGAAATTGAAACCTAGATCTTAACCCTTTCCCATTTGACCTACTTCAAGCCACTCACTCAAGATCTAACTGTCCTAGGAGAGTCATCTGCCTTCCTGTGGGACTTGCAGAAATCCTTGCTAGAGGTTCCTAGAGGTCCCCTGCTTAGCCAGCCACAACAGCAGCGCTAGAGGTGATTGTGACTTGTGGCTGATTTGGGCAGTGGGATGTGGGACAGAAGCTGGCGGTCTGAATCTCTTTCTGTTACTATTTCAGGTGAATTACATGGCTATGGTTTGGAATTGATTAAAATTTGATGTTAATCTTTGCAGCTGCGAAATAGAGAAATTCAACAAACTTTTACAACTAAGCCCAAATCTATAGAAATTGATTGCACTAGTGCAGTATTCTCACCAAGCCATCCAGCACAGATGCCAGTTGTGTGATGTGATCATAGAGTTCCTGGATGCTGGATGGATTGAGTTGCTTAAAGAACTGGTGGGAGCAGATCTTTGCACAGCAGGGCCAGGGAATCCACTGTTTTATATAATGACCTTCAAAATCAAACCTGTGTGTTGTCTCATGGTTTTGGCTGACCTCCTGTGGGCATGGGTGAATCAGGTCAGTTTGCTCCCTTGATGTGCATAGACAAGTATGAGGATTATGCAATGAGAGCAGTAACAGAAGGGTGTGTATTACAGTGAGAGGAATAAAGGGTAGCATAGAGGAAAGTGGCGCCCTTTTGTGAAAATATTTATGAAGAATTTGATAACTGGAAAATAAGATGGGTGATTGATACCTGTGGAATGTCCTGGGAATAAACAGATCAATAAAATCAGTAAGATGAGACCAGGAAGGTGTGTTTTATTACTTGCTGGAGTCATGAGAAACACTTTTGTACTTGTGAAAAGGCATGTTCTGAATTCTGGAAATTATATTGAATTGAAGTTTTGGGGAGTAAATCAGCGGGTAGCTCAAAGTGAGGTTTCTTTTTAAGTCTGGAACTTGGGTTGCAGTATATTTTCTTGTTCTGGGCTTCCCTTGAGGAACAGAGTGCACAGAGCTGAGGAGTAACTCAGGTACTGAAAAGAGCTGTGGCTGGTTCTGCTCTCCTCGTGTTTTTAGCAGGACAGGTTACAGGATGTTTTCTTTGTAGCTCTGGTGTTTGGGCTACAGGGATTTCAAAATTTTCAAAGAAAAAATAGATAGCTTCAAATTCAGCTCTGAGTCTGTTATTTGTTTTATTAGTGGAAATCTTTGTCTCATGTGTTTTCCCAGTTCTAGATAACCTTTTCTTGTCATCTAAGAAATTAATTTCTTTCTTGGACTCATTGCAAGTAAACTTGATAGCAGGATTGCTGTTATTGAGGCAGCTTACACAGTGATTTGCCAAGTACAGCCTCTTCATATAATGTGAAGCAGAAGTCGATTTATTGACCACCATTGGGATTTCAGGAACTGTTGAACTACCTGGTTTTTATCCTTCTCTCATAAAATTTGCTATTAAATGTCTTTTTTTCTGTTACCCTCTTGAAAAGGTTCTCTTTGAAATGCAGTTGTACAAGAGCAGCAATCCTACTCGTCTCTGTGCTGTACAGTTTGGCTTTTTAATGAAGTGCCTACAGGGTCATGTAAAGTATCGTGACATCAGATTCTTGAAGGTTTTCATAAAATCCTTTCCTATGCCAGGAGGACACTCACACTTCTCAGCTGTGACAATTGCTGTGGTGGCAGCCCTTGGCACAGAGCATTTCCCAGTGACAACAAAATGCCGCTGAAAGACCAGCTCTGCTCTTAGCACAAGACTGTGCTTGTTGCAGTACATGTCCTCTGTCAGACATTATCTGCTGCTTCTCTGGAATGCTAAGGAACTAATAAATATATAATTTGATTCGTTTGTGCTATTTGCTGCATAGTCATAACAGTTTTTTACCACTTTCTGCAAGCTCTTCTCTAAGGTGTATGTTAGGAAGGAAAACTGTTGTCTCTGGTAATCTGTAAAAACAGTTTCAAAAATAGAATCCAAGTGAACTGTACAAGTGGATTATTGATTCTTGGGGATGTGGAGAGAATGCTTTCTGTGAAGTGTTCTTCATTGCTTCAGAGTCTATAACAGGGTCTGGAGGCCTTGGGGGTGATGTTTTTTGATTAACAGACAGTAATAGAGAAATTATCTTTAATTAATCTGGATTTCTGACAACCCTTCCTAGGCACTGCTGCTGACAGGATGTCAGAGCTGTGGTACTTGGGGGTGGAACTTGGACTTTCACAGGCTGTGGTACATGGTGGGGAGGGTCTCAGATCCTGGCGTGTTTCTGCTCCGTGAGATGGTGCCGTGCTTTGTTATGTGTGACCAGAGCACCACACTGCTTGGGACTGGCACTGGTACTAACTGCCACACAGCTGCTACAGGCACTAAAAGGGAAGAGAGAAATGAAGGCAGAAGAGAACAGTTCTAAGTTTAAATTATTGCAGCCAGCTAAAGGGGATGACATATTTGAACCCTGATGCTGTACGCACAGCTGCAACATTTACCTGCCCAATGCAGGAGGGAGGAGCCTGTTCAGTTATGTACTGTGGTTAAAAGACTTTATTTTTGTGTTTATTTGTGCAGAAGTTAAATGAAAGGAGGAAAACTAGAATTTTCCAAATTCCCTTTCTGCTTACCTTAATCTGTATTTATTGCGGAGCAGCATCTTAGTAGTTCTGATTAACCTGACCACTGGATAGTGAGAGATTCTTTTTATTTGCCTGTCCTAGAATGATTTTATTTTGCTGTCAGCTGCAGATTAACAAGCTTCAAATAGCTTCTGCCAGGTGCATGTTTATCATGCATGCGTGTGGTTACCATGCATGTGCCACCTTGGTTTTATTTCCAAGACCGAGTCTCCGTTTGTAATCCCAAGGAAGCCCTGATCTCTGGGGATGAAAGCTGGGCCATCACTCTGCCCTTGCTGCTCAGCACAGAATGTCCAGCTGCATGCCTGGCTGTTCCCTCAGAGCCCAGCCCAGTGTGCTCCCTGCAGGCTTTGGCAGGGCTGTCCTCCTGGAGACTGACATGGGGAATAGTCTACGACAGAACTGGCAAGTGGCTTTCATGCTCTGTGGTGATTCTAGTGGGCTACAGCTGCCTGGTGAAATCCTGCCTCAGATCCTCTCAAAGAACTCCTGAAGGCTCTGCTTGGATTTGTGGATTTTCCTAATTTTTTTTTTGTCTTTGGGAAGCAGATGGAGAAAGCACTCTTGGAAACTACTTTACACTCACAAGTGTCTAGTTTAGTACATGGCACAGGAAAAACTGGGAAGATGACACAGTACAGGCATACCTGGACATGGAAACACAGTGGCGTATACCCACCTCCTGAGGAAAGCAGGAGTATAAATCACTTCCAGGCTCTCAAAGGTCCCTCATGAACAGGTATTTTTTGCTTCCTGTTCATCAGGTGCTTTGGGTGCCTGTTGGTGCTTGGTATGTGCACAAATGGGAGAGGTGGTGCTGTCTGATCCATCTGTTGCACTCATGGCTGCATCTTCCAAAACCTCGGATCTGCAATTGGTAACAGTGCTACTGTACATTTTTTTCTATCTTTTATTTTTTTGTATATCCACTTTCTATTTCATTCCTATTTACACAACTCGCTTTATTCCCTTTGCCTTGTCTCCAACCTTAGGGATATCAGCTAGCCTGAACTAGCTTTTTACATTGGAACTGAAGTTGTGACAGAGCAAGATCAAACACAGAAATGTTCTTCTGCAGCCAGCGAGTGACAAGGCTATGGATGAGCATATTTGTAAAGAGAATCAAGAGGCACATTGCTAAGAGACTTCTAGGTACTTGGAGAGGAACATCAGATGTGAAAAGCTAACAAAACGAACTCCTTAGAAATTCTAATTCTCGCTTCTACTGCACAAAATACTTTATCTTACTCTCTTGATCTTACTATTAAACAAATGATAAGACAACCCCCCTCTGGATCTGTGATGTAATGAAACTCTAGAGACTGGGTCGGTGTTCAGGGCCTTCCCAGTGAGAAGGAAGAATGTGAGGTCACCACGTTTTCAGTTTGGAAGAAGAATTCTAACCTAGCTGATGGCTCCTGGCAAGTATTGCATGCAGAACAAGTCTGCATTCATTTTTATACCACTTCTAAGACTGAAAAATAAAAGTTGTTTCCTGATTTGGCAGGAGAAGTGCCCAAGGGCTACTGAGGATTATCACCTGTGAGGAGTTCCAAAGCTGCTGTAAGGGGTTATTTGGGACCTGTGAGCAGGCACAGGCTAAGCACATGTGAGTGTGAGTTTTGAAGGCACAGGATTTTCAGCCCTAGCATCAAAGGTGCAGGGCCAATGAGACTGTGAATGGCCTCTGCTGCACATTTGTGTTTGTGCCATGCTGTTACTGTTTTCTGGGTAAAAAATATGATGTATGTAAGTCTCAGTATGTGGTCTCACTTTTTGCATCTCCTATCTGAGAAAATATGTTTGGTTTTTGTCCTCCCTCTCCTTCCTTTTCAATCATATTTTGCCTGACCAGCACTTGCCCAGAAAGGAACTTGAGCCCAAAATGGTGAGCAAGCAAGGATCTGCTGTACATCCCTGGTTCAGACACCACCATGCAGCTTCTCCACTCTGTCTTTAATTAAACTTGGGTTTTCTGTTGTTGTAGCTGGAAGCAGTGTGCTGACACAACTCATTCTTGTATCAAACAGATTAAAATGTCAATGTTTTAATGTCCCCATCTGTGGGAATATGGTTGGGTGTTTTATTTATAACTTAAAAAGATGCTGTGGGAAAGGTTTTACTTGTGCAAGATGGAAAATGACAACTAAAGGTACAGAGTTCCGTTTAGTATTAAGAGTGTTTTAAAGGCTGAAAATAATGAAAGGATGAAATTCTTCAGAAAACAGGCTATTCTGGAACATGGCAGTTTAAAACAATTATAAATTTACTGTATTTTTAGTTATTCCCTCTGTTTTCTTTGCATTTCTGGCATGATGTGCACACATCCTGATGAGCTCATGTACCAAACTAGTGATCTGTGTTAGAAGGAAAAGAATTAAGGTATCTGAAAAGAATGGTCAGAAGTCAGTGTTGTCCTCCATGCTAAGTGACTTCCTTCTGGGAGTAGGGAGCTGTATTTTCCAGGAAGAAATGTAATATTATTTTTTGTGACCAATTCCATTGAAGTTTTCTGCAGGTTTGCTCCCTGGGCAATTTGAGGAGTGACAATGGCAGTGTTAGGGAGCTGTTGGTTGCAAGTGCCCTGTGCAGGCACCTGTGTGAGGCAGGTTCTGGGCTAGCAGGGTGGCCAGGTGAATGCAGGAGGCTGCTGGGCAGGGGTCCAGCCAACAGCTGGAACTGCTGACTTGGGATTAATGTGGCTCTTCTTCAGAAAGTGCATCCCAGACCTTATTTAGATTTGCTTGACTTAGGCTGTTCTCTGGGTTACCATCTGTGGAATCTCTGTTTCTGGGGCAGCCATGTCTCCCTTGCATGTACATATGTTCACCAATGCCCTTTTGGGTCATGCTTTTCCTAGACTGGGGGGAAGAAATAATCCATTTTAAAGAAGGGAAACAGAAAGAGCTCCCACTGAACACTGATGCTGGAAGAAGAGTGCTGTGTCTTTTTGTTACACTTTCTTGCTCTCTCATTTATCTGAAACCTTCTCCTACAGCCTGGCTGCTGGGGGATCAATTTGTTGGCAGGGGTTATTCAAACATCAGCAGAATGCATGTTCTTACTGTTCTGCTTGGAACTGGTGCTGGAGCCAACACAAACAGCTCTGGTGTGGGAACCAACGCTGGGTGTTTGAGACAGGCTGTTCTTGGTGGTCTGTCCTTCCTGCAGTAAAAATGTCAGCAGTTTCTTTTCCCATAGTGTTCGTTTATGTTCCTGTTGTTTAGTGTTTATACAATCACTGTGCCTGTGGACAGTTCAAATAATTTTTTTAAATAAATTCTGTGGTTTTCTTCACTTTCAGCTCTTGTTTTCTGTAGGTTTTGAGGTTTTTCCGTTATATGGCTTCATGGTTTTTGTCCTCTTTTCCACTGTCAAAGGGAATGTGACATTTTGTGTTTGGGGTTGTTTTTTTATTGTTTGTTTTTTCCCACGAGGTAAAACTTGACTGTGGGGACACTTCTTAGGGCAGATAAGCTCCAAGTGCAAGCAGAGTATCTCTAGAATTCCTTGGGAGCCAGGGTACAGGGTGCTGCTTCAGGCTGAGCTGTGCTGAGGCTGCTGACAGAGATGCTGCTGCACTCTCAGCTTTTTACTCCCCTCAACGACATCAGACACCACTGAAGCACTTGGTGGTGTGCTTTGTAACACCTTCCCGAGTATTCAGGAACCACCAACGCTCCTTACTGGCTGTGCATTGTTGCTCTAGTGAAAGTCCAGGATGCACAATGCTTGTGGGAGCTGGATGGTTTGAAGCTTTCTGTAATTCTTCCTGTTACCCTCAAGGCATGCTGAAAAATTACCTCTTTGTAGAGTCTTTGGGATATGATGCAGTCCCAGATCAGACACTTCTCTATTAAATAAAAAGTATGATAAGCCTAAAAGCATTGAATTCAGTATTTTGAATCTCTAAAGGCCAATCCCAGTGTGGATCTATTTGGACTAATTTACTGAACTATTTAGTTTCTCCTCCTGCATAACAACCATTCCATCCCCAGCCATTACCAAGTCAGCTCTGCCTCTGCATCTGCCAGGAATAACTTTTCTTTGCATGGATAATTAACTGGATTGAGTAACAGCGAAAAAAAATTATTTCCACATAGTGGTAATAATAAATCTGTTACTACTTTTGGCTCTCCATGTTATTGCCATATTTGGGTATGTCTTAATGAGGAAGTGGCTTCCTTTGGCTGAGTTCAAATACCAGCACGGAGCCTGCGTCCAGTGCTGGGCTGGGCTAGGCTGATGAGAGGAGGGCAGAGGGGGCGTTAAACCAGGCAGGCATTCCTACCACAAATAACTGTTTCTTGTCTCTTGGGTTTTTTGGGGGTTTTTTTTGTTTTTTTGTTGTGGTGGGGTTTTTTGTGTTTTTTTTGTTTGTTTGTTTGTTTTTTCTGATGGTGGTGTGGTTTTTGGTGTTTGGTTTGTTTGTTTGTTTGTTTTTGTTGGTTGGTTGGGGTTTTTTTTGGGGGGTGCTTGTTATTTTGATTTGTTTTGGTTTGGTTTTGCGGTGAGGAGTTGGGTTTTTACTTCTGGGTTTTTTTTTTCCCAGCAAGCAGCAAACTTCCAGTCTTTGTGACAAGATAAAAGTTAGAATTTCTGTTTGTGTAAGAATCAAAGCTTTGCTAAGATGGAAATCTTGCCAACTTTTTTTTTCTCAAACCAAAATCGACCTTTCCTGTGAGGATATTTGGAGCATCCCACTCTGTTTTCCAAAATGCATAAAATATGGGGATGGGACCCGATGAGTTCAACACAGGAATTCTCCTGAGGGACATATAAAGTTACAAGTAGCTCCTGAGCACAATTATTTCATGTCTCATAACAGCTTATCTGACACTCTCACAACCTTTTCCACAATCATCCTCTTCCTTTTCCCATTCATTTTCATCCCCTGTTTAGTCTCATGATCTGGAGCCTCGTTGTCCATCAGCCCAAGGAGGAATGAACCTGCTTCCTGCAGAGGCTGCTCTCAGCTGCTGGATCTGTCTGAGTGTTGTGCCAAACACCCAACATCTCCATCAATGGATTGCAGCTCGTGTGTGCCTTGCTGCTGTCACGTGGTCACAACACACCCAGCTGCAATTCCTCCTCCAGCTTGTCACCATCATGGGAGCTGCAGACCCTCGAGAAGGGTCAGTGACCCAAGGATCACTGTTTAAGTGATGTTTAAGGATGTCACAACGGGCAGCACAATGGAAAGCTGAAGGCCTCTGGGAAGAAGAGGGCAAACTTAATTTGTGGTAGAGAAAATTAAGGAAGGTGTTTGTTGGCTTGTGCCCATTAACATTTCCTTCTGTCAGTCTTGCCTGTGTCCCACTGTTTAATTCACTCTTTGCCTAATCCATAACTGCTCTTCCATTTCCATTATCCTCTCACCATGTCAGCCTCCTGCCTCCAACCACTGCCCAGTGCAGGCAGCTTCTGCAAAAAATAAAATGCAAAAATTAACTTAGTTATTGATAAATAACTAAGTGGAGTTTGTTAAAGAGGGGAGCAATATGTAACCTTAGACTTAAAGCTGCAGAAGTTTGATGGTTGTAAAACTAATCACTGAATTTAGAAAAGATGAAAGGAAATGGCTTAAGAAAAGCATTTAAGCAATTCTTGGTGAAAAGTGCTCTTTGCCAAAAATAACTTCACTTTATTGAATTGTTCCTGTGGTGGGAGGAAAAAAATAGTCAAAAAAAAAAGAACTTAGAGGATTTTTTTCCCTGTGTTTTCCACATTGATCTGGCTATATGACTGCAAAACCTGTAAAACTGCAAAAATGCTGAACCTAAACAAAACCCAACAGTAGAGAGTCCTTTTCCTTTCTAAGCCTATTTATCAATTTATTTGATTTCCAGTTGGACCCAGTGTGGTGTCATTGATGTTCAGTAACCTAAATATGGGAGCTAGTCCTGATGTACCAGATTTCAATCTTTACCTGCCCATCACTACAGTTCAGATGTGGGAGTCCTTAGAAGTAGGCCCCTAGGGCTGTACTGGAGGGTTTCAAGATGCTTCTGAACAGTGTGAAATAAACTTATCTGGGCTCCTTTTCCCATGAAAGGTCTACCAAGGTCCCTTCCAGCCTGGCGGTTCTGTGACACTGTGGAGTCAGTGCAATAGCCAGAGTGCTCAGAGGCTGGTAGGAAAGGTCTAGATGCATGTTCATGGGAAGTGGGAGAGGTAATGGACAGCATTTTCTCGTGATTGGAGTATGTTTGTTCTCTTCTCCATGGCAAAGAATTCAGGGCTCTGGGATTTTGAAACCAAAAGAGTGACGGTCTCAACCAGTATTGTGGTGCTGCTGCTGATCTCATGGCTGACCACAGCTGCTGGCAGTGAGGCTCCCGTTGCCACTGCACTACTGATGTGCATCTGATGTACAGTACTGATGGCTTCTGAGGCATTTTTTCTTATTAATTGAGTTGTCTCTTCAAATATTGTTCCAGGTGTAGTCTTGAATTAATGAATTTGGGAACATGGATAGTGCAGGCTAAGGTCTGTAAGCTTATGCTCCTTGTTGCTTGGTGCAGTTGAGGATGCATCAGGTAATTAAAAACAGTAATTTAGATGACTTTTCTATATTAATTTTGAGACCTGCAATAGACTGGGTGGCCATGTGGCTTCGTCATCCTGTCTGTTTTGCCAAAGTACAAGCATGAATGAAGCACTGATTTGCTCTCTGGTACCAAATTAGGAAAAAGTGAAACTGAAAGATAGATCATTTGGGTTTGCCTTCACTGAATTTATAACAAGGTTACCTTGGCTTAAGTCGTAACTCCCCAAAAGTGTTTATTTAGCAAGGTGTACCTCTGAGTTTGCTGGCCCCAAATCTGCCTCAAGTGGCAGTGAGTCCATGCTAATGCTGCTGCTCTGCAGACTGGGCACCAGCCACATTCAGGGCTGATGTTACCTCTCTAAATCTTTTTCTTAATTGCTTTTCTCTGCAGAGAAATTCCAGCTGAGCACATGCTCTCATGTCACTGGCAAAGAATTTAGTGGGGTCCTGACTACTGCCCTAGAGATAAATGATATGCTGAAGCCCAGCAGTGAGATGCCTGTGAGACACCTCTGTGGTCAGCACCCTCCAGAGCTCTGCTCTCCAAAAATACATCAACTTATAAGAAATCAGTTGACTGATTTGTATAGGGACTTCAGAAACAAAGACCAGCTTTTTAGAAGGAAGGTTGTTTAGGCTGCTTAGATAAATACTGAGCATCTTCAATATCCCTGGAATATAGTGTACCTTGTTCTCAGCAAGGAGAGCCACAAACTGAAGTTGCTTGCAGAAATACCAATTTTCTTTGAGTCTCAGAGATAGATGTGCAGATGGGAGAGAAGCCGTGGTGCTGTGAGCAGGTATGGACTGTGGCTTCTGCTCGGCTTGGCTGACACTCTCGTGCCAGATCCCGGGAAGCAGAAACAGCCAGCCGGCGCTCAGTCTGCGGGACTTGCACTGACTTCAGAAACACCCGTATGCCTCAGGGTACCATCCACGTGTTAGCTGCATTAAATCCCAGCACTTTCCAACGGGTGTTTCCAGTGCTCAGCAGCGGAGGAGGAAAGGCAATCCAATACTGGCACTAGCAAAGGCCAGCCAAATAGCACAGTACGGTACCTTTTCCGTACTGACGAGAGCCGGGCTGTGGCCCGGCTGGTGGCGGCTGCGGGGCCGTTCCGCGCTGGGCCGNTGCGGGTGTAGCACAAATTTGTTGGTGTAGATTTTGGGTTGTTCTCCTTAACTGTAACAGACCTAAAGAAAGAAGTGTTGATCACAGTTCTCTCCTTGGCTTCAGTCCTCTCAAATGGCTACACTGGTGCTTCGTTGCTGACTTTAATTATGTAGTTTGAATGAAAATAAGAAGGAAGCAGTTTGCCTTGGGCCCATGCATACCTGGCATGCTTCATCACAGCCTGACAAATACCCTGTAACCCAGTCACTAACTTATATCTTATGGCTTATTTCTAAAAATCCAGCTCAGGGAATCTTGTTTTTAAGGGGAGGGGTGTGACCTGCAAATATCTGATTAATTCTGTTCCTGTCCCCCAGTTCTGTGTAAAATTTATTTACTGGTTTTCCTTTTAAACCATTAGCTGACCTTCCATATGGATCCCAGCTGTGCATTAGCATTGCTTGGGGATGTGTTTGTATCTTTTGTCTAAAAATACCCAGCCGGTAGGATCCATGATCCATGAAAGCTAATTGAAACAATTTCTCTTCAAGTTTTGGCAAGTGAAGCATGCATTATAAGCATTAATATCTATAAATTGAATTGTTAATGAATCTAGACACTAATAATGAATGCAATTTTGTAGGCTTAACTAGAAACACTAAAATTATCAGGATCTGGAACAGAATTTTCAATCATTTTTGCTTATTAAATAGCAAAAGTATGCTTTTAATAAGCTAATAATTTTTATTTGACCCCATAGGAGTAGCTCAGCTGATTGGAAACAGGTTTCAAAGTGCAAAACAATGCTGTTTTTCTCTCCCTGTTTTAACTACCACACTGCTGATCAGATCAGATACTGATCTCCATTGCTTACCCTGCAATTCCTCTAAAAGAATTTGCAGCAGAACCTCTCTATGTCCCATTGAACAGGAGAATTCTCCGCACAGATAGTTCGTGCTGTAAGCTGCCAAAACAACTGGAGATTGCCTAAAAGTGCACAAAACCACAAATATGAGAGAATTCCTACTTGGTCTTTTTTATATCCAGAAGTAGAAAAGCACTTGATACAACTCAAAACTCAAGACCAAAGCTAATAAACAGAAATCTTCTTCTCCCCCACTTTAAAATTAGCCTTTAGGATTTTATGCAGCTGGAGAATATGGTAAGATTCAGAGTTATAACAGCAAGTAAATCTTAGGTTCTGATGGTTTCCTTTAAAACAGTTTGTGAAGTTTGCCATTCTTCCTGACTCCAGTGGCTGGAGATTAGGAGGGCACAAGGAGATCCCTCAGGCAAAGCTTCTTCTCCCTGCGCTGTTGCTGGCAGCCCTTGCAGACAGGCTGCCAGCATTTATGGAGCACTGGTGTCCCTTCGACAAGCAATTTCTTTTACCAAAAGATTTAGTAATTCTACAACTTTTGTTAAATGAAAAAAAATCAAACCTGGTTATCTTGCAAGATAATGTTAAAGAACGATCTCTGAAAAGTAAGGGAAAGGGATGTCCAGGATTTATCTCTGGATTTATGTCTGGGAAGGATCATAAAAGGTTCCTCCATCTCTGGAGGCAACTGATATCCTTACAGAAATGTATTCCAGTGCTTAATTACATTTTCTGTTTGAGAGAGGAGGTTTCCTTTATTTAATCTAAATCTCCCTTACTACAGTTCATACCTACTTCCATTTTTTTGTTTTCTATGAACATGAAGAAAGGTTTTCACTCTATATAACAACCTTCTCTTTCTTTGAAGGCTCTTTCCATGTTCCCCAGGTGCCCCAGTACTTCCCCCCCTCATTTCTTCCCTTCTTTAGCACGGACAGATGTCAGGTAGCAGTTAACTGACAGCAGATAACTGACTGATTAACATGGGATGGCAAGGGAGGAATACTGGCTAGCTTGGAGGGATGAAGTGATAAGGAAAGCAACATAACAGATGGAACTAAATAGTACAGCAGGGGATTCAAAATACTTCACCAAAGTACTAATGGGAAAGAATTAGTGTTTCCTACTTCAATTTAATACTCAATGGGAAATTAATGTTAATATTTATGTTAATGTTAAAATACACATTAAAGTTCCGACTACTCTATGCAGGAGCTCTAACTTAGTAGATAGCACTGTAAATGTTACTCTGAAATATTTAGCTGAAATAGTTCAGAATACTTTTACTACTTGGACATTTGTTTTTGTGTCCATGCACACTGGGATCTTGTTCTGCCTTCCCTCGTGGCTGCCAGTGAACCCCTGGGCGCTTTCCACTCCTTTACAGATCTTTTCCTTGTGCTGAGGGTGTTCCAGTGAGCACCTGACAAATACCACCAGGGATGGCCATGACCACAGTCATGGCTGTGCAACTCAGCCCCTCTCGAGGCTAACCACTTTCATTTTGGTAAGATGTTTGGTAATATTTTCATCATGATACATCTGTAAAATGAAATTACTGAGATAATTTGAAGGGAGAAATACTTGAGGGTCTTCCTCCACCTCCCCACCAATGCCTTTTCCTGATGGACAATATGCTGGCAGAAAAACTATCACTGGAAACTTCAGCTCAGCCTGAAGAATGTGCCCCGTCCCACTACCTGCACTGGGAAAGGGAGAGGGTGCTGGGTCTGAAGTGTATATTCCTGTTCTGTTTCTTCTGTGAAAAGTCTTTATTCTGTGAGACAACTATTAAAATTATCTTTAATATTAGAATTCATCCATTGATAACTGGTGTGTTTGGTTCTATTCTTTGCTGTCTTCTGCTTTCAAAGATTCCTTTTCCCAAACCAACAATAAGAAACAAGGAAAAAAAAAAGTTTTCTCAGTGCTGCTGTCTGTTGACATTCAACAGAATAACTGCCCTGGAGTTAATTCCTCCTCTTAAGTAAATTACTTCAGTCAGGTCTGCTAGCATGGAAGATACTGGCACTCCTGTTTACTGAATAGAGGTCTTCCAGGATCCTTGCTTTTTTAGTGAATTTAGTATATGTACATGTGTACTTTTCAATAAATGTAACAAATAATCCAGGCAAACCTGGGAGCCTACTAGTGAGTCATACACAAACTGAACCAAAAATAGTTCATCCTGGAGTAAATATTTATGAAGTGTCTGTGCCACCCTTTGCAAAGGCATGAAGTGGTCAGTCAGTGTGCTACAATGTGCATCTGAGAAAGAGCTGAAATACTACTTTTTTTGTACTTTAAATGTAAAATAGTGTAAATAATAATGTAAATCAGGTAATGTGTTAAAGCCTTGCAGCCTCTTTCTTTGACTTGAATGTCAGTTGTGTCAGGTGCCTGCCCTCCTCCAGAAAAAAGTTTCTGTCCCTCAGAATCTGCCCCAGCTGCAGCCACTGCACTGACACAGGTGAGAGCTGGAGAACTCTCTTGAGATGCAATTTTTTCAGCTATAAAATCCCAACCACACAGTGTATCTCAAACAAGTACTACAGAAGGAGGACTTTACCTGAGTTGGTTTTGCCTGTGCCCTACAAACAGAAAAATCAATGGTTTTTGTTCTTTTATTGTGGAGAAAACAGTACTTTGTTCCCACCTGGGAGGGCTAATGGGATACTCTGGTGCGCAGCACCATTTCAGCAGTGAGGGAGGTGTCCCTACTTGATCTCTGCTAATGAAAGTCTTCAACCTGTTCATGCTGCTTCTGGGACATAAAATTTCAAGTTCTGGCTCTCCTGATCCATCACTTTGCTAAGCCTCCGTGGGGTCCTGTGCAGCACTTTTTGACTGTAGTCCCAAGGAGGGTGTGATTTGAAAGTCACGGCCTTTTCACAGGCCAAAGGATGCTGTGGAACACCTCTATAAACCTGGCTGCAAAGGTTGAATGTTCTGATGGACACTGACAGGCTTCCGAGCCTCCCAGGTTGTGTCTGAGTCCCCAGCAGAGTCAAACCCAGCAATACCTGTGTGCAAAGCTAAGAGGTATCTTTTTTTTTCCCCTAGATTTCAGACCAGCAAGATCTAATAACCTTTACTTTGGTCTCCTGCACATCTTTCTGAAAAATGAAGCATGTCAGATCCTCAGAAATGAAAGGAAATGGGATAACCTTACACCTGAATTGACATGGGCAGGTCTTCTGTCATTCCTCAGTATTTTGCTATCCCATGTTTTACGTGGCTCACCTTTCACATTGACAAAAGAGACAACAGATGTATCTTTTTTATTTCTAGAATACATGATTCCTTCAGAGCAGCTCTGTCATTTATCTTGCCAAATATTTAGCAGTGCTCAGTATGTGAGGCTCTTCAGGAAGATTACAAGATTTCTCATTCTTGCTGCCTAGAATGTAAACAAATACAAAAAAAGAGTGATATATTAAAGAGGAAGAGGAAATAATTGACTGTGGTGCTGGGAGTTAAATCATTGTTTCAGCAATTGAGGTTTACTGGCCACCAGTCTGGGTTGGTGGAACTGCTTGGATGCCAAGCATCAGCATCAGTTTCCATGCTGGATGTCATGACAGCCTGTTGTCACTTTCCAGAGGACTATAACCAAGATTTATCATAATAGCAGCCCTCAAAATCAAGACAGTTCAAAGCAGTAGCAGCCTTGCTAACAATTACACCTGCTGTTTATTTTGTGTCTGTATATTTATCTTCTTTTCTTCTCATCCTTAGAGTTCCAAGTTTTTATCAGAGGTTTTTGCAGAGTGGAACTGGAAGTTGTTGACACACTCCACCCAGTAACACTGAGCAGGAGGAGAGCTGCCCGTGCCCATTTCAGTGCCACAGGGAGAGCAGGTTCATGAGTTAATGAGGAATGTAAAACTGTTGTTTATGCTTATTCTAATAGAAGAACCAACAAAGGACAGCTGATTTACAAAAAGGGAAGGAAATACTTTTAAACTACATCTAGTAGAATTTAAGAAACTCATTATAAAGGCAAAAATAATAAATACATTTTATTATGCCAAACTTCCTGTGGCCCGAGAGTCAGATGGTGCGAAATAACCCTAAGAAATGGTAGTTTCAAGACATAGTGTGCACAGGTGTAGTGAGAGCAGGATGTGTTATGAAATGAAGGTTGATCTATCCTAAACTGGGCCTCAGATTTGGGCCCATGTAGTAGTAGATAAACCTGTGGTGCAGTTTAGGATAGCTCAACCTTCATTTCATAAAACATCCTGCTCTCGCTACACACAGGTACTATTGTACTCATATTTTTTTTTGTCATCCACTACTGCTCTGCCAAATTTGATTCCAACTCAAAGTATTCAGGAAGACACAATATTGAGCTGGTTCCTCAGACTGGAGAGATGGAAGATAGCTCTGGACAGAGCTTCAAGAGTAAGAAATGTAACTTGATAATCTGGGGACACATAATTAAGAGCCCATTGGAGGTGGAGGGCATATTAGTTGTTTCCTAGCACAGATGGGTCTCTGGCCAGGGTTTCGCACCTCCCCTGTCTTTCCTGTGAAAGTGTAGGTGTTTCCAAATGATGCCTAAAAAGTTGAGGGGAGGAGATGAACTTTGAATTTTCCTTTTTTGGTAGTTTCTTGTAGTACATCAGCCTTGTTTTTCCCATCATTTTTGTCTGCCCCTCACTCCAAGCAAAAATGCCTTGTTCTTAGCAGAGATTTTCTGATGTAGCCAGGATTAGAACTGACTATTTTGCAGCCCGTTCTTTATTCTCGATTCAGGACTTACAGACCGCTCTCTGCAATGTTGTAATGAGATCTGGGATAATAATATCAAGCTGTATCTAAACAATTGGATTAAAGGAAGCCCTTGGAATAGGACAGAGGTTGGTGTAACTTGCTGGATCACGTGTCTGATTGCTGGCCAGTTCCCTAGGGACAAAGTTTTAACTCCTGGTAGAGCTCAGCTAGCTTTCAGCTTCTTTCATGATCAGCATTTTGTACTGAATGTTTTAAAATGTTTGGAAAATGCAGCATAAGGGAGACTGAAGGTGTTATCTTTAATTGGACTAACTTAAAAAATTAATATTGAAATGTTTTTTCCTTGTGTGTTGCTATTGACCTGATGTTAAGAATAGCTTGTGCTGTCTTGGGAGAAGAGTAGGAGGATATCTTTTGCTTTGGTTTTTTTTGTGATTTGAATTTTGGATTTTGCTGGGAGAGGAGAGGTTGCTATTACGTTTAGGAAAAAAAAGGTCAGATCATGAATAGGAAATATTTTCAAAAGTCTTTTTAGGTGTTTTGCTGCCTGTGATGCAGTTCATGGATGCAGCTGGGAAAGGCTCCAGCCAGCGTGAAGGGGCTGGTAATATCTGTTTGTGAGTTTCAGAGCCAGGAAGGTCTGACAGGTAGAGGGACCTTTTTTTTTAACCTGGTGAGACTCCTTTGGTAATCACTGCTCAGAAAGTAATGGCCTTATGGAATGGAATTGCAATTGCCTGCTTTGAACTCAAAATATTACTTGGTCATCCTTGCCTATCTCTCTCCCTTTCTCCCTGGAAAATTAACATTAGTTAAGAGTGGGACAGATTCTTTTCTAGCTTATTCATTAGCAGCAGCAGCAGCAGCGGTGCTAATTATGTTTAGATTGTAGAAGCTTCATTATGAGTGGCCAGAGAACACTGAATTAGTTTCAGATTTTCATAGCTAGAAGGTGGGAAAATCCTTCTCTGGGTTGCAGACTAAGCAGATTTCCTCTGGATATTACTGAGGCAATAAACAATAAGCTGCAACTTTTTTATCATAGCTTTGCTCTCCATGCACAGATTTTACTGTGAGAAGTAACACAGCCCACTTCTTGGAGTGTCTTTTTGTTTACATGCATCATCTTCTCAGCTTCAGCTGGTAGAGTTTTCGTCCTTTTTATTTTTTTTTTAATTCTTACAAGAGCAGTCAGAATGTTCTTGAGGAGCCCTTAAAACTGCATTTTAGGGTCCTCCTATATGAGTTAGGAGCCTGCCAAAGCCTACAGCCATCTTCCCTGAGCAACACTCAGTGGCAAGAGGATGGGAGCTGGTTACTTGGCATAATAAATAACTACAAGCTTCCTTTTTATTTTTAGTTCTGTAATTTATTTAAATTTTTGAATTGTTTTGGGTTTGATCAGTTTATAAACAATTTTTCTGTTTGTGACTCAAAATATCTGAGTCATCTGTTAATAAAAACACCACCCTGAGCACAAGTGCAAGGGAGTGTAGCACTGCAAAAACATTTATCTCACAAACCCCTTCTCTTGCCATCCTGACGTGCTGTGGTACTTCTGACAAACTATTTCTGTATTTCTGACAAACTGAACTGAAGGTATCCAATTCACCTGTGGACAGTGTTTTCTGACTTGCTCAGTCTTCTGGAAGGGACCTCTTCAGAATCTGCACTATATTGCCTTAATGCTCTTTTGTCCATTTCCAATTGCATGGGGGATTTTGCTGGTCACTGGGATGTGTTCAGCATTACAAGAATGTTTCTAATAATAAAATTTTACTCCTGGTATCTTTATAAACTCCCTCAGGACTTCCTCAAGATTTCTTCTTCTGAAGTTGGTTTGCACATGTTCCTTTGGGCTTTTTGCATCAACACTTAATAAGTACTGTGTGTTGATAAGACAGGATAGCACATTCCTGAGGAAACCCTGGAAGCACAGGACACACATTTCACTGTGTGGAGACAGACAAACCATGTTTAAGTTGATCCGAAGCAGGGCAGACCCTTCTCAGCCCTGAGTTCCTCAGAATTTTGTGTAAACTTCAATGCTGGATGAGGAATTTGAGGTGGAACATGAAACAATTTCTTTCATCCTCAGCTGAAGTACTGGTACTCATTTTGTCCTTGGTAATTAAAGGGTATTTCTTGTTTTTCTCACTCTTTCAAATCTGTATCAGTAAGATCTTTGGACGTTATTGCTCAGAACAATAACGTGGAAGTAGAACATCACTGATCTCCTTGGCTGGGAAATGTGTGAAAGGGAATGAAAAAAGGGAGAATTTCCCTGTCAGAGCTGCAATCTGGAGCTCAGTGGGGTCTGAGCATGGAAAGAGCAACTGTGTCAGCTTTGAAGAGGTAAATCCTTGAACTCACTGTGTGTGTGTGTGTGAGTTGCACATAACAGGAAATATCGGACTGTTAAAAATTCTGATAAATTTCAAGGAACTAAGCAACTAGTGTCAGAGAAATGGGTGCAAGAAATATTTTAAAGGAAGACAAATACAAGTAGAGAGAAAAACAGGCAAGGATTTAAATATATCATAAGCACATTGCAATTAATTCATCTGATAAAGAAAGATACAAGACAGAAGAGGTGATTGATGTAGCTCAAAGATTTGATGGTACAAAGCCGCCTTTACTTGAAATGATGAAAGGAAATAGGGCAAAAATCAGAATACTGAGGATTATTTACGATGTAAAGAGAGGGAGAGTAATCAAAAAGGCTGAGTAAATTCTAAAACGAAACAAGAAATGGCTTATGGTGTATGTGGGGCGGGGAGAATAAAGAAATCATTATAAACGGAGAATCACTCAGGAATCTAAAATGGATGAGCCCTGAACTGATTTCATAAATGGGCCTTGACAAAGGGGAAAACACAGCAGCACAAGGGCTATCTGTAAGTAATGGAAACATTTCACAATGCGGGATGTTAATAGAACACTTGGAAAGGAGGACTATAAGTAGAAGACCAGTTCCATGTATGTGTTCTTTATGTAAAAGAAATTAATTAGTATTTTTTTGCAAAATATTGAGAATTAATTTGGAAGACAATAAACTGCTGAGATAGTGAGGGATTGCAGAATCCATGTGAGGAACACCTTTCCCTTTCTCTCCTTTCAAAAAAGGGATTGGAGTCAGTATTGCTCAGTACATGGTAAACTCTTGTCCGAATTTTTCTGGCTCATGATCTGTGAAGCATATTCACTCAGAAGTTCCTGCACTTGGAAGCATGTCTGTCACGAGGCACCTCCTGCTCCAAGACAGAGCTACCTGGATCTTTGTTCTGGTCATTTTAGTATTGTGTGGATGACTCTAGGTGCCTACAGAAGTAATTTTTTTTTTTTAAGGTGTGGTATTTCTGTAAGTTTGAATCAAGCAGACTGGCTTTATTCTGCCGGTGAATCTTTGACAGAGCTTATGTCTACTTAGCCACAGGAATGTGAATGCCCTGGGAAGCATCAGGGTACCAGCATTGCATTAAAGAATATGAGGTTTGCAGTTACAGGAGAGGTATGTTTAAATATCTACTACATAGTAGCTGCCTAGAATAAATAGAAGATTTTTATTAGTAACTTTTGATCAAGGATTATATTGTATTTGAGAAGAGTGACAGTGACAGTGTTGCAGAATTCCATCAAAATTGGATGTAAATTTCTCAATAATTTTTTCTATTAATTTCTGCATGCTAGATGGCAAAAGTGAATTCAGAAGGAGCTGACTGATGTGAAAATATGTAAAGTTGACACTTCAAGCCAAAGATTTTCCCCATAATGCTTGGTAGAGGATCCAGACAAACAAAAACAAAAACAAGAAAAAACAAAACCACACACACAAAACAACAACAACAACCACCACCAAAAAACATCCCACCACACAATAAAACCAGTCTGAATTAGCGCCAAGCACAGTAGTGCCGAGCACAGGCAGTTAGAAAAATGATGGAACAGTTGCTGGGAGATTAGTAAATGTGGATCCCAGGCAACACCATTTCTAGAATAACTTTTCTTTGTAAAACTGTGTTTAAGAGCTGGAAGTAATGATTTATGAAGAAATATGAAAAGAATTAGATGTGTTTAACTTGGCAAAAATAAATTAGGAGTATTGTACTAGTCCACAAGCAAATGAAGAGCATAAACAGAAACCATGGGGAAGAATTGCCTTGGACAGGGCCTAAGGAATGCAAATGAAATGTATTGTGATCATAATGCAAGAAGGAAAATGTATCTCAGATATCAGGTAATATCCTCCATTAGCAAGATTTATGAGCCCCATCACGATGGGAATATGAAGGAAATGATGAAAAGTCCATTGACTGAGTCAACCGAAATTGGATTAGAAGGTGCAGAACACTTCAGCCCTGAAACGGGAATTGTCACATGCCCAGCAAATATTGCAGACTCATGAGGCTGTGGCATAACACAGATGTATTTCAAAGTTCTCTCTTGATTTCAGAGATGCAGTTTCTGTCCTTGTGTGTGAGTGCAAGTGGGCAATCACTGAGCAAGTGTGCCTTGGTCGTGCCTTGGCTTCTCTCACCTGAAGTTCCATAGGAATCTTTGGCAAAGGGTCTTCATAAACAATAGCATAGTAACACACTTCTTCACCCCAGGAGTGTCCCTAGAACCAGGGGGTTCCACAGAGAAGTGGGACAGAACATTTTGATCTTACTCTACTGTCTGTCTCTCAGGTACCTGCCCAGAGACCTCCCAGGGTCCAGGGCTCACTTCAGAAGCTCAGGAGTGTTGATGCTGGTTGCCTGACGCTGTGCCAGAGAACTCTGGCTCTTGTCTGGTGATAAGCCTAAGCGATAGACTTGGAAGGGGTCCCACTTGTTTTCACCTTCAGCCTCTCAGGAGTCGGCGCTGCCAGAGCTGAGGCAGGCGGCTGTTTCGGCATCCAGCACCAAGTGTTTCTCTGGCACTGCTCCATGTCTTATATCACACTCAGCACCAGAGAACTCCAGAGTTTATGGAGCCTCTTTCCACAATCGGCTTCACCACAGGTTTTGGGGTCAGTGCTCCTGCTGTGACAGCAGGTTTCATTTGGATTCTTACCTGAGATCATGGCTGCACTGTTCAGCTCCTGGAAACCTTCTGCACGGTAATGGCTGGTCAGCTTGTGAATGCCAAAGTCGGCGGTTCCCTTGTGCCGTGCCTCCAAGGCTCAGCCTTCAGTAATTTGCCACTTTCCCTTCAGGGAATCTGAGGCACCTGCACAGAATTGTTTAGAAAAATTTAGAAGGTTGGTCATCTTTGAAAGGTGCCTTGTAGATCTAGATGAGTGGGCTCCATGGTAGGATGTACTAGACTATATATTAGGGCACAGGAAGAAAATGTTTATTTTTTGCAGTAATAAATTTTAAAAATTTAGAATAGTGTTTATTTCATCCCTATCCTTTGGAAATGCCTATTTTTGTGTATGCTTTATAAAGTAAATAATACAGTAGTACGTGGAGATAATTTATAGATAAATACACATACATTGGCATGCACACTCAATTTTTTTTTTACTGATCAGATGCACAATTAAAAAAGTTTGAAGCCCACTGATCTAGATGTTCAGAGAAAGAACAGGATGATGATTGTGGCACAAAGATCTTCCACAAAGAGAATCCTAAAGACTGATGATAACCTTTGAAGAGAAAATATGATGCAAAGTAATGAAATGTAATGAAAAAACCCTGGGCAGTGCTGTTGGGATGGTGTGTGCTTCCTTGTGTTGTCAAGTAGGTGCTTGAACTCTTTCTCATGTACACTGGGGTGTATTTTAGCCTTATGTAAATCCACAACTGCTGTGTCGTCAAATAACATAATCTATCCTGCCTTCTCTGCCTGGTTCCTGGATCCAACCTGTTCTCTGTATCCCTCTGCTTGGATGGAGCATCCAGGCCTAGTTTGGACAGTCAGGCAACCACAAGTCCCGGAACATCTGTCCTCAGAAAAGGGTATAAATGCAGCTGGTTCCACTCATGGGCTGGTGTCGTGTTTTTAGCTGTAGCTCGTAGCTGCAGCTACAGTCTGCTCATTCAGAACATAAATTTATAGTCTTTGTTGTGGCTTCATATACATGGCCCAGGGCTTCAGCAGACTCATCCACAGTGACACAGCCATGGCTCTGCCCAGGGGAGGCCTTTGCAGGACATGGACTGTGCTGACGATGGAAAAATGGTGTCAATTTTTACACTACTGTGTCACTGATTGGCATCTGCCATCTGATCTTTCTCCAAGGCAAAAAACAGTCAGGTCTCAGCAGTTTCTGTCACACAGTGCAGGCAGCATACCTGTTTGCCCAAGATACGTGCTGCCAAACTTTGAGCTGTCATTCCAAATTAAGATGTTACAGCTTTCCTCGCCTATGATAAGTCATTAAATATTGCTCAATTACCCTTGCATTGAGCCTTTTTTTAAACTCAAGCTTACTTTCCTGAAAGGCATCCTGTCTTGATTTGGAGATATTAAAAGATGAAAAATCCTCCTTCCTTTGATAGGGCAGGGTTTTTAATGTCTAATCATTCTCACTATAAAACTGTGCCTGATTTCCAATTTAAGCTGGTCTGGCTTCACTTCCAGCAATTGGTTCTTGTTATGCCTTTCTTGGCTGGATTAAAGAGCCCTCTAGGACCTGGTATTTTCTCCCTTTGAAGGTACTTATATATCGTAATCAAACCATCTCTTGATCTTTTTAATAAACTAAACAGATCGAGCTCCTTAAGTGTCTCATTCTCAGGCAGCTATTCCAGTTCTCAATTTTTATGACTCTGCACTGTCTCCAGTTTTCCTGTGTCCTTTTAAAAACACGGCCACCAGAAACAAAGACACTCAGAGTATTGATAGTCAACTATTGTCCCTTTTCCCAAAATCCTTTAGATTCTTTTATTCCATTCTATGGGTTCCCCAGTCTGTAGAAGACTTTCTGGCTCCTAGAAACTATGACTGCTGATGACATTTGCTCCAGGTGAGCAAGAAGTGCTCCCAGACTCATAATCTAGCATAAAAAAAATGCATGGACCTTTGCTCTGATCAGTGTAGCTGTTCTTAAGCTTTTTTTGCCCATTTCTAGGAGACACTTTAAATCATTAATGCTCGGGAACTGGGACCTCTGTGTATTTTACATTCTAAAAGGACAAGAACTTGAGTTGTTTGGGGCTGTCCAAAATCACCATTGATTATAACCCAGTCTGATTGTTCTTGTTGAGGAAATCGAGGCTTCTATCCCTCTCCAAAAGCGATCTCGGTAACCAAAATGATGTTTCAGTTCAGGCAATGGTCATAAGAGATAACACAGGGGGACTGGCCAGGGAGGACAGAGTTCAGCAACCACTTAGACTTCTCTAATGAGCCCAGGAAGCTGCCCTGGTTTGTACAGGGAGTGATGCTATCTGTGAGGATTTTCTAAACCTGTCTGGTGCTGCTTCTCAGATTCAAATGTTGCTTTGTTGGTTTTGTTTTTCTGCGATGTATCCGTGTTTATTAAGGAGATAGTGGATGATCCCTCCAATAAAAAGGAAATTTTTTCAGATGTTACCTTGGTGAACTTATTTCTGCTACAATCTCTTATCCCCTTTTGGTCCCTTTTTCGATTCTGTTCCTGTTATTAGTAATAGTTATCTTCTGCTGACCATGAGCAAACTGGAGGCCAGATCTGGAGTACCTTATGTTGCCAATATGAGGCATTTTTTCTGTTGCACCAACCAGCCCCCAAAATATTTATCCTTGCAATTATCCGCCAGGTAGGCAACAGCTATTACCTGGTTTTAAGACAGGGAGGAGAAGCTGAGGTATGGGAACCTTCAGTAGGTCAAGGCTTGAACAAAGATCTTTTAAATCTGGGGTAATTGTGCCTCCTCTCTGTTCCATCTTTAAAAAATAAAGCACACATGTTAGTTCTGAGGCTCACTTTCATCTTCACCATTCTGCCTTCAGAAATCTTCACTCCTCCTCGCCGCACTGCGGTCGCCCTCCAAGAGTTGCACAAAGGCTGTCAGTCGCTTTGGTTCACTGTCATCAAATAACGAGGAAAAATAGGAACAATTACAAGTTCAATATTAAAAGAAAAAAATTCATTTCCTTTCTGGAGTCTGTGTAGTTTTTTAATGCTACCTGAAGAAGTGGAATCCCTTGTGCCAGGTGAACGGGGCTCATTCACCTCAACTCGGACCTCAGCCCCAGCGTGCAGGAGACGGGCAAGCGGACACCTGGGACCACGGGCGGGCCTGGGCTGCGGCTCGGCGATGCACTGCTTTATTTTTAATTCCTAGCTGGGCCCCACGGCCAAAACTGGGCCGTTGCTTTTTAGTTAAACTGTAGGGGGGTAAGAAGAGCCACTAAAGGCCGCCGGACTGTCCAAGGGGCCGCGGAGCCAGCCCCGCTCTACCCGCGGAGCTGCTCCCGTGTAGGTACCCCCGCAGCGGGGGAGCCCCGCACACGAGGTGTCCCCGCACACGAGGCACGGCGTCCCACCGCGCCTCCCGTGCGCGGCCGTGACGGGCGCGGGGCACAGCCACAGCGCCGCGTGTGGTGTCGTGCCCGGGGCCGCCGCTCTGGGGTGTGGCGGTGGCATCGGGCAGCGGAGGTACCGCTGAGCTTCAGGCGTGCGGCAGCGCTGGCAGCGGCTGTCACGCAGGGAGCGCCTCAGCGGGGCCTGGGGGGAGCTGTGACCCATAGAACTGGCACCTTAAACACCTGGTCGGGATCTCCGTGGGCTGGGACAGGACTCCCCAGGGATGAGCTGCGAGCAGAGGCCACAGAAGCCCCACAGTAGATGAGGTTCCACAAGGTGTGAAGGGTACCTGTGTGTTCTGACCCCTCCGTGCTCATCCCTGGGTTGTGGCCCCGGCCCCCGGTCTGGGCTGGAGGGGAAAGTCCCTTCCTGCTGCCACAGTGGGCGAGGAGGCTGCTGGCTGCTGCAGGGGAGTAAAGGCTGAAGCTGCCAGGAAAAAAACTGTAAGGTATAAAAGCCTACAAATTGGGGAGAGCATTCTCCTTTGACAGAGTAAAAATAAAACCTGGAATGGGAAAGGAAAGGCGTGAAAGAGTTAGTGACAAAATATCATGTACAGCTGGGGAGATGATGGTTTTATTGGTATTGCAGGGGGGAGGGAGAAGCTGAGAGGCAGTGAAAACACAATTTGGCCTAAAATTGAATTTCTCTGATAAGGAATTTCAGAAGCGGCTGCCTCATTCACTGTGCGGCCAAATAATCATATGCGCTTTAATAATCTTTATTTTACAGGAGTATGTTGCCAGGGCAACAGAGTGTAAGCAGGAGCACAGCACCTTGCAGATCACAAAGGCAAAGCTGCAGAAAGACATTTCAGCGAGTTTCTCTCTCCCTTTTGCAATGTAATGACGACTTATTTTTCATGCACTGATTTAATAATCTTATTGAAAGATCCTTTCCTGGTTTCTCTTATTCTTGTCTGTCTGAGCATGGACAAAGGCAAAAATCTGGAATTGTCAAGCCCACTGGGCTCAGCAAACTAACAGATGTAATATGTTTAGCATTTTTATGTAATTACTTTTTATTGCTATTTTACCCTACTTCTATTCCTCCCCGGTTAGATGCTGCTTCCCTTTCATTCCAACCCAATCAGGGGATGGAGAGGGGCTGGGGGAGAGTTGGTAATTGACGGCATTAATCGGGAATTATTAGTGGGACGTGTTTTCAGAGGTGGGGGTTGGGTGCAGCAAGAGACCTTTTAGGAAGGGTGAATTGAATTATGGGCGATGCAATAATGAAGCCTGTGGGCTGTGAGCTGTAGAGGACACTCATCCTCACAGAGCTCTGAGTGTTATTTATCACAGGTTCTGCTCTCTGGGTGAAAACCAGCACGTTGCCCTACTGACATCCTCTGGATGAGGGGGTCTCAGCTAGCTGGGCTGAAAAACAAGCTGATTTGGGATGATTAAAAATGGAAACTCCTAGAGGTCTTCGCTGTTGGTTAGACTGGGAGCAGAAATGCCACAACCAAACCCTCAGCAGGGTGCAGTGTGACCAGTCTGTCTCTTGCAAACATTTTGCCTCTTGTTCTTTCCCAAGGGCCAGGCTGAGGAAGGAAGAGTGTGAAAAGCAATTGTTGCAGGCCACAGAATGGGAGGTAGGGGAAGGCTCTGTGAAATTAAGTACAAAAACCTTGGGTCATCTCACTTCGGCTGAGGAATCCCGAGAAATCAGGAACAAAGGCTGACACCAGAGCTCAGCTGTGCTCTGGCACTACATGAGGCAGATCTCACTGGCACCGGGAAGCAGCAGAATATGTGGGTTTGGTGGGCTGAGAGACTCAGGAAAAGGACATGGTGATGGAGGTTTGCAACCTCAGCTGAGAATGTCAGTTTTGTAGTGTGGATACAGGCTTATTGATGTTACTGACATGGAATTTCACTTTAGGAGGCCAGTTCTTTAAAGAACAGCACATAGATTTATGTGTTTTGCATTTTGAGAAAGAATTACATGAAGTGATATTTAACAATATATGTAAAATAATACAGTTAATATATATTAAAAATACTTAGGCCAAGCAGTATTCTCCCTACAGGATTACATTGTGGCAAATGCCACTGGTTTTCTCTGAGCCAGCATGCCCCAGTCACTGTGAATATGAGATGTTTTACAGAGAGTAAAAACTGCCCTGAAGCACATTGCAGAAATGTCTAGAAGCTAGATTGAGGAGTGGGAGGTGGTTCTGCAGAGAGCAACCAAACCCTTGGAGCAGACGTGGGGACAGTTGTGTGCAAGAGAGGGAAAAGTCTGTTTGGAGGCTTGGGCAGGAGGCCCATAATTCACGATGTCCCTGTGCCCCCAGGTTCACAATGTTCCCAGTCATATGGAAGCACTAACAGTAATACAGGGCTTGAGGTCTCACTACCACTGATATCTAATCATAGTACAGACAAAAAATGGAGTTCTGAAGCCCAGTTAAAATTCTGTTGTTTTCTCAAAAAAGAGATGAGCATTTAGACCTGAGACATCCAAATCCTGGAGTGAGCTGTTCCTGGCTGCAGGAGCAAGAGTGTGTGACTCAGTGCAGAGTGAGCTGAGCAATTAATGCTGCATTGATGTTTCAGTTTATTAACATTTGTTTATAAACCAATTGTAAGGGCATTGAACTCTCACTGACAACTTCAGCTTGGCTTTTTGAATATTTGCAGTGCTAATCCTAAACAGCACAAGATCAGATAATGCTGTGATATAAAAATTAGTCAATGTAAAAGGTTCTGCAATAGAATAATGCACATTAAATATATACAATATAGAAAACAATACGATACCCTCTATATAATATTATATATGTAGGTATATAGAATTAATAATTTGTATTTTTGAACGTATGTGTAGATTGAGGAGTTTAGGTACAAAGACAATTCTTTAATGTTGTCATAAAAAGGAATAAAACCCCCTCTTTTTTTCTATGCAAACATATCCCAGGTTTCACCTTCCTGCTCCTAAATGAATGAATTGCAATGATATAACCACTGCTTAAGGTTTTATCTGATTAGAAAATTCAGTAGTGCCTGACGGTGAATTGTCCTATTGTTCCTAATCCGGAGATATGCAGGATTTTCTACAGGCATTGTAATAGTTGTCCCTTTTTTTTTCATGGACAGGTCTAATTACTTTTACCTAGACTATATTTTCCTTATGAAGAAAAAGGCTTTTCATAAAGCATAAAAGGTTTAATTATGTACAAAACTATTTTTACTGACTATAAAAGCACATGAGCATCCTTCAAGTTGTGCTCCTAAGGCTTTTCCATAGCATGTGGTGTCGGGAGAGGAAATGAGCAGAGAAGCTTGAATGCAAAATTCCAACTCAGTTTGACTTTTCCCCCACAAACTTGGAATCTGCTTCACCTTAGAATTGTTTTTTAATATATAAAAATAGTATTTCTTTGGGTTTCCATAGTAGAACAAGTATCTGAAATTTGATTTATTCAGAAAAGGGTTGTTGTGTTTGTCTGCATGTATCTAGAGAACCTATGGTGTAAATCACTTCTCTTGCTGCTACCTTTATGTTAGAATAAAAGTCAGGATTGAGGGAGCAGCCTGTTGCTGTGGCAGTGTTTGAGGAAAGCTCCCCCATTTCCCGTGTCCTCAGAGAGCTGGAGACAAGGTGACGCTGATCTGAGGAAAGCCAAGCAACTTCTGGAAATCCCAAATCAGGCCAACAATGCAAGATCTGTCCACCATTCCAATTTAGATGAAGTCACTCTGCAACGCTGCTTTCACTGATGTTTAAGATTTTTATTATTATTATTTGGTATTGGCTGATTTCTGTGAAATCCAACAGCTGTGTTCATCTAGGCTCTAGCCAAGGAAATCTACAGTTTTTGTCATCTGTGCGGCATTCATTTCATAGAAACACTCTACATTGATTCAGTTAAAATGTGTAGATAGAAGATCTCCTAAAAGCAATCTTCCATAGAGCCTGCAGGAAGGCAGCTGACTGCACCCAGACTGGGCCACAGAAAGAACCGTGGAACAAGGTGAACTGCAGACTGCCAGACACTGGACAACATTTCTGTATTTTTGGGAGACTGCATTTTTAGCTCCTTAAAGCCAGTGCTGGATGAGAGACTCTACAATTTTTAAAAAATCTGTTTTAATAATAATAAACTTTAAAATGGAGAAAGTTAAAAGTATTTTTATTGGTTCTTTGCAAGACTCAAAGGGGAAGCCCAAAGTTGAAGCAAGGTGAAAGAACCTGTACTTGCTGCAGATTGAAGCAGGGTTATTGTCAATATTGAAAAGGTTTGTCTTTGTACTGATTTTCCTATTTTCCTTAGGAATGGTCGGATGAAATTTTGGTGAGAAATTGAAACCCAGCTTCTTAAATATCCCCGTATTTCTAGCACAAAATCTGGGTAATTTGCTTTCCTCTTCCTGCTAGCTTGTATCCTTCTGCCTTTTGAAATGGAAACTCTTCTGACCCTCTAACCCTCTTGTTACTCAGAATAAAACTCTTTTAATTGTGTTTTGGAGGAGCATGCAAGGAGCTCCCACACTACTAATCAGCTTTGCTGGTTTGGGTCTGTATCTCCAGGATTCATGTCAGCAGAATAGCTTGATATTATTGCCGCTCTGCATCACTGATTTAATGCTGAAGAACTTTAAAGGTGCAGGTCCGCATTTCTAGCTGTGTGTTACTACAGAGTGAGAGCAGCTCCTGGGTCCCCCTGGCAGTACCTGGGACCTTGCAGGAGGACTTGGGCAGGCCCTGCTGTTCTTTGGGGTGCCTGGAGGGCTTCCTGCAGTGTCAGAGAGGGGGACTGCCAGCTGGGCAGGGCTGGTTGTGGGCACAGCATTAACACTGACAGAGTTTTTGGAAGAAACCTTTCACACCTGTTTGTAATGTATCATGTGGAAATACAGGTCAGCTTTAGGTGCCTGGCACATCTTCACACGATTAAAAGCAAAAAAAAAAAACAAAACCCTGTTCCAAGCCCTGACCGACCTGGCCTTGGATATTCCAGGGATGGGACAGCCACAGCTTCTCTGAGCAGCCTGTAGCAGGACCTGACTGCATTTATCACCACCACACTTGGCCTGCTCAAGAACTGCAGAATCACTCTGGTAATACTGGATATTTTGCCATCAGATACAACTGAGAGAGAAAGAGTGGCTGTCAGGGAATTGTGACTACATGGTGTGAAAACCCTTCAGGTCAGTTGGAAAGTCACACGTTTTCCACTCTGATGCACGAGTAAGGAAGAATGCAAAGATTGGTGGCAAAGTGTGGTTAGGTGGATCAATAAACCACAGGATGTTTTGGATTCTGGAGCTGTAAGGAACAGTGGGAGGTATTGGAAAGTGTGTATTCACCTGCACCCAGGGACTGCTCCCATGCCTGAATGTAGGTATGAAACTAAGATGCAGGAAATGGTAGCAGGAAGCCTCAAGCTGAATTGGCAATGCCACAGAGAAAGTAGGGAAAAACAGGAAATGGGACCCCAGCACATCCTTAAACTTGCTGTGCAGCAAGATGTTTGTCTGTGGAATCTTTGTCCTTTACTATGTGGGTTGATTAAAGTAAAAAAGGCTCTTACCCTAAAGTATGACATTCTTTCCCTCTGCTGTGTTCCTAGATTATTGATGTTCTAATTTTGAGCAGATGTCTCTAGTAAGTAAATGGTGGTTCAGTTTTGCATTGGCCAAGTTCACGTTCTGGCTGTTGATAGGAGGGACACACATTGCTTCCTGTGAAGGCATCAGAGCTCATTCTGTGACTCATTTAATTGAGGTGGCCAATGCTCAGATTCAATAACTGTAACAATTGTATTCCCTGAAAGTTACCAGCCATTGCAAGGAGGGAAAAACCATGCTGGGATGGTCTTTAGCTTTGTGAGAGGTGACTGATTCCAAGGAGTATTTACACCTGCCAGCCTTTGCTACTGCTGCCAATGCTCAGGGGATCAGGTAACAGTTCAAAAGAGAGGATATGGAATGTTGTGACTTTTGCTGTAAGTTTAATAGAAGATAATTAGAGTTGCTGCCCCTGCATTCAGCTGGATTCAGAACAATGTTGATGCAGCTGCAAAAGGCCCAGAGCTGTTGGAGTGTGGCCTGTGATGTGGTTGACTCAGCAGCTGAACTGAGGAATTTTATCTCTAAGAGGTCTTTACTGAAACCAAAATATACCAGAACAGAAATCTCCCAGCATTTTTAAGCAGAGTTCGGTTAAACCGCTCAGTAGATTGTGAACTGAGATGATTGTACTAATTAGATGTTGGACAGAGGCTGATTGAGTTCATGTCTCATGGCTGGAAATCATAAATACTGAAAGCTTAATTCACCATGCCTTTATCACATCACCTCCTCTTTCAGGAATCATGGCCTTTGCTCATGCCAGAATCGAATTCATATCTGAATGGAGAGTGCTTCCATGTAGCCCAGGATGTGGATGCTTCTTTCAAGGCCAAGATGATGAAGGATCTGGGCCTTGATACTCATGAGCTGAGCAGTTCTGCTTGGTGTAAGAGCAGGGACAGTCACGTGTGTTCTCTGAACGAGTGTCTGATACTGGGACGGACTGGGGAGAGTTCCCTGATCACCTGTCTTCTGATGCAGTCTTCTGGTCACCCAGGATTCTTGTTCTCTGCCTCAGCAAAGCTCCTCTGTTGTTAAGTTTTCTCTTTATTTGCTAAATTAATTTTCTATGAACTGAAAAGAGACAAAAAGGTTTTATTTGTGTATGTTTTGTTGGGGTTTTAAAAATTTTTTGGTCCATCTTTCCTTGCTACTAGCTCTTTCAAATGAGGAAATTCAGTCATTTTCCCTAGTGCTTTTCATACCCACTTACTTTGTTGACTATTTTGTTTATTGGATTTGTTTAATTTCTTAAATTTCTCTTCTTTAATTCTCTTTAATTTCCTCTTCTTTATCAGGGCTGCATGAAGGTAAGCTGAGTCCCAAAGCTATTCTATCCTAAATTCTGGTATTTTATATATACAAAACTTCAGGGCTGATGGTACCTATACCTGGGATTATTTATGGGTTTTCATAAAAAAGAAAGAGGAAATACAGAATTGCAAGGCTCCTCTCTTCCTTCTCCACTTCCCAACCCCCTCCCCACGGAGGAGTTTAATGTTAAATGATAAATGTGGAAATTAGAGACCGTCGAGAAAATCCAATTTGGTGAGGAGTTTTAAAAATCCCATAATAAACGCGGAGTGAAATGTATGATTTAATGCGGGGCACCAATGGCTGCTATTATGTGCTATTAGCAAATCGGGGTTGAGAGTGAATCTTTATCACGGGCGCGCGCGGCCGGGGCTGCCGCGGCTGCCGCTATTGATTTGTAGCCGCTTGTCATAATGACATGGGGAAGCAATGAATGGAAGATGTGCTTTTGATAGGATTGAAGGGGTGCAAAGGGGGGAGAAAAATTCAGCAAGTTTTCTATCTCTTCTGCCTGATTAGATTTTTTTCTTCTTTTAAGAGCTTTCACATTCCAATAAAAATGCTAAATCAGCTCTGAAGCAGAATTGTTAGGGAGTAAATAGCCAGTCACATTTAAAGGAGGAAAAGATCTGACTTTACAGCTCTGGCTTCACAGCAGCTGATGAGTCTAAAGAATATTTCTGGCTCCACAGAAATAACAGTAGTGGCTGGGACCTGGTCAGAGGACCTGCAGGCATCGACATCTGTGGGATGCAGTTTGTCAGGATGCACAGGAATTAAATCCCCAGTGCTGGTGTTTAAGGAGAGGAGGGTGTGTTTCGTGACCTCTGAAACAAAAGTGACTGAAATGAAAAAAAAAACATATAAGCCTTTGCCTTATAGTAACAAATAATAAAGGTCTCCTCCGCATCTGGAAAGAAGATTTTTTGTCACTTTAATTACAGGTGTTCCTTTTCAGAAACTCAGCACACGTTTGATGGGAAAGGAGTGCAATCCCTGTGCTGTTTGGGGAAAGCAGTGAGACTGTGTTGGGGGTTTTTCTGCGAGTCAGGCTCTTAGGAACCAAGAATAGGCTCCTGCCCAGCCATGGCTCTGGTGCACACAGGGAATGAGACAAAATCCAGGTGTGCTCCGGAGTGGATCTGAGGGTGGGCCGGGTGTGCCTTTGCCTTTCTATTTAGTAGATCCACGTGATTTTAACCTCCTGTCTTCCAAACGTTTTGCCCACCCTGGGAAGGTGGAACTTGCTTGCACCCCAAGGAGCAGAGTTCCACTTTGAGCTCCTTTGCATCAGTCTGCACACTTCTCTCATTACTACTATGATTATTATTGGTTTTGTTATTATTTTTATTATTATTATTCCGGCAGGCCAGGCTGAAGTGCTGTGGGCTGAGTAAAATTTGGAACTCTGATATTTGAGTCCTCCCTTTTGGCCTGACCAGCCTGAGCTGCTCTTACTTACAGAAACCCTCAAAGAGCAGCTGAGAGAACGTGGTTTCCAGGGCTCACTCTCAGAGTATGAAATAGCAGATTAGAAATCAATGCAAAGAGTCCAAGTGCCTCTTCATCACTCAGGAGAAAGAAATACAGTATTCCTGGTCTGAGCTGTGTGCTCATTAAAATCCCATCTTTAAAACAGCTTTGAATTAAACAGTGATCAGTGGAGACAGGCAGATTTCGTGTCACAGGCAGGCAGGCTGATGGCATGTCTGACGTGGTGTTCCCCTCACCACCCACTGGTCTGACTGGGCTCTCCAGGTGTGTGCTCAGGTCCAGCTGGAAGTGGCTGCACATCTGCTGCAGAAATTCAGTGCAAACCCTTGATGTGTCAAATGCTGCTTTTTGTGGCAGACAAACAGAAAGGATTAGCACCTGACCTGTTCCTGCTCAGGAGCACTGACTATGAATCACACAGGGTTGGACACTCTAGGAATCCATCTCATGCCTCAAGCCATTCCAGCACACTCATACAAACAGAATAGACTATTCTTACAGGAATTAATGAACAATAAACCAGTGGGAACCCTCTGCTAGGGGAAAGTGCTATTTCGGGCCAGTCTTTTGTGGTGTTTGATAAGATAACAACTTTATTCTCTACATTTTATTATGAAGGTAAATGTAGGCTGAGAATCAGCTTTGGGAAGCTTTGGTACTAATGTGATATTGCTTCTAGAATGGTTGCTCATACTTCTGAACAGATGAGTCAGCAAAAGTACAGAGGCAGCATTCCAGCTCTGGTCTGGCCTATCTTTTGGCTCCTAGGTATAAATTTTATGATAACAGCAGAGGAGGTTGATATGACAACAGCTTTCAAATGTCAAGGTGCTGCTGCCAAGGGAAAAGGAATAGTTTGTTTCCTGTGTTTAAGACTTAATGGCTTAAATAACCACTAGGTTAGATCAGCAGCCTGGAACCTGAAGTCTGTGGACTGCTCGGGTTCTTTTGAAAGTGCTCTGCTCAATCTGGTAAGTGTTCAGTTCACCATTCATATTGCATTACCTGTTTTCTGAGAGCTCAGAAACACCTTTCTGCAAAATGACAACAAAAGGCCAACTTTGGTCCCTCCTTGTTCCTGCTCATGTCAGGGGTGGGACCTTGAAGGCCCCTTCCAGCCCAAACAGTGCTGTGAGTCTGTGATTTGTATGTTAAAACCCCCAAGTGCATGGGGGTTTTGTGGCCCATGGCATGGGATGCAAATTCTATCAATGTCTGATCATTATTTAGATCCCTGTATGTTGAGACACAAACAATCATGTTCTTTTGCTTAGTACTTCATTAATAAACCTGGACATAGAAAACCCTAAATCCACAGGGACAAAGGATAAACAATGGAATGGAAAACAGTAACATAATTTTGGTAAGATACTGTCAGGCCAGCGAAGCTGTGGAGTTCCTGAGCTATTGTTTTCCCTCTGCCCCTCTTTCTTATGTTTTTCCTTAGTTGAAAAGGCAGGAGAGAGCAGACACTAAGAGGAGCTTCCAAAATCACCTCTCTTCTTTCAGTGAGTACAGGTGATCTATCTCCACAGGCTCTTAAAAGCACATTGATCATTTTCCATTTGGAAGCTTTTCTGTAATAAAACTGTTTATAGCAGACAAGTTTGAGGGTGTTTGTTACTGCCTGTTGGAAGACCTGCGAAACCCTTTTCTGTCATGCTGAGTGTCCAAGGCTCTGTCATCCCTTTCCACTCCCCAGGCACTGGGGCTCTGCCAGGCACGGCTGTCTGAGCCCTGCCCAGAGCGTCCAGGGGTGTCAGCAGGTATGAGCACTCCCAGAGAAGGGGAATACAGCAAAGACTGGGATAAATCAGGCGCTGACTTAATCATGATCTTTTTAACATGATGCAGAAATATTCCTCTGCAGGCAGTCATGAGGCAGTAGGTCCACTGCCAAATGTCCCTTCTAATTCTCTCATTAAAAACACAAACATGATTATCTGACAGATATGCTATAGCACAAGTGCCTTCATGGTGATGCCAGTCCAAGGACTGACCAGGTGGTGTGGGAAGTAATTGTGGGTTTTTCAGGCTATCTCATTTCTGTCAGCACAATGCAAATGTTTAAATATTGCTGGTCTTTGCTGCAGACCCCCTCCTTAGAAATCAGGGGGGGAGTTTCTGCAGCTGTTTAAATCTAAATAACTGACCATGCTAAAAGAGAGTGTTCCAGTGTTCTTCCCTTCTCAGCTTTGAAATTTTATTCCTGCATCTCCCTTGTGCTGGCATCAGAGCCAAAGCAGAGGCAGTCTGGTGAGTGTAGATATGGGGTAACATCTCATGAGAGGTGAGAGGACATCCTCCTCTTCCTCCTCCTCCTTGGAAGTTTTCCAGCATGTTAGGTCAAACACACAGTAAACCACTGCATGACAATTTTGCAGGGTGCTCAGTTCCCACTGCTCTGGGGTGCAGGGGTGGCAGGAAGGGTTCCAATCTCTTTTTGGTGTTCAAGGCTCATGGTGACAGCCACACATCCTGTTAGCAACACGGCTCCCACGTGCTCTGTGGGACACGTGCCAGGTGCTGAACCAGCACCCCAGGGCCACAGATCTGGCTGTACAGGTGGGAGGAGTGTGTTCAGCAGCAGCCTTGCTCACAGGCTGCCAAGATGACAGATATTCCTTAAAGGAGACCATTAAGTAAAATAACCCATCTTAATATATATAGGGAACATCTATAACAAAATATATGGCACACATGTGTATATTTGCTGTATTTAAAACCTGAATTTGTGAGAGGGACACAGCATCACCTTTGTCTGAGGTATGCTCAGAACTGCTCAGTGGGGACCATCTGCTTGGGATAATCTGTTGCCTGCTGAAATATGTTCCTGTTCTGAATTGGGTGTGCAAGATACAGGACACAAAACACCAGTTCTCCTGGGAATGTGATTCAGCTGGTCTGTGTGGCCTTTGAAATGTACACTTCATGCTGCTGGAGATGAGCATGTCATGGCAGCATACGAGGGAGTTTTAGTTTTCAGAGGCACACTGTCCCCCCCACACCCCTGGGGCAGCTCTGCCCTGCATCGCTACAACCCTGGAGCAGCTGCTCTCTAAGTGTGAACGGTTTATTCGCCCTTCACAAAGTTCTGGCTCCAGCCACGGTCAGCAAACAGGCTCTGCACGTACATGTGGATAGGAAGATGTGCTTGGGAAGTCTGGAATAGCTCAGATGTGACCCTCTGAATGCCTGAGAGGACAGTCAGCTCCCTTGGTGCTGACTGAAATCACTGGGCTCACACAGAGCTGTGTGTCACCATGTTGGTCATTACCTTTCTCCTGGGGTTTCCCAGCCTGAGTGATGCACATTAGCTGCCTGACTAATTCTTGGCACCATACAGAGACCTGCAAAATGCTTACAGAGGAACAGCAAGCACACCTCTGAATATCTTCTCTTTATGATTCGGCCTGTGAGTCCGATGCTTGCTTGGGCACACAGGTATTTAATCCATACTCAGCTGGAATTCCTTACTTCCATCCTGTGAGTCATAATGCTAGCAGGTAGCAATATGCCAATAAAATGTGCTGATAATTCTCATCCTGCAGCATTCTCTCCAAGTAGTCTGTCTTCTTTGTTCTCCATGTCCTCACAAAGAAGGTAAGGTGAGAGCCAAGGGGTTGGGGAACTGCTGACTTTATAGCAGTTCAAGCAGGTGTCAGCAAGGCCTCCAGTGGGATGGGACTGGGAGGAGAGATTACAAACAATGTTTTAGTAACATGTGCATCCTGGTCTGAAAGTAGGGTGGGGTTCCTGCATCCACACCTGGGGAGCCACAGCTGCATCCAAAGTGGCTCTAGGAATGAGGCTGGCTAAGGTATCAACATTAGAAATGGATGGCAGTGTTGAACTGGCCCTGTGACAGACATGGCAGAAGGAACTTCAGGTTCCAGCAACACAAAAACCCACTGAAAGACCTAGGTGGAAGAGAGAGAGTCAGCCCAGGAGAGGAACATGAGGAGGGGTGAGTGCTGGAGGGTGCCTGGAGATGAGGGAAAACGCTGAAGAAGCAAAGGACCATAGGGTAAATAGTAACTTGAAACATGTGTCAAATGTGAGGTCAGTGAGTTGTGCCATGAACTGATGTGTCCGGATGGCCCTGAGGGTTTGAACTGAAAGGAGATGGGCACAGCACCGAAATCTGCAACAGCAGTGATGGGGGCAGGCCAAGAGCTGGGCTGTGTGTCCTGCAGAGAGCTCATCACTGCCATGGAGGCACAACCCTGGCCACTGCTGAGCCCCAGTAATGGCACTGTGTTCCATGATTTTAGGATTGTAGGGAAGGAGAGGGATAGAACAATATTTGGTAAAATCACTGGGGCATAGAAACCTATTTGAGGGTGCAAAATGTCTTGGTGTGGGGAGAGGTGAGAGCTGGGTTGGAGGAAGGGAGAATAAGGTGAAAGGAACAGTGAAACAGCAGCTACTGTCCTGGTTTGGGGTCGTGCTTAAGGATCCTTGCAGGGCTAAGTCAGTGGTGGAGCTTGTGCTGACAGCAGCAGCTCTAGCAGCACAGAAACAGCAAAATTTGGTTATGATGCTCTCTGGGAGGTACCACACTTTCCTGCTGAAACCCCTGAAGCTAACAGACTCTGGGCTCAAGAGAGAGAAACCACTCAAGCAATCCATCTGGAACTAATGGGGTTTGTGCCTTTGATGGGGCTGTGCTTTTCAATACACCTTCTGTAGCCTTTGAGTCTGGTGAGACCTGAACCTTGCTAAAATAATCATTTCCACACAGGACAACAAAGGTTGCTATTTAACCCAAAATTTAGTCTGATATACCCTCCCTGGCAAATAAGCGTGAACAATTACTGAAAATTATTGGGAAAAAAAAAATCTGTCTTAATTACATCTCAGAGGATGAAAATCTCCCACCTTGTCTGAGTGCAGAAAGAGCAGCTGGCAAATGGAGGTTTCTCTCTGTCTACTAAATAGAATCTGTCTTCAGCAACCTCAGACAGTTCTTAGCCTGCTTATGTTAATTAATGTTGGCATCTCATAAGGACTTACCTGAGACAGGAAGGAGGCAACAGCCATGCTCCTTCCCCACCTCTGGGCAGACCCCACCTCTGTGTGTCAGACCCTGCTCTGGTGCTGCCTCGGGAGGGTGGTGGTGGCTGCAGTGCCTGCCTGAGGAATGGGGTCAGCTGTAGTTTCAGGTGGGTCTGAGTCCTGATGGCTTGCAAAGAGAATGAATTCCAAACAGTTATGAATGCATGGATCCCTTGGGAGTCTCATCCGCTCCACCAGGCTTGAAACTGTGGGGACAGCTATTAGGAATCTGCCTGGATGTGACCAAAGGTGTTAGTTCAGCCTATATTAAAAATTACTTCTCGGCCTGGGCTTGGCTGCACAAAAATATGAAGTTATCTGGAGAATCTTTCACCTCCACTAGTAACAGAACAACAGTCTCCTCACGATTGCTGTGACAGATGTCTGTTGGAAAACAAAACCTGTTTCATGCAGGAAAAATGCCCATTACTACCATCAGCTGCTGTTTCCCCCAGTGTTGCAAACAAAAAGGTATTCCTGTCCTTGGGATCTGCCAAGGCCTATTTGTTTAGTTGAGGTAAGGGTTGGGTTGGATGTAATGATCCTGGAGGTCTCTTCCAACCTAATGATTCTGTGATTCCTCTTGTACAGCCTCTGAAAATCTCAGTTGTTCCTTGCAAATGTGCTGTGTCTGAGTTGGAGAGAGCTGCTATCTCCAAACATGAGTCTGGATGCTCCAGAGGACTGCTGGGGACAGGGAAGCTGGTGCCTGGGGCTGTCTCTTTAGGGAAGGGGAGGGGAGGCAAGGGCTTTCCAGGGAGGGGACCTTAATCTGAATCACAAACTTTGATTTTGTTGGAAATGGAAGATTAGCTGCAATAAAAAGCTAAAAAGGGAAGTGCCTTGAACTCTGAAAATTCCTGAACTTCCTATTAATAGATCTGTGTTTAGAATAACATGAAATATTGAGTTTCTCCAAGCACTGAACCATGTGCATTCCCATTCGTGCTTGGAGTGTCTGCAGTCACACAGCCCCATCTGACTCCACCCGTCCTGTGCTGGCTCTTGGGTCATGGTGCAGCAAGAACATTCATGGATTCTGTAACATCTCAGCTGGAGATTCATCGCTGGCCTGGTGATTTTATAAAACATTTGTGTTCTCCATACTTTATTAGTCCCTGACAGACTCAATGTTTATAACATACTTCTCAGCAAGCTGTTTGCAACTCATCGCCCTGCTTGCTTTATAGTCTATAAATATTTAATTCTTTAATAAACTGCTTATATGTAATATCAAATGACTGATGTACTTCTCTCCCCTCTTCAGCAGTGCTACTATTTGCAAAACAATTCTTTCGATGTTTTGAATAGCAATATATTCTATAAATGCTTGAATTTCCTTTTCCTAACTAGCAATTTCTTCCGAGTATTTGGTGAATTGACAAACAACACAATGGCTCCTGCAGTGCTCTGGGAGTTGCCCTTTCCTAAAGCCTCCATGGGGAGACTTCCAAATGGTCAACTGACCATTCCAGTGTTTGCAATCTGAATGTCTTGTACCCTGGAGGTGATATTCCTGGTGGCATGTCAGGACTGGCAGGCACCATTTGAGCAGGTTGGGCACTGTGCAGAGCGGGGGGCCGGCCACTCCATGGAGGTGTCATGGATTAGCATCCTGACTCTCACTGTGTGCTGCACCCTCACTTCTGCCTCACCCACTATGCTCTATGCTCATTTTCCCAGCACAGAGCACAGTCTCCTTCCTGCTCCTCTTTGGCAGCACTTGTGGAAAGAATGACTCTGATAGGGTTTGGTCCTAAGCTTCATTCCATCTTCCCTAAGGGTTTCTCTACCTGAGGAGCAGGCAGCAGGCTGCTGGACTCCTTTGTCCAGTCCCCAGCCTTTGGGTTCCTCTTGGAGTACTAGATCCTGTCTGACATGCAACAGCAGCAGGAACCTTGAGGTCTGCAGAAGTGTCAGCCAAGTGAGGCCATGGCTAGAGCCATCGATCTGCTCTTCAGCCTGCTCCATGTCTGGGTCAGAAAACCCTCTGAGGCTGTCAAGCAGCTATGTTAGAGTGATGGGCTGCACTGGCTTGCTCCTGGCTACACCAGGATCTATGGGCAGAGTGGACAGGCCTGTAGAGCTGGCAGGGAGGGGTGTCCATCAGCACGGACACGGGAAGGGATGGTGACACTGCACCACCATATTTGTACCTCTCAGCCTGTCCCTGTCTTACCCTGCACCTTGGGGTGCTCAGGCTTTGCCCTGTTAGTTCCTTCCCTAAGGCTCACAGCATGCCAAGGCACCACTCAGGACTGGACATCCTGCTCTGCAAAAACCAGGTGGGGGAAGGGTTCAGCACCTGCAATGATGACAAGGGCATGGTGGGGGCATGGCCTTTCTGTAGAGTCGCTTTCTGTTGGTTTCAATTGTTCCATATTCCCAGACTCTGTTTGGTCTTGGTACTGAGCTGCTTTAAAGCTGAAGACCAGAAAGATGAGGCCAGGTGGCACCCTTGGGGTTGGCGTTCTGCAGAATCCAGACCAGCAGTGTCACAGTGCTGGGGGTCAGGAAGCCACTGGCTGGGTGGGTGATAGGGTGGAACTAGATCTCCACTAAAGACTATTCTGACCCAAACCATTCCATGATATGATTCTATGATCTGCTCAGACCATTCCATCCCATCATGGCTGCTCTGTTCCTCACAGATGGCTTTTGGCTGCTTACTGGGGTCTGGGCTGGCTGGACTGCAGGTTCCTTGTAACCAGCATGATAACGTGCCTCAGCCGTGCCCCTGACAGGCTGCGTGGGCTGGGCAGGACATTCACATCTTTCTGCAGCCTGAGTCCTGCCCACCACCAAGAGTGTGAGGAGGCTGTAGAGCTCTCCAGGATCAGAGCACAGCAAACATGAGGCACAGATCCCTGAGCTGATGTCACACAGTTCTGTCACAACAGCATTGCTATTGACTGGTGGCTCACTCTGCCTCTGTTCACTCCTTGCTGATGGATATGGGTGGAGGTCTCAACCCAGAAAAGCAGCTGGACAGAGCAACCAAGGGGTCCTGCTCCCCACATGTGTTTTTGTACTTATTATATCCAGGTACCATTCACTGCTCTGAGGAAAATGGGTGAGGGTGGATCCAACCAGCTCTGGATTCCCTGTTCCCAGCAGGCTTCCCAGTGGCACAGTGGGCAGAGCTGCCCTGCTCCAAGACCCCGTGTCCCACTGACCTGTGGGGGGGACCCACCAGCCACGTGTCGGTGCCCTGTCCCTTGGGAAGCGTGCATGCCAGCCTGGCATCAGCCGGGATGGCCTGTGCTGGCTCCCTCCTTGAGCTGTCATCAGGCCCCTCCTTTGTCACTGAGCTGTGGCAAAACATCCTCCCTCCGGTTCCTTTTCTCCTGTCCCTTTTCCACTGCACACTTCATAGTATTTCTGAATGACAACTAGGAATTATCCAGGCAGCTCCCAGCATTCCAGGTCTCCAGCAGCAAGCATGCCCAGTGCCCTGGATGAGGCAAGAATGATGATAAATAAGTAAATCACATGGTGGGCTGAACGATTTCTCCAAATGAGCCTGTTTGTCCCAGGCACAGTGCAAAACCCTCTTCTCCTTGGCGATAACCTTTCTGTGTGCTCATATTATGCATGTATTCATGTGACTTCCTCTGCCTCACTGCCACCTCTTGATTTAAATAAAAATAATTTATGTGGACATTCCTTCAGTTAGGATTCCCCCCCCAATAATATTTCGTCGATGCTCTCAACCCAAATGGGGTCGTTATGCTTTTGCATATCATTAGGGCTTTATGAAGAACAACAGCGACATCTGCATGTGCCGCAGTGCCACAGAGATGGGGGGAAAATACGGAAAACAAACCCCAAATGAGCTCCAAGCTCATCTGGCTCTGTCTTTCCTCAGTGCCTTTGCCTCTATCACGGACACGAGTAATTGTACAGTGTAATCACATCACGGCTCATCTGAATATTCATAACCGACACAAAGACTTGGAGGAGAAGAGAAGTGGGGAGGAAAAGAAAGGTAATTTAAATATAAAACAGCATTTCATTTGGAAGCAAAGTTCCCTATCCAGCTCAAGAGATTGTCTTGGTACTGATTCTGTCTGTCCATCTCCTGTACTGAAGCATGGGCAAGTGGAAGCGTCACACCCACAGCCCCTGCTGTGGAGAGAGAAAATAAAGCACAACAACAAACAGCAGCAGAAATGCCCCTAGCCAAAGGGATGTTTGAAGAGTCGCCAACGGTGGCTAACCAGCTGCTGGTCTCCAGGAAAGAAATAGTCTATTGAGGGAGCTTTATAAAGACTCCAATTAATATGTTGTGCATGTCTAAGATCTACAAAGAGCCCACTGTGTTCCTCCCCCCACAGCCACCACCTTCTCTTCCTGATCAATGCCAGTGGAGAAGGATCTGTGCTACCAAATAATTGATTAATCACTTCAGCGGTGAAAACGCTCCTCTCCAAAATAGAGAAGAAAAACAAACACAAAAAGAGGCAACAGTTTGCTAATTAGCGTGTAAATTACCACTGGTCCCATCCTTCTTTGTGCCTTTAAAAAGAAAAAGGGAAAGAGTAAATATAATCCCCATCTTAATGTATATGCTGTCTTCATTTCTTTTGTATTACTTTGGTATCCTTCACCAGTATGAACACAGCAGTGTGATGCTGAAGCTGTGGCTGGCTCTGCTAGTTCGTTCCCCAAAGAGCTCCTATTTCCATTCCACTGGAGCTTATATTCCTTTAAATGTCTAGCGCAGCATCATTTCCCCCTTTCTAATACATCACTCTGCTGGAATTAGAAGAATCCAAGGTTATATCCAACTTCAAAGGTTTCCAAGTCATCATGATTTTAGTAAAAGTAGAAGACAGATCATGGAACAAGTCCCTGGCTTTTGAAGATAGACATCACAGGGACCTTCCTCCCTCTGTCTCATTCTCGCTCTCCCACTCTCTCCCCCCAACTTTGTACCTCTCCAGCTCTGAATGTCCCGCGCTAGCGTGGTTTAATGATATGCAAATGAAATATGCATAAAACCATTCTACTGTATGATGATTAAACACTGGAGACATTAGCCGCCGACGCTTCACTGTTTGACTATAATAATCTTCCCCGAGCATCCACTTTGATTGCGGAGTTATGGAAACCCATCGCAGTTGGCAGAGAGGGAGTAAGAGAGAGCGAAGGAAGGAGAGGTGCAGGGATGTATCACCCATCTCTGCATTTATCCCATTCCAGGAGACATTTCCCCTCTTTGTACTGCATTCCTACTGCTGTCTTTTGTAATCCATCCATGCGGTCGCACCAGGGCAATTAACGGGAAAAAACCCTCTTTTCTCTTAATGTTTCAAAGCTCATTAGCCAAACGATTATTCCTCATTAACAGCGAAAGCTCATTCATTAAAAGAAAAAATATGCCCAAAAGATGCCAGCACTGTTAATCCCGAGCCCTGTAGCTGGGCTGTGAATCCCATGGTAGTATTTTCCATGCAGAAGGGAAGTGCACCAATCCACAAAAAAAAAAAAAA
>VXBR01012348.1:568804-595630 GCA_013400215.1 Cisticola juncidis
AAAAAAAAAAAAAAACCAACCACCAGGCAAAAAGAAAACATTTTGTGAGTTTTGTAAAATCCGCAAGAGAGGCAATTAATATTCCCATTGTATGACTTTATTTTTTGTCTCTCTCTTTTGTCTCCAGTGCCCTTCCCTGGCTCAGCGCCCAGTGCCAACAGAACACCTTGCAGGATCCTCAGCAGCGCAGACAACGTAAGTAGCCAGCTGTCCCTTGACGCCCTTGTCCAGAAGCCCCCGCGCCCTCCGGACCCCGTGGAGCACCCGCAGGGCTCCTTCCCTTGCTCGCCCTCCGAGTGCCACCTGGGTTTCACAAGTAGCACCTTCCAAATCTCTCTGTCTTCAAGTTTGTGCATGTCTGTGTGGCATCCCTCCTCCTCCTTCACTCCCATAGTGGATCTCGTGAAGGGCTTCAGATCGGCCCCATTCATCTCCCTGGTGATAGCAGTGAATGTAGATAAATCTCTGCTGCCTGCTTGCTGCTCCAGTATGATTTTTATTTTGTCTTCCATGTACACCTAGGTCAAAAAGTGGGATGTATACTGACGGTGGGTGAATGTGTGTGTGTCTGTCTCTTCCTCACTCCCTGTCGTTCTCTCTCACTGAGGCACACAAACACACATCTCCCTGCGTGTGCTACACGCGTGCACACAAATAAATACCCCCACACGGACGCACGCGTGTGTACACGGAGGCACACACGCATCTCCTCACCCCCACTCACACAGCTCCTCTGCACCGACCGAGGCGGTGTGTGCATGTGTGTCTGTGTGTCTGTACGCACTGTTCCGTGTGCGTGTGCATACACAGGCATCTCGCTACACCGTCAAACATTCCCTCTCCTCCCAGCAGAGGCTCTGTGCAGCCTGATCCTGCCCCGTTAGAGCGGTATTCCTTCCTCCTTTCCTTCCCTCGGCTGTTCGGAGACCTTCGCGTTCCCTCCTCGGGTCCCTCCGAGCTGCAGATTTGGCACCTTTCCCTGAGGTTGTCCAAATGGCAAATGGCATCGGCCGGAGCTCGCATTCTTGCAGCTTCTCTGGGCATTTCTCCCTCCATGTCGACTACTCCCTTTTGTTTGTTGTTGACTGGGCTGGGTGTGGTTGGGGAGTTTTTGGCATTAATTGTAAACGAACCTGAATGGCAAAACACGCCAACAGATTGCGGGGAAAAAAAGCCAAAAAAAAAAGCAAGCCCCACACAAACGCCTTCTGCTGCGACAGATGCCCATGTTGCCCCTGGCATGGAGAGCGGGCACAAGGGGTTTGTTGATGAGGTTTTTTCGATTGCTGTGTTTATTGTTCGCATTTCCCTTTTCCATTTATTTTTAAAGACTCCAAGATGCCGGCCTCGGCTTGGAACGGAGCGGTGTCATGGCGGAGACGACGGCCTTTGTCTCGCAGGGTGTGAAAGCATCCGTTGTGCTGGCTCCACTGCGGCAGAATGATGTCTAAAGGGGGGAAAAGTGCTGGAAGTCCGAGTTGTGCGGCGCTGGCGGGGGAGCCCCATCCCCATGGTGTGCGTCCGAGGAAGGGCTGGCGGCGGAGGAGCCTGGTCTGTAATCCTGGCACTTGCGCCTCCGGTCGCTGCCTGCCGTTTGCTCCTGGGGGTCTGGATAATCTCCCTTGGCTCTACGGCACTGTCTGGCCCGTGCTCAGGGCCCCCGTAACATATACCCGCTGCCGCGATCGCAGGGAGCTGTGGCGTTGCCACTGAATGGATGGCACTGTGCCAACTCCGCTGCCATCCGCCCTTGCAGCTCTTTTCCTCCCTCCTCCCTCTCGCTCTCCCCTCCTCCTCCTCCTCCCGTCGACTTGATGTTAATTAACACACGGGTTAATTGATTTTAAAAGCTGAAGAATTACAGTTAAGTTTTCCCACAGGGTCCGGCCGCCAGCCGCCTGGCACGGCTGTGCCTCGCTCGGGTGCAGGGGGGCCGGGAGCGCCCGCAGCTGCACCGGCCCCTGCCAGGGGACGGACGGGCGGCCGTCGCCTGTTGGAGCGTGCCGCGGCCGCTGGCACTCCTGCCTCGTCCTTCCGACAGATCACCACTGTATTCTGCTACAAACAATCGGCATAACCCCTCCCCTCGCCTCTCCCATACACCTGTCTTTCAAAAGCAGTGCTGTTGAAGTTTCAGCAGGGAAGCTGTGCCCCACAGCCCCATGGCAGCCCACGAACGTCTCACACCGCACGGCGCCCCAGCCCGAGCACCCCTGCGCGGCAGCGTGCAGCACCAGAGGCCCCCAGCCGTCACGGTCTTGTCCTGCCTGCCGCAGCTCAGTTCCCCTAATCGGCTCTCTGATGCGTTGCTTGGGGTGAAGCATCAAAACCAAGGGAAAGTTAGTTTGTTTTAATTACGAGACAAATAACCCACGAGGGCTTTGGTTTTTCACTCTCCCTTGCCCCAGTGTGCCGCTGGTGAGGGTGACAGTGTGGCAGGAGGAGGCGCAGCAGCGCTGGGAACTTGCTGCTTTCACCTTCCTGTGCTTTCATTTTATTTCATTTTGTTTTTTAAAAGCATGAAGCAAGTGAAGCGACAAGAGGAATCCATTATGCAAATCAGGTCACATTTGCATAATGTCTCATGACTGGAATATGCAAATGAGTTGTATAATTTATGAGTGCCAGTGTCTTTCTAAAAGTGTTTCCCAGAATTTATAAAAACTGCAGTGTGGGGAGGCAGCTGCTGGCTGCCCTGCCAGGAGGGTCTACACTCGCTTTGCAAAGTCTGCTTGAGTCTGGGAGTGCAAACGTCTGGGAATGAGAACTGAGCCCCCCTTCCCACCCTGCCCTCTTGCTTTATTTATTTCCCATTTCTCCCTCTACCAAGCTCCCACCTGCTCCCCCAAAACTTCTCTGAGGATGCAGGGCTAGGGCCAGGGCACCAGGCTGGATGGCCAGGCAGACCCACAGGTGGCTCAGCCAAGGCTTGCTTATGTCTCTTGGGGCTCTCACCAGCCACAGAGCCCCTGCACTCTTCAGGTCAGCGAGCTCGTAGGCACGATGTGCATTGAGGAGCTGCTTGGAGCCTCTCCTGAACTCCACAGTGGGATTCCTGCTGGTCTTCTCTGTGCCAGGTCCAGTCCCTACTCGGACATGAGCCCCGTGACTTTGGGGAGAGCTGCAAGCTGAGCACGGGGCTGGCACTGCCAGCGGAGGACCCTGAGTGTCCTGCCCAACGCCACAGCATTCGGGACCAGCACGGGAAAGGGCTCTGGAATAGCCGGACAAATCAGGACAGGTATTACAACATTTTCTTTTCTTTTCTCCCTCTTCTTTGCATGTCTGGTGATCTGGGGAGCACCAAGAGAGTGCATTTGGGCTCTTGCACTGGGCAAGCCACTGTTTTGGGCTGTCTGCACAGGGAGAGGATAAATAATAATGTGCAGGCCCGTGGAAAGCTGTGTGAGTCACAGCCTGCCACTGTGGGCAGCATATGACAAGGAGCAATGGGATGGGAGAGCCCAGGGGTCAGGACAGCTCAGCGTCAGCCTTCCTCAGCTCTGTGAAGTCCCCAAAAGGGCTTTTGGGCAAGAAAGTGTGATTTGCTGTTTGTGAGAGTCTGTGTTTTAATTGTAAAACCCAAATGTTTATCTCCCTTTCAAATCACTTTTTGTGTTAGACGCCTCAAAAGTGAAGAATCTCACACTTTCCATCAGTTTCAAAATACTGTGGCTGTGTGTGTGGTTTGTTTAGTGGATGCAGGTACAGGCTGTGACAGTGAGTCACACTGAGCATCCCCAGCACAAAGCATTGAGTTCACAGACTGTGCTTTTACCTATGACTGGAGGTTTCTGGTGTGGGAATAGGAAGAGACCCTCCACATCAGGTACAAGGCAAACCAGCATGTAGTCTGTGTGACTCGCCAGTAAGAGGCAGCAGCACAGCCAGACTCTGAAGCACCTTATGCTTGTTGCTGCTCAAGGTCGGTGCCTGCCTGTGCACCAAGGGGTGACTGTCACCCGAGCACCAAGGGGGGACTGTGCCCATGCTGGTCCTTGCTGGCACAGAAAAGTAGCTGAGTTTGACTTGGAGAAGGTGCAAGACCAGGGCCACTGGGGAACAACTGGTGTGTCCCTCTGGAAGTGGGGGCCTTTTGGAGAGCAGGAACGGCTGAGAGCACTGGGAGGAGGTGGGATGGTGGCCCTGGGGAATTTCCCACAGCTCCATGATCAGTGGCCCTGCAATGTCAGGAGACAGAGATCTTTTTAACCTCAAAACAAACCACCCTGCTTCTTTTCTCACAAAGGCTCCTGCAGGCTGGAAAGGAGAGAAAGATGTCTGCTTCCCTGTTGGGGTCTTCAGTGTAGCCCCAGCAGATCTCACACTGGGACTGGTGTGGTTCTCCAGATGGCACCAGGGATGGGCAGGCTGTCAGGGCTGACAAAGCACCAAGCTGGGCCATGGCTGGGAGGAGCAGGTCTTCCTGTGGTGCAATTTGCGGGTGTCAGGGGTACTCACTCTTAGCTTGGGGAGAACCCACTGCTGTGTCTGGAGCTGCCTCCGTGTTCTGGGCTCTGCAGCTCCTGGTCCTATTCCTTGTGCTGAGCGCTGCAGGGGGAGCTGGTCCCAATCTCCATCCTGCTCTGGGCTGTTCAGTATCCTAGTTCTGGTCCTCCAACTCACACTCTATGCTGCCTTCTGATATTTTTATGAAACCACCAAAACACCTGAATGTTCTGTTGTGGTTTTTATGCTGCACTGAGGGCTGGTGAATGTTTAGAGATGGAACAGCTTTTTGGGGGTGAGAGAAGGAAAGACCATCCAGAACAGGCACCAAAACCTCTGTATCTGCCAGACAAGATTGTCTGGTCTCTGAAGATCAGTAACAAGGTGTGTGGGGAATCTCCTGCACTGCTGCTCATTCATGGTCCGGGTTTCTGTTGAGGTGGTGGCTTTTGCCAGCTGAAGAGAGCATACCTGACAGATTCCTGTTGCTCTCTTCCAGTGTTCTGTGGTTCCTCACCTGTGGCATTGAAAGAATTCCCTGCAGCTGTATCCTTGGGACTTCCTGGGGCCTTTGCCTGCAGGACTTGCTCTCTGTCCCTTAGTGAGGTAAACTGTCTGAAACACAGATCCAGGGACTTGGGATCTGTGGCTTCTCTGTGCCTGGGGCTCCCCAGCAGAGCATAGGTTAGCCATGTGCCTATTGGCATTACCTGTTATCATTTCCAAGAAGTGTTCCCATTTAACTTAGTCACTCCACTGCCTGCTTCCGTTCTTCCAGTACCTGTTCTGTTTTGAGCAGTAGGATTCAGTTCCAGATAACCCTTAGGAGTTTCCTTCCCACCTCTCCTGGGTAAGGCACGCACCATCAGGCAGTGCCAGCCTCAGCTGGGTGGATAATCCTAATTTTCCACTCCTATCGATGCCAAACTCTGTGGCAGTGGCAGCTGCTGATGCCAGTGCAATGACCCACATTCTGAGCTGTCAGCTCTTTCCCTCCCCTGCTCACTCTTGCAGAAGAAGGGTGATGTACAGACAGACTCTAAGCATTGACTGAGCAGGTCCATGAGGGCACTAGTGTGATAGCAAAAAGCATCAGCTATTAGCATCACATCACCAGCCTTGGCACACCTGACAGATGTGCCCAGCGTTAGGAATGGCTTACTTGCATGGGGCTTTTTGCCTGACGTTATAGATAAAAGTTGTTGTAAGCAAAGTGTGTAAAATCTTCAAATCTTTAACAAATCTCTTATTAATCCCAGCTAAGTAGATTAAAGCTGACTACAGGCTTTAAAAAGAAGCAAGCCGATCACTTGCAGGACAGAGAAAAAACATAAAATTAAAACAATCACAGTGTAAATGTGCAGATCCCTTTTTCCTGGTGTAGATAAAATTAGGACGGCAGCCAGACCACTGGTCCTGGGTTTGATAGAGGCAAAGATTCAAGTGAGATGAGGCAATACAGACAATTCTATATCAAAATAATTACTCAAAAGCATCAAAGATGCTACTGATAGCTTTTGTCAGGGTGCTGCAGACTTGGGAAGCAAAGTGGTGCTATGTGGACAGCATCTTCAGCAAAACAGGACAGGCTGCTGAATTCCCAGGTGGAAATCAGGATCCTTGTTAAGATTCGTCCTGATGTTAAGGTCCCAAGCACCAGACAGGCCTGTTTGTGGCCCTGGTACTCTTCTCCACAGTGGTCACTGCAGCTGATCTGTGTTTGCAAAGATAGCTCTGATTGGAAATTATATGCTTAAATATCTTGGCAGGGCGGAATTCAGTCACTTAGACTTTTCTTCAGTAACTGAAGGAGCAGATTTTGTAGGATTAGGCTTCTAGATGGAGAGCTAGTGTCTCTCTTCCTTAGAACCATGTGTTCCCTTCTTAAGTCCTGTTCCAAGGTATAAGGCAGAGGAACATCACTGGCTGTAGCTGTCACAGCACAGGGGAAAGCCCTCCAGCAAGGGCCAGCAGTACTGCCACAGATCATCCCCACAGTCACTCAGCATTCACTGCCAGCTGCTGCCTCCCCTCTGTTTGCCTGCTCACACAGTGCCTGCGGCTCCTGCTCCCCCAGACTCTGTCACCCTTTCTTGTGTTTTGCCCAACCTAGTGGTGACCACTCGCTTTGCAAGCTCAGTGATTCTGTTTACTTTGTTTTTGCCACTGTCACTGTGCTGTCCCCTGACCCAGGACTGGAACTTTCTCCTCCAGCACCTATCTATGTGTGTCTCAAAGGTAGAACCATGATGACCCATGCTAAAAACTGCAGCAGTATCTCCTGCTGCTGCAATCATACACTTGAATGCAAGCTCTGGTGTTTGTTCCTGAGGATCCAGGACAACAGCAGGTTTTGGGGGTTTGGTGGTGAGCCACAGAAAGAGGCAATGCAGGGTAAATCTTCTGAAGGGAAAAAGGCTGCTAAAACCTCATGAGCATATGCCCAGAGAAGGGAGGTCTCAGCACTCCCCTGCTTTGGCAGGTGATGTTTGGGTCTCTGAGAGCAGCTGAGGTTTGGGAGGGTTTTGTGAGCAGAGTGAGCAATCCTGTCCCCTGTCCCTCTCCCGTCTCGTGAGATGAGCAGAACAGACTTGGCACAGGTCACTCGGCCTGGGCCCTCACTGCTCAGTCACAGAGCTTTAATGGCAGAAGGAAGAAGCTAAAGGTTCCAAAGCTGCCTCAGAAAAGGGCTCCTAAAATGGTGATGCTTCCGTTCTAATGAAGTTACACTTGGTCTATTTATGGAAGGAGATGGCTCAAAACAAGGACGGGAGGGTGCCCTGCCTTAGCCCAGCTCTGCCAAAATGACAAGAGGTTCATGTTGTTGCTCTCAGGTGACCATAGGCTGTTGTACTGAGATATTGTACTGAGGTCTGCTCCTCTTCCTCCCAAACAGGCAGCTTCTTCACCCTGCTAACAGCCCCAGGGCACAATAAGTAGGTTAATGCTTGCTTTAGGGTTAGCCTGAGGGTGAGGGTTCCCTGCAAGAATAGCAGAGTGAGGTCTCCTCTGTGCCTGCGTGAGTTCAAGTGTAGGGATGCCTCCAAGGCAAATGAATTCCTACTGCTCCCATTTTATTGCTGTGTGCCCCTTCCTCCTACTTTGGGATGGTGGCATTCCTTGGGATGACAAAGCTCTGATTTTAGTTCTGCCAGGCTCATATGCTTTTCTTTGCATGGTTTTTCCATTTGTCATTCGTTCTGCCTTTTCCCTGCTTCCCAGTCTGTTCTGGCCAGGGCTGGCACTGGGAGCTCCAATGGTTGCCTTGGCCAGGCCTCACGCTTCAGGCTGCCTGTTTTCTTCTATGGCCAGACTGGCTCCCAGAAAGGAAAATGAACCAAAACGTGTCAGTGGTTTTGAATTACAAACCTGGGTGTTCAAAATGCATGAAATGAGAAATTTCAGGCGCTTACTGCAACATTAATCCACCTGTGTTGGACATGAGTGGCATTTCCTATTTATGCTCAGACTCCTGAATACAAAGTTAAAACAGACGTCGAGGCAGCTGTGGATTGGGAAAACAGGGTCAGGTTGGAGAAGAGGGATGGTTTGGTGTGTTCATCGATACCGACTTTGGTTGTGTCAAGGGAAAGTTAAATAGGTGCCTAGAACCAGGTATTCAAAATTAATTTCCTATTTATATAGTCATGTATGAAGTTCCTGTGTTTAATTTATCTGTAAATATTGACTCATATTGTTACATAAAAATAATATTGACATTTTCTATGGAAAGATTCTCTTTTTAGTTGCTTGCCATTTCTTGACCTACATTCCCAAACTACAGAACCTGCCATGCTGGTGTGATTCAGCCCAGCCTCAGATGTGAATGCCTGTTTTTTGGTGATCTGCAGTGTGCAAAGATCCTGCAGGATTCCTCACCCCACTGATGTGGAACCTGAAAGTGTTGGTGGATGGCAAGCAGTGGCTTCAGAGCTCCCTTCCTGGGGAGTTGCCTTCAGTGACAGATGCAGTCATAGGGCTGTATCTGTCACTAAAGGCAACAGGTTGTTATGTTACTGGATGCAGTGGACAAGCCAGGATCCTTGGTGTTTGGATCCTTGGAAGACTCATTGTCTTCCACAGCTGGAACAGGAATGTATTTCTTTGCAGAACTTCTGAGCACTCACAGTTTTGCTTGAAACATTTGAAGTGCTGTAAAGTTAATAAGTGCATTAAAAATTAGAACTAGACATCTTGAACCAAGCACCTAAAATTAAAGGACAAGTCTTGTGCTTGAGTCTCTCTCTGTCTCTATTTGGCACTTGGAAAGAGCATATGATAAAACTTTTTTCTTGCAGGAGTGTTGAGATTAGGGACTGCACCTGGAGAATTGAGAGTGATGAATGTCATAGAAATTCCACAAGCAGATTAATAGCAAAGTTCTGTGATAGGTTTCAAAAGTGGTCACTAAATGCAAGTTGGAGCTGGAGCCACACACTGACCTGTGGTAGGAAGCATTGACTGATGCCCTTTCTGAGCACATAAGAATTAATAGTACAGGATAGTGGGAGATGGGCATCAGAGCCCATAACAAATGCCTATGCAGAAGATCCCAGATTATGCTGGCAATCTTGATTCTGTCATGTGCAGTGTTCCAATAGTGTCTTGTAATTGTTGTTTGTCTAAAATAGTTCTACTGTAAGCACTGTTCATAAATTAAGAAATTCCATCTGCACTTCTGCATGTTTCCATACTTAGTCCACCTAAAGCTTCCTTTGAAAGCTTTCTCAGTAGTAAATGTGATCAGAGACACCAGAGCATTCTCTTGGCTATCAGTCTGCAGATAATAGAAGACCCATTTCTTAAGTACACACAGAAAAGGAGAAGAAGAAATACTGGCTATGACATAAAATGAATTGTCTTCCTCCATGCCCTTGTAACCTAGGGCATGTAGTGCAGGCTGCCAGCCATCGCTTCACAGATTTAGAAGTGCTGGAATCTCTCTGTCTGTAGCAGGCTGCCTGATGGATTGGTGAGTAATGGACTCGGGGAGTGCATTACCAGCGCCCAGACTAATGGCTAGCACTTGCCCATGGCTTTGGCTATAGATCATCCACTGTGCTGTTCATAAGCTCTTGCCAGTCTGTCTCTGGCACTCGTGCTGCTGCTGTAGCACAGTTTGCCTGACGAATTCTGCACCAACTGCCATGTTTCCAGAAGGTGAAGAGTAAATGAGGAGAAAGGAGTGAGTGCCAGTTTTCCTATTCTCTTGCTCTTTGGAGGACAGGTTAAAGGATAAGGTAATGGACATGATACTCACTCACCCAGTGTTACTAGCACAGTAGCCTGGAAAATACATTCGGGCTTGCTGCACACCATGAGTCACTGTCCTACCACTGCCTGAGGTACCTGTGCCTGGGATCTTCTTTTGCCCAGGCAGACCAATGTTGTGGGTCATGGCAAGAAAGGGAGGGGAGGGATAGGTGATTGGCGTGCTGGATATACCTCTGACATGCCTCTGGAGTGTTTGAAGTAGTGCCTGGATGGTGCTGTCAATATTTGGCTGTTTGTGAGCTAAATGAGGTAAAGCCAACCTTCACAGCAAAGACCATCTCCAGGGCTGATCTGTGGGCTGGCTCTGATGGACACGGCAGGTGTGTGCAGAGAGGAATGAATTGCTTCCAGTCCTGCCTGGCTCAGGAGCTCTTCTTTTAGACTCCATGACATGAATAGGACTCCAGGGTTGTGGCTTCCTTGTGTGATTGGGATGATCTGGATTCCTCTCTCCCTCTTTCACTTGGACCACTGCCCAGTCATGAGAAAGGAGCAATCCAGTCAGCTATTGGTTTAAACTGGTGACCCACCCCACTGCCAGGTGTGTGAACCATGCCAGACCCACTCCAGTTCCTGAGTCCAGCCTGGTCACTTCACTGATAGTGAAGGTGTAAGCCTTGCTCTGCTATTCTGGGCTCTTTGGCTTTGTATGTTTTGCAAGAAGTTACTTAAATAAATGTCAGCAGTTTTTATTAATACATTCCTGATGAGTTTATGGAAAGGATGAAGCCTTCATCTAAGGAATTTCTTCTACAGCAGTCATAGTAAAGTTTGCTGCTAAAACCAGACAGCAGAAGCAAAATTGTAAAAACACTGCAGATGAGGGAGGGACATTTTTTAGTTCCAGGGGTCCTGTGCAATAAGAAATAGCCCAAGCTAAGCAACAAACACTTTACATTTTCTAGTACTATTTTACTTCATGTATTATGGATGTTGTGCCTTTTAAGGGGATAGTAGCAATGACATGGCTGTTCTTGGGGTACTAGATATTACACTCTTCTAGAGAAAGACCTCTTTCTACCAGGGCTTTAATTTAGGCACTTCCTAGGGAGCTCGGGCACCTTTCCATTGCCCGGAGTGGGTGCAAATTCTGGTTCTTTGCATTTTTCACATTAATTCCACAAAGAGTCAACATTAATTCACCAGAAGTCTGGGGATATTTTGGGTACAGAAGCAGGCGGCAGATTCAGATGGTTGCAAAGAAAGGTAATGCTGCTGAACAGGTGAAGTTATAAACCCAGAATCTCCCAGTGAGTATTATCTATCACTTTATTTGCCTGCTATTTTGGGAAATGTTTCTGGTAATAAAGCGTCATCAATTTATTATTTCTTTTGGCCAATCTCTCTCAGCCTGCCTATATAAAACTCATTGTGGCCTATATTTAACTGAGAATAACCTCTGCTTATTTCCTCTCTTCCACCATGAGTTTTATTCCTTTAACAAGCACAACAGCATGCTGCTCCAGCTTCAAAGAGAAAATTAATTCCGTCCGCAAAAGGGTCAAGTGCTGGAAAGTGCATAGCAATGCAGTTTGCATGGCAGGATCCAGGAGATATGATGCTAATAAGATTCCAAGATGAGAACAGCAGACTGGCTCTGGGGATTCAGATGAAGGGTTCTGTAAATTTTAAAAGAAATGGTCTCCAAAAACTAATGATGTCTGCTTTCCAATTCATTAATAATGTGAAGCAGGGAGATGGGAGTGAGAAGCAGGCCATGCTTTGAAATATCAGAATGTAACGAGGAAAAAAACAGCGAGAGCTCATCTCACCGGGGTCATAAAGCTCGGAGGAACAGGCGGGCTGCAGGGGAACACAGTGTCGGTGCCTGGAGGGAAGGAAATTGCACTGTGTGTTATGCGATGTGTAATTTATGCACAGACTCTTTGCCAGCATTGATGTAAAATTTCTATGCAGAAAAAGATGCTGTTGTATTGACGGTTCTTTTTCAACATTCTTGTTTAAGGTGACTTAGCACACAGGATATTTGATGAGTTTTAAAAACAGATATGAATTGTCTTAGCATATATACAAATGTTTTTTGGCAAATCTTCCCCTTCACCTTTCTGCATTGCATGCATGAAACCTTAAGCTTGTTTGTAGTTAATATTGGAAGAAAACCCCTCAGGCAAAGCCTAATGAACTGAGAGCAATTCTGAGCTTCCCTCTGCAATATCTTGAGAGCCTTTGCCTTTCTGAGGGCTCACGGACATATCATGTGACCTTGTTGCTTTGCATCACGACAGTCTTCCATTACTGCTGCAGGATTTGGTGGTGGTGCTGCTGTGCTGACTTAGTACAGGAGTCTCTGCCTTGTGCCTGCAATTGGCAGTCAGTGCAAAATGTCTGTGCCCGAACACTTTCCAGAGTGGGAAGTTGTGAGGCAGCAGGATTTAACTCTGACTTTTATTCTGACAAAGATTGTAGAGTGAGGTTAAATTCTTCATCCTGTCTTTTCTTTTTAGGTGTGTGATACTTCTCCATCTCACCTTGAAACCTGTCAGCAATGGCTGATGAGGTTCTGTGAGAATCTCACTGCCACTGCCACTGCAGTGGGACCCTGCGCCAGCTCCAGCAGCTCGACCTGCCCGCACCAGGGCATCGAGGGCACCGCCACAGTGCTGGGCCTCCCCCCAGAACTCAGTCCCACTGTTTGGCAGGGCAGGTTTGAGCCCAAGTAAGAGCAGTGTCTCCTCTCTGCTGCATTGCACTGCCTCGAGCCCTTTGCCTGTGTCTGCTCTTACAGTCTACAGGTCCCATCTACTTCCTTTAGCTCAAGCTGCATTCTCTCATCCACAGGCCTTGCTCCAGAGAGGTGGTCTCCCTTACATGCAGGATTCAGAGGGGTGTTCAGTAAGTGGCAGCATGTGCTGGGAACCCCTGTCCCTTCAGAAGAGCTGTTTCCATGAGGGCTTATGCTGAGCTGCAGAATCAGGGATGTCCGGGGTTCAGTGGATGGTTTGGGGTAGACAGCTCATACAGCCTGAAAAGGAGACCACAGATGAGGTTTGCATCCTTGCTAAAGCCTCGGCCATGAAAATGGGTGAAGTGGGGCTCTGCATCACGGCTGCATCATGTTCACAGAAAAAATTTCTCTTTCAGTGTTTATAAGTACTGTGTATTTGCTTATCCAGAGATGATGGGGCTCTCAGTATTGAGTGCCTCAGCTGTCCCTAAAGCAAGACACAGAGTCATTGGCAGCAGCTTCAAAATGCCACAGCCTTCACCTGCAGGGATTCTCTGCATGTCCTTAGTCTCCAGTGAACATATATAGACTGACTCTAAAGTGAACAGTTGGGTGATACAGCCATGTGTATCAAGTTCTCATATTTGTATTTCAAGTTTTCCGTGGGGAATGTGTGTCTTCAAGAAATCTCAGGAATTTGCTTGAGGGTTTTTCCAGTGAAGTTCTTGGTTGTCACTTGCCCGCAGCCATGGTCAGTCAGTGGAAGCAGGTAGGTGGTCAAAGCTGCTGCTGTTGTGAGCATCAGGACTGTCTCATGGCAGTGGTAAAGAGGTGAGAACCAGCTGGTATGTGGAGGCTCTTTTTGGTGCTGTTCTTCACCCAGACACTGAGCAACTGAGTTGATTTCTGTGTCAATGATCTTCCATCAGAAACTGCTCTGGTTTGCAACTTGGCAGTAACATCACTGTAGACATAAACTGCTAAATTTTTAAGGTCTTTGTTTATTCCTATGTTTGTCTGTGCTCCTCTGTCTATTCAGTCCAGCATTCATCTTTTTTTCTGGGCTTCCCCTCACTCTCATGAGAGCATGTGCCTATCAGTGATGAGTGCAGTAATTTTACAGCTTCTGCTTCCCCTTCCTCAGCATCCATGTGATGCTCAGATCTATTGCTCCTGAAAACCAGACCCTGTGCTTGTCACTACAGTGAGTGCCCAGTAACTGGTGTTCATGTGGCATCACCTGATAACTCCAACCAGACATGAGGGATGCTGCAGTGAGGGGGAATGAGTGGTGGGAGGAACATGTTTGCACGCTTCGCCCAGAGAATCAGGACACAGGAATGTTAGGCAGGGAGGATTTATATTATCTGAGCTGCCTAGTTGCAGATTTCTTGTTTCATCAGAAAACCCCAACATTTCCACTGATGCAGTCCAGAGCTCTGCCAGAGAGACTGTGTCTTGGTGGTTCAGATGTTCCCTTCAGATGTTCATATGATCCCTTTTCCACTCCTTTTCACACACACAGTGTGTGAAAACACCCATTTTCCCAGCAGTCCCCTTACAGTGCTTCAAGCCAAGCCAGGCTGTCTGATTATTCCTCATGACAGGTGTAAAAATGCTGGATCCACGGCAGAAAACCTCTCGTGATGAGGTAGCTCTCACTGCAAATAATGAGCCAGATTTACATGGAAACCTGCACTGTTCCAGACCCGGGACAGGCCACAGATTCTACAGCAGGATTTTGTTCTCCTAACAGATATCCAAAGGCAAATGTTCTTTTAATTAAATATGAAAATCTATAATACAGTCAGCATGATGCCTCTTGGTATGTTTATTTTTATACTCCATTTATTTGTTTGGTTCTCAACATCTCCTTCCGTCGGGAGGGAATTTTCCATACCATCTGTGTATGAGGAGTGAGTGGGACTATGGGAGCAAGATAGAGCTCAGTTGTGGTTTTTATTATCTGAGTGGAAATGGGCACCATTTGCAGTTGTGGATGAACACACTAACTGGTCTTTTCTGTAGAATAATATTGACATTGCAAAGTTGATATTTTTAAGCAGTTGTCTTTAGGTTTCAGTATTACCAGGCTTTAGAGTCCAGTGAAGTATTTAATTTCTCATTACACTTAATGCTTCACTTTCTGTGTCTACACTCAGAAAAAAAAATATTTCAGTAATATTCTGACAATATTTTATTATTTTTCTCTGCAACCAAAGGACAAAAATAATTTAATTCCACCAGCATGAAGATAATGCCATGAATACCAGCTCTGTGGAGGGAGCTGCTCTGCAGGACTGCTCAAGAGCCTCTTCCCCATGTACAGACTCCTTCAGGCTCTTAATTCCTCTGTGTCTCCCAGCTTTGACTCCTCCTTTCTCTTTGCCTTATTCCTCCTTTTGACTACTTTTCTATGCTCTACGGTCAAGGGTTTTCTCTATGGAAAGAAAACATGTTGCCTTTCCCAGCCTTTCTTACACCATTTGCCCACCTGGCATCACCAGCCCCATGCCAAGCCTGGCAGTGCTTGGGCACACAGGCAGTGTGGGCATCCTCCAGCCTCCCCTGCCTTCCCTGCCAGCCCGGGGGCAGAGAGGGCTGCACCCCTTGCCCTGGTGCTGCCCATCTGCAGCGGGAGCCAAGCACAGCAGGGACAATGTGCTGGAGCATTCTGTCTGAGGGGAGCTCAGGGAGGGGAGAGGGGAAAAGGCTGTTAGATCTATCGCTGGCAATTTAGATTCAGAGACATTTCATCTGCAGTTCCCTCAAGTGTTGAATTGAATAAAACCAGAGCAGCGGTGGAAAAGGAGGTGGGGGAAGGGCTCCAAGCACTCTCAGCTAAACAAAAAGAGACAGGCAGCTCATAAAAAAGGAATTGCATTCTTGAGTTGAAAATCTGGATTCACAGGGCAGGGAGGAGGCTGCATGGCAGAGCCCACCCATGGCAGCACTGCTGAGGGCTTCTGGCACTCCTGCAGCCAGTGCAAATCACAAGGCTCATGTCTGGGTTTCCTGATTTTCTGTTTTTCTGTTGATTTTTTTGAAGCTCCTGTTGTAAAATCAAGCAGGAAGAACAGAGTCCCAGGCTTTCGTTGCAATTAAAAAAAAAAAACAACCCTATCCTTCACTTTACAGGGCTTCAGGAGAAAAGCACAAAAGCAAAACCCTCAAGGGTCAAAAATTCAGATGAACAAATAATTTAGCACTTATAATTTTGTAAACACTTTCTGTTGGGGGCCAGACTCATTGTTCCTAAATATAGCTGTGGGATGGTAGAACTGTTCTCACCATTAGGGATTTTTGTTCCTCTGCCTTTGAGGGAATTTTTGCTGGTGGCTGCTCTGGTATGCACTGCAGCACCTGGATTTGTCTGGACCTGTCCTGTTCCAGGTGTGAGGTGAGGACGATTTGACAGGAGCACTCATCCTGGCCAAGGCTGGGAGGAGAGCAACAGACATCGGAGAGAGCTGGGTTACAGCAGACAGGACATCCTTGGGGTCTCTCCTGCCTCATCTGAGTGTGGTGCCAGTTCCTCTGCAGTGACACAGGGGTGGCTGTGGCCTCCTTCAGGTGGAAAGGCAGGTCTCTTTTATGCCCCCCTCTCCAGCTTCTTTATTGCCCCTCTGCTTCCTTGTAACATGTTAGTGGCAGATCTGATGCCTCACACTTTGCTCAGCCCTGCTTCAGAACAGGTCAGACTCCGCAGCCAAAGCCTGACCAGCACTGAGGTGATCCCCTGGTACAGCTGGGCAACCTGGACAGGTGTGTGGCACAGGGCTGATGGCAACTTGGCCAAGTGCTGTGTTTGCATTACAGTGTTCCCTGTCTAAAAAGTGTCCTCTGCCTTCATGGTGCACCTGCGGAATCCCATGTGAAACACAAAGGTAAGACCAGGGTGAGGAGCTGGGACTCCTCACAACAGCACTGACACCTTCCCTTCGAGCAGTTTCAGCTGTCAAACAGGGGTCATGATTCTTACCTGTGTCACCAGAATATGGGAGTCTGATTAGCCACATCCTGTAGAAGACTGAAGCAGTCTTACTGTAAATCCTGGACCAGAGACCACAGAACAGGAGAGGCTGTCTCACAGGCATGTATTTATGCTGCCCTGTTTCCCTGTGCTATCGATCCAGGGGCTTGCTAAGATACAGCCCTGCCTGCTGTAGTGGTCTAATTCATTTTTAAGCATCATTATTTTTCATGTTGCGGTCTTCCCCTGCTTCGGGTGCTTCTCCCCACCCACCCCCAAAAATGCCCATTCCTGTTTGTCTCTAGGCACACAGTGCTCCCACATGTGTGTGCATACCGGGGAGATGGAGAGGCAGCTTCAGCTACACTAAGCAATTAAACTCCAGTAGCTCAGGGATGAGCAGGAGGCCGTGATTTTCTTTTCCTTCGCAGTAATTGCCTCTGCAATCAGCTTTGATCACCCGAGAGCAGAAGAGATGAGTGCTGCAAGTTGACATCAGTGGTTTTAATATATCCATTTACATATACAGGAGCAGTGCAGCATACAGCTTTCCATAGCGCCTCTGACCTGAAACCATCGCCGCTCCATAGATACCTCATTTAATTTAATACTTCACCACCACTGCGGAAGCCATACGATGGGGATGGGAGGGGGCATAATCAAGCCCTCACTCTCTCGCTCTCCATGCATGTCTGTAAAAATGACATGAAAGTAATTGCTTTTGAAAAGCAAAGCAGAAATGGCACAATTGATTCCACTTAAATGAGAGGAGAAGGGGTGGGGGTGGGGGATGCTCACCCTAAACCTGCCACCTTCTTTCCTGCTGCAAGCTCATCGCTGCATGGGGCTGCGCTGGGACAGAAGAAAGGTGGGCTTGCCTGAATGGCATGGGAAGGAGGGAAGCTAGGGCAGGCAGTGCTGCTTTGGGCAGGATGCATCCCTTGGCAACCTTGGATCCACAGGCAGATGCTGCTCCGTGGAACCATGACATGCCCTGTTGTCACAAGCACTCCTGGTGCCCCAGAGCTGGCAGGGAGCTTCATTGCACTGAAAATTCTAGAATCACTCTGCCTCTCAAACCACTCACCTGCCTGCTAGCTGAGGGGAGGGAGATGATGAGGAGACATCAGCTGCTCTCCATTTCTAATGTTGACATTTATCCCTGTTGACAAACCTTTGTGAGACAATGGTTTTGGAATCTATCCAGTCTGCTGCTGCTGCTGCTACCTACCCTTCTGCCAAGGACCTCCCAGTGCCCCCTCTGTGACCTGGCACACCTCTTAGCCCCCTGTCAGTGGAAGGTGCCAGGACCTGGCACCATGGGCTGTGTACTGCCTGTATGTGCAGAAATACATCTTTAATGTAGACATTAACATGATTTTGTGATACCTACATGCAAATTGATTGTTAGTATATTTACTGAATGTTGACAGCTGGGTGACAGTCTTCAATAAATGTGTTTTACTAATCAGTTAGCATTAATTAATATCAAAATCCTCTCTAGGCTGGGCAAGTCAATGAACACTGATGAGACCCCTCTGTTACTGCCAGTGTTGCTGGATGTTGGCAGTGTTGCTGGCAGCATTCAACTGTTCCTGGCAGCAGTGTGGAGCACAAGTGGGGGTCCAAGGGCAGTACCAGTGCTGGATGCATGGATGGACACATGCCCAGAGGGAGAAGCCTCCAGGAAACAGTGCTCTTGGGAAAGCCCCCCATGCATCAGGGCCCACCTGAGGGCAGGAGGGCTGCCAGCTTAAGCCAAGGTGGTGGTGGCCAGGCAGTGCTAGCAAGAAGCTCTGGAGACCCCTTCCTCCAGAACAGAGGGCTGCTTCCAGGTATATCTGAACAGCAGAAACAGAACGCTGTTCTTACCTGTAGTGACCATGTCTCTGCACGCAGGACCCTTCATTATGGCAGGGCATAGCACAGTGACCAGCCAGCAATGCAGAGGAGTTCTCACGCTGAATTTAAACCACCAAGCAGACCAACTCCCAAGCTGGCATGGCCAGCATTTTCTCTTGCCTCCCCATCCTTAGCAGGGCAGGACCCATACAGTGCCTGCTGACTGTGGCTTCTCTAGCCCATCACAAGAAGATGAGCAGCATCCCTGAAGAGTAAATGACTAAGGCAGTGGGGAGAGTGGCTCTGCACGGGGGTTGATACTTGAGTCTTGTCATGCTAATGCTCCTTGGTTGACATTTATGATTATTCTCTGCTTCTGGCTTGTGCAAACACCTTAGAGCTGGGACACCAAGAAGTGAGTGCAATGAACTCTTAGATCTGCTTCTGTTTAGGCAGAATGGGAGGGACATGGACAGGCTGTGGGATACCTGAGCCCCTTCTGCTCTGCTCCGAGGACAGCAGACACAGGGAAAATGCCTAAAGAGCTCAACATGCAGCTGCAACAGGAGCTGGGTGTTTGGTTATTGGTTAGAATAATTTTGGTCTTGCTCAGCTGCTCTCTGCTTCCCTCACCGCGAGAGTCTGACACCCCTTCTCTGAGCAGAGGCAGGTGCCCCAGTCAGGAGAGTCTCTGCTTTCCCAAGCTGGACATGTCTGCCTGCTGCAGGCAAGCATGTCAAATCACACCTACCATATTGGCTTCCTGTCCCCAGAACATCAGATTTTTGCAGCTAATGTGCGGGAGGTGTCTCCTCCTGCCAATCCCCACCCCCAGCAGCATCAGGTCTGTGCTGTTCGGGGTTTTGTTAAGCTGTTTAGTATTAATTGATTTTTTTTCCATTTTTTCTTTCTTTCCCTGGGCGGGTCAATAGCTGGATGCTCAAGAGCAGAGGATCTATCAACTGCAGACCAAGCAGAGGGAGAGGCAGGCAGACCTGGAGCAGAAATGCAGCCAGAGCAACAGCTCAGCCAGGATGTGGGGGCCGGCCACCAGCTGCGGAAGGGAGCTTGGAGCAGGTAGGAGAAGATACCAGTCCACTTTAGCTGGGCAGCCCAGGCTGAGAAGGGAACTGTATTTGATCCATTCACAGCAATAATGATAATCTGCTGCTCTTGTTTACATGGCAGCATAAGGAAAGGCTGAAGACGTGAGAGTAGAGTCTGTCACCTCCCAATGAGGAGGGAAAGGTCCGAGACAGCAGGGAGATGACTACAGCTCTGATGGCTGTAAATGGGCGGTGGGATTGCAGTTGCTGTGGGGGTGTGATGGCTGTCATGCACAGATGTTGTGGGTGTTGCTCCTGCTGCTGAACTTGGAGAGACAAGAAGAGGATGGCCACAAAGACACTGTCTCAGGACAGAGCTGTCCTGGCTAGTGGTGACCTTTACACGCTGTGAGCCGTGAGATTAGGATTGCTAACCTCTTCAGCCATGCTGCTGTGGATGAAACTCTCAGCTTGCTCCTGGACATCAGAGTTGTCACCTTGTTGCCTGCTGGAGGCCTGCTGGGCAGCCTATGCCAGTCTACCCCATGCTGGGTCTGTTTGCCCCTGCCCTGCCACTAATCCCTGTATTTCAGAAGCTGTAATAGTCAGACCCTTTGCTCAGTGTGTTCCCCTGCGTGTGAGCTTGGCTTGGGAAAGCACATAGCTCCTACCTCTGCAGCCATCAGGCTGTCTGCCTGATGTCTGCTCAGGTACCAGCATTCCTCAGTGGACTCCAACCACAAGGTCTCATTTGGATCCACATGGCAAATGGGTGGGAGAGCTGATCCTGGAAAGCTGGGGAACTCCTGCTGCTGCACACTGCAGCAGTACTTGCTTAACCTCATATCCACTTGTCATTCCTTTCAGCACCACAGAAGCCATTAAAAAATGCTTCTATTTTAATAACTTGCTAGTGAAATATGCTTGGGGTTCTGGTAGAATAAGCCAGGTACTTTTGACATTGGAGCACCAGAAACCAGCATACTGGATGACAGGATGAGCTCAGCACCACTGGTTTGTGTAAGCAGCAGCTCAGAGGGCAGCATTTAAAATAGGTTTTGGGGGGTTTCCCCCTTTTCCCCTTATTAGTCAAAGCAGAGATATTTTGTTTCATTTAATGTGGTGATGATAAATATATTCCTATGAATGTATTCATATATCTAATGATACATACATTGCAATATATATGAACACAACACATGTTTTACATTTATTGGATTTGAAGGAAAATTACAAGATGTTATTTACTTCCACATCATCCATTGTTCTGTGTGTGAGGACCCAGCCCAGCGTGTGGGCTGAGCCGCGCGTGGCCAGCCCGCATTCCAACTGCCCACAGTGAAGGTGGGAGCGGGATGTGTGTGCCTTTGTCTGTGTTTGTGGATGGTGGCAGATGGAAAGGGTCAGGATGTGTCTTTGTTTTGTTCTGCATATGCATATGGATGACTGTGTGTTGATTTGTGAAAGGGCAGCATGGCAGGGTGGGAATGACACTCTGCTTCTTCCTACTCCCCTTCCCTTCCCTTCCCTTCCCTTCCCTTCCCTTCCCTTCCCTTCCCTTCCCTTCCCTTCCCTTCCCTTCCCTTCCCTTCCCTTCCCTTCCCTTCCCTTCCCTTCCCTTCCCTTCCCTTCCCTTCCCTTCCCTCTCTCCACCCATTGATACCAAATTTAGCTGAGCCTTGGTTTCAGTGTGAAATTGGCAAATAAAACAGCCTAGCTCTCAACTTTCTCTTATAAACCTCCCAATTAAAGTATTGAGCATCAAGCCTCGCTATATAAAAATACAACATAATTCTGTGGCAGAACGGTGGCTGGCTCTGTGTATGGCAGCAGCTTACAGCCCTGTCTAAGAAGGAGCTCTTTTCCCCTGGGAAAAACAGAGGAAGCTTGTGAAATTCACCAAGATGCCCCTTCTGTGGTGAAGGGGCTTCCTGAGCCCAAGGAAGAGCCTTTGTGTTTAACAGCCCTTGAGGAATTTTCATCCAAAACTTGCCAAACTAATTCTGTAACTCAGACTTATCCAGCTTCTGCAAAGATCTGTAGCAGTGAACTCCCCTGCTCGACTATGCTTGGGTAAGAAGCTACCTCCTTTGGTTTGTTTTGAACCTGTCCCCTGACAAATTCTACTGTTTTACTGGAAAAGGCCACGACAGTCACTCCTTAATCACCTTCCTGTGACACTTCTGATTTTATAGATCTTTGTCATATTTTCTTCCCAGCATCCTTCTTCCAGATAAAAGGACTCCAATCTATTTTTCTGAGCCAGCCCCAGCTGCTGATGTATTCTTGTTGTGGGGCCCTGGGCCTCCCAAGGCTGGTGGTCCTGGGTCACTGCAGTAGCAGCAAGATCCTGTGCAGGGAGGGCCAGGTGTAATTTAGAACTGAGAGCATGAGCTGTGGCCCTGCCCTTTACAGAAAGACTGGCAGCACAGCCCTGTTTGCCAGCTTAGTCCTCCACCTGATCATGAGCTCTCCTAGTGAATGAATTAGGATTTGGCATATCATCCTTTAACACAGCTCCCATGCTAATGTCCTTTTGAAATGACACTGAGAAAGCTGTTAACCTCAGTTAGCCAGGTGTCCTCACTGTGTCCTGGATAAATCATCCAAGTGGGAGCACTGAAAAACAGTGCTCCAGCTGTTTTGCAAAATGGAGGTGGCAGGGAAGGACTGTGCTTCCAGCTCATGCCATGAAGACTCCTCTGCACGATGGCTGTGCAGCAAAAGGACCAGTGTGTTCTTACACCAGCTGTGTGTCCACTGATACACTCCCTCCCCTGGCAGCTGTTGAGGGGTCACAGTGTCACACCACAGGTGGGAAAAGTTGATGTATTGTATCTGAAGAAGAGAGGATGGATTCCAACAGGGACCCCAGGGACAGGTTCCTTCTGCTCGTGCCATCGGGCATGTTTCAGTGTCCAGCCCTTCTTCATGACCATGTGGTTTTCCACGTTTCTTCCCTTCAGGTGGGGGCTGGACTTCCCCCAAGGATGTCTCCTTCACCACATTCTGAAGGCAGCTGGCCTTGAGCTGGGAAAAGAGATGAAGAGGACACTTTGGTGGCTGCCACCAGGACATATGGAAGGGAAATTTCCTTCTACAGGAGCGGGAAATTTCTCTACATGAGCTGTTTTGACTCTGGGACCTATTATCTTTATATAAGGGCCTCATTATTTCATCTGCTTTTACAGGGCATCTGCTCTCATAGCTACTGCTCTGTGTGGCAGGGAGTTCTACTCGACAGAGTTTCTTTTGTGATTTATGATCTGGCTGCTCTCTTGGGGTTTGGGTTTTTGGTTTTTACTTCTACATGACTGAGGGAGATCGCAACAGCATCTGTATGTAAGAAACTCCTGCAAAGAGGAAAACCATCTGCTCTCCATGTCCATGAAGGAACACTCAAGAACTACTGGTCAGAGCCTCCATTAGGAAAGATTTGGTTTAGAAACAGTTTTCTAAAGGGAAGGATAACAGAGCAGGTGAGCAGACTGCCAGGGCCCAAGGATCCTGCATCACAGGAGAGCTTTAAGGACAGATGCACAATACACAGGGTACTTCTAGGTTCCCCTGTTTCAGAACTGGAAGACAGAACATCAACCTCTTGACATTCACACCAGCATTGCTCTTTTCCTAAATCTATCCCCACTCCTACTTTGTAATGCAGCTCTGCCTTTCCCAGAGCCCCACCCCAGTGTCCTGCAGTGTTTCCCCTTTTGCTGCCAACCTGCCTGGTCCCAGGCTCCCCAGAGGCTGTAACACATGCTGAACAGTGCCTGGAGGAGGTCAGTGGATGATGAAGACTCCAATACCACCATCTGCATTACATGTGCTGCTGTGCCACAGGCTTTGGCCAGAGTCCCATCCATGGTGGGGAACACATGAGTGAATGAGGCAGAGATGGGAGTGTAGATATACTATCAGAACTTTTGGATTCAATTTCCCTTCTCAGCAGAATAGTTGTGTGCAGTGTCTTACATGTCCTGCTCTGCAAATGAGTTGTGCAGGACATGGCTGCAGTCAGAGACCACCTGGAGAGCACGATCTTCTTGGGACATGCAGTTTGGCTGTGCAGGGCTGGCAGGGGCAAGGGCAGGGTCTGGCTGATGAACAGAGCTTGCCTCAGCTCCTCAGGGGCTGTAGGAGTCTGCTGCCCTTTGCCTTGCCCCACTGTACAAGAGGAGCCACAGAATGTTCACAGAGGAGGGAGGAATGGTCACAGGCATAATACCCTATACCATATACCATATACGTACTGTATACCATACACCAGGACTCAGAGCCCTTCACAGACACCCTGTCAACATCAGCAGAGAGACAGGGACTGAAAGACATGGCCAGGACAGTCAGGAGAACTGTGAGCCAAGGTGAGCCATGTTATTTGTGTAGACATCAGTGAGGAGCCCCACTGGGTACCTGTATCTGAGAGCCAGTTCTACAGCACAGTCATTAAAGAGGGAATAAAAATAATAGAGCATTGATTAAAATGGTTGGCAAGGCTGATTTCTCTCCATGCAGCCTCTGATGGAGCAGACTTTGGGGCTGGGGAGGAATAGGCAGCCTCGAGGCTGTGAGGCTAATGCAGAGCCATGGCTGTTTGTATAACTGCAAAGCTTTTAAGAGAGACTTGGGAAAACTAGCTTGGATTCCAATGAATATTTACAATTACACTGCTCCAAAGCTGAATCCAATCACAGCACTGCAATGTGCAGGCTTTGTGCATCAAAGAAAATGAGAGGAAAACAGGAAAGATGGAGCTGCCTTTGGAGGGACTTACAAACACAGATCTCTGCTTCTGGCAGAAGTAAAATCCTTTATTTCTGATAGGAGCAATTTATTCTTCAGGCATTTTGCTTGATATTAGCAAGTGCCTGGTTGGTTTTTGAAGTGAGAGTCTTCAGTAGGTCTTTAATTCAAAATGAAAGTAAGAAATGGAGAGTGTTGTGGTCTGTAATTTTGATATTGTGCTAACAAACTCCAGAAATAGGGGAACATTACCAAACTGGAGGAGGGGCCCCTTCCACTCCCTGTGTTCTTGATCACCATGTTGAAGCAGGCTGGGTATTTAAACCATGCTGCTAATATGGAATTTAGCTGGTTACCATGTTTGCTGAGCATTCACTGCAGCTCAGTATTGGCCTCTCCTTTCTCACAGTATAAGGTATACAAAATAATGGTGATGGGAAATTACCTTGATAAAAAGATGGAGGATCAGTGACTGGTGGATCACTGCTGAAGGTGGTGTGTCACAGAATAGGAAGTGTGTGACAGAGACACTGCCTGAAGTAATAACAGAACAGCACCACACAGCTGACCTTTGTCAGCTGCTGCTCTGGTGCCCCTGTCCACATGGCCTATACTGGCCAACCTGTCCATCCTGCCCATCCTGCTCAAAATATCCATGCTGCCTGTAGCTCTAACCTACAGGACTGTAAATAGTCAGTGGCCTCAATGTGGTCCTACAGCATGAAGCACTACTGCTCTCAATTAATTTGAAGTACTTAAAGGTATAGCCTTGCATTCCATCATGCAGACATTCCTTAGCACCGCAGCAGCACAACAGCGATGCTTCAAAAGAACCAAATTAGGATTTACACCACAAGAACATGCAATTTTTTTGCCAGGGTGTCTGCTTACAAGCACACAACCCAGGAAAGCCACCTCTGAAGTGTCAGCCTCCTCCTTCCCCAGAGCCCACCAGGCAGCATGTCCCACCCTGGACAGAGGGCAGCAGGGGGCTGCTTCCAGCCTGCACTAATCCCTCCATGTGGTTTGAAGATGATGTTGTCTTCTGCTGCCTGTGACCTCATGATGCACAGACCTCTGCTGCTGGATGGCAGTCAGAAAGGATGCTGGTGGGAAATCCCAGGAAGCTGGTTTCTGATCTGAGTCAGTCACGCTGCTGGTGCAGAGGCAGGCTCCATCACATGCAGGCATGGCATGGGGTGTTCCTTGCAGCTTGGCACAGGCTGGAGTCAATAGCCCTCAGCAGGAACTTGCAGTCAGTATTATACTGTCTAAGAGGCTTAAAATCAACTGCGAAGTTTCAGTATAGCTAGAAACCACTGTTTTCTATTTCTCCACTGGTAGCTTGTTCCAGGAGAAGACAGTGCAATTTGGTGACTGATTCCTGGAGTCTGGTCGGTGCATCCATGCTGGGGTATAGAGGCCACAGATCCTGCGGTGCTCCCTGGAACACTCTGCCAGCCTCAGCCACCCACAGCTCATGGGCTCTGGAAGCAGAAACAGGGTCTTGCATTCCATCAGTGTGAGTGGATGTTTTTCTCCCATTAAAATGTTTAATTTATTTTTGAATGCATATGAGCTTTGGGGGTGCACCACACCCTGTGTGAAACAGTCTGACACAGCACATGACATTCAAAATAAGATCTGTTTTTTTGTTATTACCTGCTAATTTACAGGATGCTGCCAGTTCTTATTTGAAGAGGTGATGAGAAATCATACTGCAAGCAACTTCTATTTGCTAAACTTGATACAATAATCCTCTTCAGTCTATTTTTTTCCAGCCTAAAGAGACTATCTACTTTTTCCTCACATGGAAAATACTCTTTGTATTTGATCATCCTTGTTGGTCTTCTCAGAAACATTTCCAAATCTTTTTCTTGAGAGAGGCAGACAGCGCTGCATATAGAAATCACAGTGCAGCTTTCACTATGAATCTGTTCATTGACAGAAGTGTGATCTGTTCTCCATTACTTTCCTGATAATTGTTAACCATCAGTTTGCCTTTTGGGCTGCTTCTGGGCACTAAACAAATGTTTCCACAGATCCATCTCTCCATCTTCATCTGATTTTATTGTAGCACAGCCCCAAGCCCTAATTCCTGAGGAGGAACAGAGCTACAGCACCTGAGACTGCAGCGAGATCTTGTGAGAAAGATGGTGCAAATGCCCCAGACCTTCAGCAACATTAGGACCACCTGCCTGTGTCATACTTTGGACTCTGGGGACAGCTGCTAAACATCTGAAAAAAATAAATTATATAAGGTCAGTAGACCTGGCCTCTTCCAGACAGCTCTACCTCTAGTGTCTGCCCACCTGAGGGGTTGAGTAATGCTGTGGAATGCCAGTGTAGCCAGGTGAATCAGTGCTGGCATGAAGTCCTATCCAAGAGCACAAATAGCATCATGTTCTTGTGATCTTCCTTTGCATTTCCTTCCTGCAGATTCCCAGGATGAGCAGGAAGGGATTGGGCTGTCTGACCTCCTGTACCTGTGGTCATGGAAATTTCACCCTGTTACTCTGAAATCAGTAACTTGTCTGACTAAGATAGCTTCAGACAGATGTTTGGCTGGGCTTGAAGACATCAAGAGATGGCAAATGCATGACATCCTCCCCTGGCAGTCAGTCCCTTCACATCACTCCTATTGTTTTGAGGTTTTTTTCTCTTACGACTGCTATGCCAACAGGGCTAATGAAGCTTTCTATGCAGTAGCAATATGGTCTCAAGTTTGTTTCCCTTGGGTTTTATCCTTTGTCTTAGAATACTCCTTTCTTTTTGGCCAGAGACTTAAGGTTAACCACAGAGGGAAGGGAAGG
>VXBR01012351.1:60706-79793 GCA_013400215.1 Cisticola juncidis
GGGAAAAAAAGAAAAAAAAGAAAAAAAAAAAAGAAAAAGGGAAAAAAAAAAAAGAAAGAAAAAGCAAGTTTCTCCCTGGAGACGGCTCCTCAGCACGTCATTTACAAACGGGAGGCTAAGCCCCGTGTGTGAACAGGTTTTCCACGAGTCCCTTTTCCCCCAGGGAAACACAAATTTGTCTTCAAAACATCCCAAAGTAGGCCAGGGCCGGCGAGGCTGTTGGAAAACCTCAGCAGATTGCCCGAGGTGCTTGAGGGGGCGTGGGATGGATCCAGGGATGGGATTTCAGTTTAGCCCTTCCCTGGGGTGCTCTGGGCTCAGTTTGTCCCTGAGAGAAGGGACAATTAAATGTCCCCTGGAGCCAGGGTTTGGGGCTGTGCCATGGAGAGCCCCAGGATGGTGCTGGGGCTCCTTTCCCTGCCTTGGAGCAGCTCCTGCTGCCAGGTGGGCACTGCAGGACAGACGGACATCTCCATCCAGCTCCTCTTCCAAACCTTTGTGCCATAATGCTCCATAATCCTCCTTTTAACCTTTTTTTTCTCCCATGGAATTGCAGCTCCTGCTTTCCTGCCAGGTTACTCTGAGATTGTGAAAGGGATGAGAGAGGTTTGTCTTTACACAAAAACTGTGGGCCTGCTGGTAAATAAAGTTAGATACTGAGAGATGAAAGAAACAATGGGAAGAACCATAAATTCCAGAGAAATTCCACTGATTTGACACAAGGGAAAGAGAAGAGGGGGTTAAATATTAGAAGGGGGTGTTAGGTATTCAGGGTTTTGGGAAGTCTGCACCTCTCAAGTACCTCAGGCAATGGGGAGGGAAATGAGGATGAAAAGGAGGCTGTGTCTCCCAAAAATGAGAGACCCCAGGGGAAATGCTCCATGGCCGCTCCCTTTATTTGAATAAAGCCACAGGACTCCTCTGTCTCCTTTCAGACACAAACCTGTGGTGTTTGTGGGTTGATTTTCCTGACAGTGGCGTCTCTGTGGTGTGAAACTGGAGCCAGGGATTTACCTGAGCCCAGCTTTTCCATCCTCCCCATCTCTGCTCCTGCCCAGCAGTGCCAAGAAAACCCAGCCCAGCTCTCCCCAGGCTCTGCACGGGGTCAGCACCAGTTCCCATCACCCCAAATTTTGGGGTTTGAGGAGGGAGAAGCAGCAGCTCTGCTGAACGCAAGAGGCAGCCCAGGAACTAATGGGGGAAAAAAAAAAGAGCAATCTTGTTTTCCTTTGGAGCGTGTACCAGGTTGTCATGGGGAAGGCGTGTGGGCTTCCCCGCCAAGGGAGCAGCGCTGCCGACCCTTGTGGAGCTTCTGCTGCTGCTCCCAGGGCATCCCTGGGCTCTGGGGAGCCACAGCCTGGCCCTGGCACTGCTCAAACCTGTCCCCTCTGCTGCTGCAGACCCCATCTCCACCCCTCAAACCCCAAATCTCCCATCCTGTGATGGAATATATCATGCAAGAGGGAGCAGCTTTAAATTCAACTGAAAAATCGAGATTGGATCTAAGGAAAGTGTTTTTTTTTTCGTTGCCCAGACAGGTGGTGGATGCTCCAGCCCTGAAAATAGTGTCTGCTGCTGCTTCCAGGGCATCCCTGGGCTCTGGGGAGCCACAGCCTGGCCCTGGCACTGCTCAGCCCCACTGCAAACCCCATCCCCACCCCTCAAACCCCAAACCTCCCATCCTGTGATGGAACGTGCCACGTAAGTTTAAATTCAACTGAAAAATCAAGATTGGATCTAAGGAAAGCATTTTTTTTTGTTGTCCAGACAGGCGGTGGATGCTCCATCCCTGGAAATGTTTGGATGGGGCTCTAGCAGCCTGATCTCGGTGGAGATGTCCCTGCTCAGTGCTGGAGGGTTGGCCTGGAGCACCTTTAAAGATCCATTCCAATCCAAACTGCTCTGTGCTTCTCTGCTGCTCAGGAGCTTGGGTTACACAAAAGTCACAGAACCCCGGGAAGATGCCTAAAAAGCAGCTGGGATCAGCTCCAAATCGAATCCCTCACACGATTCCCAAACCCACCTGAGCTGGAGCACCACAGCTGAGTTACAGCACCTGTAGCTGTACCTGGCTAAGGACAGGATCAGCAGCTCCTGTTTCCATCCCGGGGTTTGGCAGCGATCCACCCAATAATTTCAGGGATTCAACTACTTATTCCTTCATTTTCTGAATAAAAAATGCAGGAGATAAAGATTTACTCCATCCAGAGCTTGGAGGGGTGGGATTGAGGTTTAGAGCTCCAATTAACCACACGAATAAGCAGGAGGTGACAACAGAGTGCAGGCAAACCACGATGCCCAGAATTCCAAAATCAGCTGGGGGAGGAGGACATGGAACTGTCCTGTCCAGGGAACCCCCCCATCCCCAGTGCTGCCTCCAGAGAAGCAGAAATTCCCCAAATCCTTGGGGAGTGGAGCCCTCCCTAGGACAGGGGCACCTCAGGAGGGGACAGGGGCTGTCCCTGGCTGTTCCCAGCTCGGGGCTGGGCTGGCTTTGCAGGCTGAGCAGGAGGTCTGCCTGCAATCACATCTCCCACCCCTTTTTCAGGCTGTGCTGCGTGCTGGAAGCAGCTTAAAGAGCTTTTGATAGCATTGCTGGGAGAAAATGAACCTGTTAATGCTGCTATTTGCTGCGCAAAGGATTCACGCCCAGAACACTTTCTGGCAGCAATGATCATTTTTAGCTGTGAGAATGAATTAGCCCTTCCACTGCAAAGCTATTTGCATGGCAGAGAGGTCACGGAGGAGCAGCAAAGTGATTATTTGGGGGTAAGGCCCTGTCGTAGCCTTGAGGAGATGTGGGTTTAATTCTCATTTTTAACTCTCCGTTGCCAGCCACCTCCTGCTCCCTGGGAATCCATCGGTGCACGGGCTCCAGGAGGGCTGGGAGCATTCCTGGGATAACCTGCTGCCCCCAGCCTGATGAGGGGGGCTCGGGGTTGTTCTGGCAGCACCGGGGTTTTTAATCACCCTCAGACTGCCGAGTTTGCTGCCAGCAACCGAGCCACGGATCGGGGAGATGCGGGCGGCTGAACCGGGCACCGGCTCCCGGCTGAGCCCGGTCCCAGCCCTGCCCCCGGGAAGGGTCTGCCCGCTAATTGCGGGCAACATTCCAATGGCAAAGAGGCCAGAGGGATAATTATCCGTCCGGGGCTGCTCCTGAGCATGTGCTTTCCTCGGCAGGGCGCTGGGAGAGGGGCTGGTTCAGGCTGCAGGGATGGGATCTGCCCAAAAATGGGGATTTCTTGTGGTTTGGATCCATGAGTGGTCCCAAAGATTCTCATCCAACCCTTCCAAACCCAGGCTCTGCCTGAAAAAATTAACTTTTTTTGTGTTTTGGATCCATGAGTGGTCCCAAAGATTCTCATCCAACCCTTCCAAACCCAGGCTCTGCCTGAAAAAAGGAACTTTTTTTTGTGTTTTGGATCCATGAATGGTCCCAAAGATTCTCATCCAGCCCTTCCAAACCCAGGCTGGGCTCTCGTGGCTTCTCCAAGGCAAGGAGACCTTTCTAAGGCAAGAATTGGCATCTGTTCCCAATGGAACAGGAATCCAGGATGGATATTCCCAAATCCTGACCTGGTATCCAAAGCCAGCTCCTCCAGGCTGGCCATGATGAAATGCAGGGCTGCCCTGCCTGGCTCTGGTTTTCCCCATGGAGTGGGGAACAAGCTCTTCTCACTCCATTTATTCCCTTCTCCACCTCAGTGTTCCTGATTATCCCAAGGAGATTGATAAACCCAGCCCTGCTGCTCTGGTCACGGGTCATTCCCACCCCAGTGAGGATCAATAGCCAGAAATGGTGCTTGGGAATCAAATTCCCTTGAGCAGAACCACAAGGGAGGAGGAGGAGGAGGAGGATTCATCCTTTGCCCTGGAGGAGCAGGATATGGAGCTGATGGGAGGAAAAGTGATCCCAGGATTCAGCCCCTCGTTTATATTTGGGACAACGCTGGAGAAGCTGGGAGGGGAAGAGGAATGTTGAGGACTCTGGGAGTCTTTTGGAGGCAGCTTCACACCACGGAGTAGCTGCAGGCAGGATTTTAACACTGCCTGTGCAACCCACAGTGAGAGCTCTGCGTGACAGAACCGGGCTGGTGGCAGCCAGGAGGGAACAGTGGAAGGAGGACAAAAAGGAATAAACTGACTTTGTTTTTAAATCAGAAAAGGGTCAAACCTCGGGACTGACTCTGGGATGGGCCACCTGAGGATGGGCAGTGGGTTTTGGATGCAGGTTTTTCTCCTCTGCCTTCACAGGGGTTTGGGATGATGGAGGCACCACAAGAGCAGCTCCCATTGCTCAGCTGAGCAGCTCCAGCAGGAGTGGGAGCGGCTGCTGGGGAGGCTGAACAGGGGAAATGACAGTGTTAGTTTTTATTCCTGCAAGTGATAAACTATAATTTGCATGTTTAATAAATGCTGCAGGCTTTTGCAAGCTTGCAGAGTGCCAGGCTTGGCTGTATCCAGGTGAGGAGTGGTTTTTGGGGAGAGACAGGCTGGTCCAACACTTGCACCCACTCTAAAGCTGGGAGGAGGGTGTGAAAATTCCCACAGGGGTCAGATTTTTCTGGGTTTAAAAATCTGTCTCAAACCACCTCCAAAGTGCCTTCTCTTCCTGGTGGGATGAGGTCTAGAAATGCTGTCTGACTCCACATCTCATGGCACTTCTCAAGGAGGGGTGGGAAATAAAGGAAAATCTCCTCGGTCCTCTACCCCAGCAGCCCCATCAGCTGCTGGCCTGTGCTTCCAGAGGGCCTGAGAGCTGCAGTTGCATGAAATTCCAAATCTCCCTCAGCCTCTCTGCTCTGGGGAGGCTGGTGGACCCTCCAAACAGAGGGCAGCAGCTGGAGAAAATCCTCCAACCACTTCCCCACCACACTCACCCAACCACCGAGACTCCAGCTGGGGCAAGGCAGGGTTTCACCCAGCAAAGAATACTGGAGAAAAACCAAGGGAGGTTGGCAGCTTTTGCTTTTCAGAGATTGCCTTTCCCTCCAACATCTGCTCCCACACCTGGAGCCAGGCTGGACTGGGGCTGTGCTGAAGGGCTCCAGCTTTCCCTGCTCCCTGCACAGGGCTGGTGCTGCACTCAAGGGATGCTCTGGCACCAGCAAGGGCCAGGAGGGCTCCTCCACCCTGGACCTGCTCACACACAGGATTTGCAGGATATCCAACGGGAATTTATCCACCACAGCCATGAGAATTTATCCATCACAGCAAAATGCACAAAAACACCACAAGCAAAGTGGGGGAAAGCACCCAAAACGCCTCCTGAGCCCCTTGCTCCAAACAAGCAGCTGCTTCCCTCTGGTCTGCATCCTCTGAATGACCCAGTGTCCCCTTGCTGACTCCCCAAACCCCTTTTCTTCCCAAAAAATCCCCCTGGCACTGCCCCCATCTCCCTGGCTCTCCCTGTGGCTGTTTCTGAGGAGCCCCTCTGTGCTTCTCCACCTCTCAGGGTATAAATATGGTGTGAGATAAATATTGTCATGGCACATTACCCTGGTCCTTCCTCAGCCATACACGCTGCAGACAGAGTTATGCATCTATTTATGTGTGTGTGTATATCTAATTATACTGTATGTGCTGTATATCCACCTCTCTATTGTGTATATTTAACAGAAACTCCAGCTAATTGCCCTCACTAAATACATCTGGGGATTAACTGTATTGACATTAAATTTACTGGTAATCCCCTCGAAAATAAACACCCCAAATAAAACAAGCACATAAAATAAAAGTAGGGGACATCACAGCTTTTATGTTTGGTTGTTTCCAAGGCTGGGGCGTTGCCAAACGAGAGCGCCGAGGTCTCCAAAACCTTCCCAAAGGATCCCTCAGGGAGCTGTTGGCTCCTCTCGGAGCTGTTGGCAGCTGCTGGAGCCTCGTGCGTGGTGGCAGGAGGGCTTTGGTGGCCTCGCTGTGCCCGGGGGTGACAGCTGGGCTGGCAGATTGGGGCGGGCTCGGGTGCCTTCCAGCCTGAGGTCACTGCGGAATCATTAGGGCCCGGCAGAGTCATTAGGGCCGGCAGAGTCATTAGGGCCGGCAGAGTCATTAGGGCCAGCAGATGTTTGCCAGATGTGTCAGATGGGCCGGGGGGGACAGGTGGCCGTGGGGCAGAGCAGGATGACCCCGTTAATGCCACGTGGGCATGGGTGGCACCGAGCCCACCGTGGGGACAGCAGCAGGGTCTGTCCTGGCCTCACCAAAATCAGGGTTCAGAGATCTTCCCTCTTCAGCTCTTCCATCTTTTTCCAGCCATGAAAGAGGGGCCACTTGAGGCTTCATTATTTTTGGGGGCACATCTCGAGGTTGGGGAACTGCTCAGCCCCAGGTCAGCCCAGGCTGCTGGTGGGAGGGAGGGGTTTGAGCCTCCTCTGGTGGGACAGGGAGGGGTTTGAGCCTCCTCTGGTGGGACAGGGAGGGGTTTGAGCCTCCTCTGGTGGGACAGGGAGGGGTTTGAGCCTCCTCTGGTGGGACAGGGAGGGGTTTGAGCCTCCTCTGGTGGGACAGGGAGGGGTTTGAGCCTCCTCTGGTGGGACAGGGAGGGGTTTGAGCCTCCTCTGGTGGGACAGGGAGGGGTTTGAGCCTCCTCTGGTGGGACAGGGAGGGGTTTGAGCCTCCTCTGGTGGGACAGGGAGGGGTTTGAGCCTCCTCTGGTGGGACAGGGAGGGGTTTGAGCCTCCTCCAGCAGGGCAGGGAAGCTCCTGCTGGAATGGCACGAACCCAAATGGTCCCATCCAGCAGAACATCCATCAGGAGAGCTGCAGGGCCAGACCAGCCACTGACAGCCGGGTTATGCAGAGCCCTCCCCATCTGATGCTTCAGATCTCGCCCTGCTCGGTTTTGGCTCCAGCAGAACCCCCTGACAATGCTAAAGCTGCTGTTTAACATTTTAACATTATCTGTCTGTGCAGCCCTCCTGGCTGCTGTGCTGCTAATTATGTGCTTGGGATCGTTTTTGTCCTGCTCCTTCATGCTGGCAATGGATGTGCAGCCACCAGGGAGCCAGGGACCCCGCAGAGCTTCCAGCCTGGATCCAGAAAGGACTGGGAGCCTTTGACCCCTGCCATAAATCCTGCAGTTCTCGTGGGTTGGGGTTTTTTAACCAGCTGGATGAGTGTTCCCATCCACTTTCCTCAGCTCATTAATTTATTTAATCCCACGCCTCGGCGGTTTGCAGACCTCTGCCTGCCCCCGGGAGGGAGATGCTGCTCCCAGCTCTGTCCAACGTGTCCTGCAAGGGGAAAACTCACCCAGCCAGGCCCCTCTGAACCTCCTGTCCCTCTTTTCACCCCCTCCTCTGCCCCAGACAAGGACCAAGGGAAGTTGGGCAGTCGTGGCTCCTTCCTCTTCACCACCCCTCCCTGCCAGGTGCCTCCTCTCTCCCCGCAAAGCCCCGAGGGAAACAAACACTGTTTTGAGCCCGTGTGTTAAATTCACGTTCTTGCTGCTCTCCTGGATCCCAGGTTAGTTGGCAGGAGCAAAAGGAAGGGGGAAGAGGCCTCTCCAAACACACACATGAGGTCCTGCATGCTCCTGGTGTCTCCTCTTGGCTTGGGGATCCATCTCTGGGAGGGCAGGAGAAGGGAGGTGGCTCAGAGGTGTCACCTGGCCCAGGTGTGTGAGGGGCTGGGGCTCGGGTTTGATGCTCTCTGTGACAACATCTTGTCACCCCCTCAGTTCCCACGGTGCCATCTCCCCTGGTTACCCCAAAACGGACCCACACTCCTCCTCAGGGAGCTGCAGCACATCTGAGCTGTTCCCCCCACTTGGGCACCTCTTTCCAGAGATTCCCGGGATGCTGCCAGCCCTGTGCCTTGTCCATGCAACATCTGGATTCCAGCTGTGGGAACGGGCTGCTGCTGCTCTCCTCATCCCTGGTGTTGTCCCTACCCTTCCCACCCTGGTGCCACAGCCCCTGTGAATCCTCCACCACGGGAATGTTCGGGCCCAGGAGCAATCCCGTGTGGCACTGCCTCCTCCTGGCTTCCCAAGCCAGCTGCATCCATCACTCATGGAAAATCCCTCTCCCTTTGGGACACAGCAACTTGGTTGGCAATGAAAAAAAACAAAAAAACAAGAAAACAAAAAAACAAAACCACCCCAGCACCCGTTGGATCTCTTAATTTGACGGGGCTGGGAGCTGGCAGATGAATATCTTAAATAACTAATGGTGACTCAGAGGAGCATTAAACAAAGATTACATTGTCACTTCTTCTCTGTTCCTCTTTTGTTTCTCACTCTTCAGCTTTCCTGCGGGTTTATTATCTCCCCAGTTCCCCTCCTGATGATCTTGTTACTATGACAGGGTGTGCATTATCTCTGGCAGCCCCTTCCCAGTGCCTGACCTGTTGTGCCAACACAGGGGGGATAAACAGGAGGGATAAACACAAGGGATAAATAAACAGGGGGATCCCAGACCCTCACCGAGGGACCTGGCTCTGTTTGCCAGCTCTGGAGGGTGGGAAGCTCCAGTTGGGAGGGTCTCTCTGCACTCCCCTATTCCCAGTTTGGAGAGATGCTGGCACTGATTCTCCAGTCCAGAATCTGGGCTGGCTCTCCAGAAATCTGCTGTGAGTTCAGAGCCCTTCCCAAGGCTCCATCCCACAGCAGCCAGGTTTTCCAGGGCTGGGGTGATCTGTGCTGAACCACAGGAGCTCTGCAGCTCCAGACAGCCCTGGGATGAGCTGATGATCCCAGGGAGCATCACTGGAGCTCTCCAATTCCCTGCATGGTTGGCTCACTCACAAAGGATGTGCTGATTGCACGGTTCCCATTTCCCCGCTGTTATTTGGGAATCCTGTGCCTGCCAGGCACAGCTGGAGATCTGCAACCACCACCCTCACAGAGCCAAAACTCAGCCTCCTCCTCAATAAAATCCATGTCAAAGCAGGGATCACCCACTGCAGGGAGGAACCACCTCCCTCACACCCAGGCCTGTGGTTCCCAAGGACCAGGACTATTCTGGCCATGCTCGGTATTGGAAAAAAACATCTTCAGAGCTGAGAAATGTCTGCATAAAGGCCTCTGGTCCAGCCTTGCGGAAGTGGGAAATCTCATTAGGAATTATTTGGGATCAAACAGGATCTCTCAAGTGACTCTGGAAGGCCAGGTCAGTCTGAGGGAGAAGTGCTCGACGAGCAGAGCCACCTCGGGTTCCTTCGAAGAAAAGCACGGCATGAAATTTTGATATCACTAAGTATTTAATAGATCTAATTTACAGAGCACTGTTGCTCCCAATTCCCAGAGTGCTAAAAGTCCTGCAACCTCTTTCCTTACAAGCACGGCTGTGCTTCACTCGTGGCATTAATGCAGGAAGATGTTTAACAGCTGCAGGGGATGTTTTGGGACAGGGAGCCCTTCGGAAGAGCACCGGGCTCTGCTGTACCTGCAGCAGCCAGGAGAGTTCTGCAGCCCTGTGCTGACAGCAGGGACCAGGGTTTTGTCACTCAGCCTGTTGGCACGAGGTGTGAAAGGATCTTTGCTGGCTCAGGAGTTATCCCAGGACAAGCAGCCTCTGCTCAGGGGGAATTTCGGAATGAAGGGAGCGGCCAAAATGTCCCCAAATCTGCAAATCCCACTTTTGCAGGGCGTGTGGGCACATTTATGGTGTCACATCAGTGCTCAGGTGTCCCTCTGGTCTGGCTGTGGGACAGAGGGGACTGTGACACGTGTGGGCAGCAGCTGTGACCACTGAGGAGAGGGACAACTCCTCGAGGGACCTGCCACTCCTCAGCTGGGACAGTGACACCTCCAGCCAAGTGCTGGGAAATCTGAGATCTGCCTGCTCCTCCCACCCTGGCCGTGCCCAACGCCTCAGCAGAGCACAGTGGTGGCACACGAGGCCGGGCCTCTCTCCTTTGTGACACCAGCCCAGAATTCCGTGTGACAACAGAACGGTGTGTGCCAGCCCAGGGCACAGCCCTGCCAGGACCCCAGACCAGGGTGGATACCATCCAGCTCCTCGTGGAAGCCTTCTGGAGACGTTCATCTCCTGTCAGGACCAAGCACACAGGTATCCGGGATTCCGGTGAGTCTTGTAAGAACACCCTGTGCTGGTTTTTTTTGGTTTTTTGGGGTTTTTTTTCATAAATATTTGAGCAGCTCTCTGCTCCTGCTGGCTCCAGGGAGGGCAGAGAAGTCTCCATCAAAGCAGGTTTCCTGGGGAGTGGGAGCAGGGACAGAGCTGACTCCTGCCAGTCACGGACCCCTCCTGCCTTCCCTGCTCACACATTCCTTGTGGAGAGTTCTCCAGGCTGCAAAACTGCAGTTTTCTTAAAAAAAAAATAAATTTGGAAACCTTGGGTTTATTCCCAGCCACAGCAGCAGCCTCTCACCTTGTTTCCTCGCTGGAAATTCATTTAAAAACCAGATGTTTGCTCAGTGAACTGAACTGGAAGTAACTTGCCTTTGACAGATCTCTTACCTGGGAAGGCTGTGAGCACCCACAAATGGTTTTTGCAAGTGCCTGCATGAAAGACACCCAGTTTCAGGAGCTTTCTCAGCCAGAGCCTCTGAACATTCCATGACAGAGCCAGTCAAAAAAAGTAACAAGTATCTTTGACAACAAAACAATACAATCCCTCAGAAAACCCAACTGAAAAAGCAAAAAAAAACCCCTGACTGAAACCCCCCAAAAATCCAATTGAAAACCCCAGCAATTCAAAATAAAAAAACCCCAACAACCTTTCCTTTCATACCAAATGCTTAGGAGGAATTAAAAAATGTATTTCTGTGCGTGCTGGAACACAAGAAGATAAAAGTGAACCCCCTGCTCTTCCCACTTGGATTTCGCTTTGACCAAAGAAAAATTCTTTCCTCATGATTAATTCTCCCAGTTCCCTCTGTTGCTGTAATCTGGGGAAATGGAAAAGAAGAAACAGGGTAAAAAGGAAGAAATAGAGGGGAAAAAATCGCTGCTTTGGTGTCTATATTGGGCTTGCTCTTCTTGTGGAAGTTGAAACAAACACCTCGTGCTGGAAAATAATGGGATAATGATGACGAGAAACCGGTGGGGAAGTCAGGACACTTTCCCCAGGACTTGCTGCCTCTCTGCTCCCAAGGCAAATTAATTTGTATTTCTTATCTCAGAAGGCAGTGCAGGAGCAGGAATGAAACCTCTCCATCCCTGGAGCTGCTGCTGGGCTTTGTCACCTGCCCTGGCCGCTGTTGAGCAGCTCCAGGGTGGTGACAAAGACCTGTGGGAGCCAGTCCCGCTCCTCTCCAGGAGGCAAGGCCAGAACATCCAAACTAGGCTGGTTGGAATGGTCCCTGCCTGTGTGATTAAGGGAATTCATAAATATTCAATGTTTCTTGGCAGCTGGGAGTGCTTCACTTGTTCCAAGTGTCTCAGGGGGGATGGGGAAGGCAGGATGAGCCTTAGCATTTCTGACACCCCGCAGAGACAATGAGGCAGGGAAGGAGAGCGCTCCTCTCCTCGCAGGGAAACGTTTCACGTCGGCTGATTTGAATAATTCAGCCCTCCACTGGTCTCTTTAAATGTTTGATGCCTGGGAGTTGAGCTTTGAGATCCGACCTCCTGTGAATCTCAGGCTTTGGGCTCCTGTTGGGTGCTGCCTGCTTTCCCTGCTGGTGGTTTAAACAACTTCCCGTGGCGTGGCCAAGCCTGAGAGCACAAATTTCTTCCTTCACTGCCCGAAATTCTGCTGCTCTCACACCAGAAAACATCAACCACCCCGTTGTGGGCTGTGCTTGGGAGGGGAGAGAAGAGCAGCAATAATGAATGAGGATAAAAAAATGCTTAATTACATCCTGCTCCTCTTAGAGACACCAGCCAAGGCTGTAGGGAGGTGGATGGAGCCAGGCACCAGTGTGAGCATGGGAAGGGTGGCTTGGGTGGGTTTCCAGCAGCCAAACCCCGTGGGGGCTGAGGCCACTACCTGTCCCAGAGCTCTGGGGTGGCACAAGGCACCGGTGTCCCCCAGCCCAGTGGTCCTGAATGGTCCTGAGCCCATCTGAGGGGACATCCCAGCTGCTGCCTCAGCCTGGGAGAAGGTCCAGCCTTCCTTCTGTCTGCCACAGGTGCAGGGTCTTTGTGATCTTTGTGGAATTCCAGACAAACCCCAGGATTTTCAGACCTCCTGGTGGAGTTGGGATGCTTGCACCTCCTCTGACTGATCAGATTTTGGCCACTCATAGAGACAGGACACATTGCCAAAGGCATTTTGAGTCTGGTGAGGTTGGGAGATGCCAACACCCAGGGAGCCACAACATCCCTGCTCTCCCAGCCACTGGCACATTGCCCCAGGCAGGAACTCTGTCCCACAGCTAGAATTTGCCATCAGCTTTGTTCAGGAGAGACCCTTCACTTCCATGTGAGATCCTGATCTTGCAAGCCCTTAACCTAAATTATCCATGAAATGTGTGGGCATGAGTTATGCATGAGATGAATTATCCATGAACCAGGTTGGTCTCCTTGTCTCTTTGTCAACTCTGGAAGTTCCAGCCAGGTATCAAAGCACGGAGTAGGTTGGGATATTTCCCCCCACTCCCGAGAATCTGCATTTTACAAATGTACAAAACCTGGGAAAGAGCTGAAATATTCAGTGGGTAGTGATGGAAGAACACAGAAGGCTGGCTGGGAGTGCACAGGGCCCTTCCCCAGAGGCAGTTTCAGATCCTAAATCCATTCAGTGGTTACTCATTTCCCTTGGGAGCTCCAGGAAGGATGGAGACAACCTGTCTGCTTCTGACAGCACCTCCCACACCCAGGCTGTACTCAGCTATGAACTGGAGCCTGGATACAGACACAGCAAAGCCTTCATGTTGGCGGATATCTCCGGATTTGGGGTTAAAGTTTATGGGAGAGCTGTGTCGCTGTCTTGGAGGCAGCTTGGTCAGTTCAGAGAAGGCAGGGGGAGAGAGGATTCTGGAAATCTGGTGTTGTTCCAGGGGCAAAAGATGTGAGGGTCTGTTGAGAACCCCTTCCCCAGCTGCCTCCACCTCTGTCTTGGTTTGAAAGGCAGGTGTCTGCTAGGGAGGGGCAGGACCTCCCTAGAGATGGAGAATTCAAATCCCCTCCCTCCAGATTATTCTAATTTAGAAAATAAAAGGGGCTTTCAGACAGAGGTATGGGGATAGGAATAACAGTTCTTTACTAGTATATATGACAAAACAACAAACAAACAACAACTACAGCATTAATAATAAACAGAACCAGGAACCTTGAGGGCTTTCTTTCACAAAAAGCCCGGGGCAGTTTGATCTCGGTGCCCCTGCAGGACTCTGAGAGGCTGAGCTGGAAGGGAGGAAAGTCCCGGGCTGGTGGGTGAGATGAGGAGCTGGAGCTGGGGGCTGGAGCAGCAGGGGTGTCCTGGCAGGGCTGGGCAGTGCAGGGGTGTCCTGGCAGGGCTGGGCAGGGCTACAGAGCAGCAGGGGAACCTCAAAGCTCCGAAGAAGCAGCAGTGGTGGGGGGAAAGGCTGGAGAAAGCGAGCTCAGGATTCCTGGGTACAGGAGCAGAGATTTCCCAGGACAAGGCAGAGTGATGTCTGTGATCTCTTCCTGCAGCGAGGGGCAGCTTGCCTCTCATGTCCTCCTCGATGCTGAGAGCAAGAGAGAGCAACTGCCTCCCCCAGCTCTGTCTTTTACCTTTCCCAAAGCTCCTCATCTCTCCCCTCTGAGGGAAACTCCCAGAGACTCAAAAACAATCGGTGTAGCCTTGTGCTTCCATCTCCTTTGACTACTCCCTTTGGTCTGGCTAAGCACTGTTGTTAAAGTTTCTTAGCAATTTATGGGAAAAAATTCTGTAAGTGAAAAAGAGGCAAATCTAACCCCAAGGACCTCCCACCCGCTCACCCTGTGATCTGTCCCCCGCCAGACCAGCACCGATGGCAGCTCCAGCGTTCCCGTGCAAAGCCCGTGGCCTGTCCCTGCCGGAATGCACACCCTGCCACACCTCCAGGGACATCCGCTACATCTTCCTGGAGAGCTGCAGGAACATCCCCGCCGTGTCCCACCACCCCCTGGCTGCCACCAGTGCCACCCACAGCCCCGTGCCCTGCCGCCCTGCCAGCCAGCACTGCCCCAGCACCGACCAGGACTGCGACTTCTCTCTTCCCCGGCACCTCCCGGCCTTCCTGGCGCTCTCGGCGCGCGTGGGGACGGAGCCCATGGGTGCAGGAGGCTCCCCCGAGGGCAGGAAAAGGCTGCCCGTGTTCCGCCGGCTCTGCGGGGAGGTTGTGGGGCAGCTGCAGGAGCTCCCCGCAGCCCCCGCGGCCCCGGGCGGTGCCAGAGGCTGGAGGATGGCACAGGTGGCGTGGCCAGCCTGCAACCAGGCGTGAACTGACTCTGAGATAATGTCTGTGAAAAAAAAATACAAAATTGATGGTGTCCCTCCGTGAAAAAAAATATAAAATTGATGGTGTCCCTCCGTGACACGGGGTCAGTGGTGTGAAATCGGGGGGACAAGGCAGGGGAGGAAGGGACGGGGCAGTGTCTGTCCTTGTAGGACATGAAAAAGGAAGATGAGTGGCTCCAAATATCTCAGCAGCCAAATATTTCAGATTATAGGAAGAATATAAAGGAAGATGAGAGGCTCCAAAATATTTCAGAAGGTGAAGAGCGTAGAAAAAGCTTTTATTGTCTAATTCTGGCTACTTTTTATAAGGTGTTCCTACACAGGGGGTATGGACAACTGAAGAACAGAACAAATATGAACTCAACAGAAGCCATTTATTGTTTAATCTCAGTTATAGATTCTCAAATCTCCAGCCCATGTGGGCACACACTCCTGGTTGGCCAGGTCACTGGTTTGAGAGGCAGGTTCATCTCCTCCAGGTCACCCAACTGGTCAAATGTCCATCCTCAGGCTGCACCTCCTGTATCCAGGATTTACATTCTTTGTGGACACTTTCTCAGGCTCTTTGTTCTTATTTTCATCCTGCTGTTTTCCCAGTAACCTGGATGAATTCCTCGATGAGAGCTCTGGAAATCAAGGCTGCAGGGGTGTTGCTGTCTACAGTGATTTTGGCTGTGCACAGAATGGCCTAAGTTGTGCCAATGCATTACCACACTCCAATACAGACTTTAAATAATTGATGAATAGGAAGGACACCTCTCTAATCCCATTGAGAAACACCTAAAATGTTTGTTTGTTTTTGGGTTTTTTTTTTGTTTTTTTTTTTTGAGAACTGCAAAGGCAAAACACCACCTGGAGAAAGATTGTGTTGAGAAAGGACAGTTGTTTGCCAAGATCCTTTTGAGAAGAAGCTTTCTTGAGAAATTTTCCCTTGGGGAAAAAAGCAGCTGTTGGCAGGCTAAAATCTCTCAGAGCCAGAAACATCAGGCCCATGGGTGTCTATAGTTATGATTTGGGATGGTGAAATAATGGCACAAGCCTGCATTGGAGGGCACTGCAGAGGAGGTTTATTAGAAACACACACTTTTTATAGCACTTCGGTGCAATGAGTATGATTGGTCATTTAAAGCCTACACTTTTCTGTAAAAATTTTTGCCAGTAAACAAGTTGGAAAAATACCAAGTGTCAGAAGTGGGATATCTACAAGGATTGTTTGGGTTCCTCCTTATGATTTCTTGGGTCAGAGTGGGAGAGGTGTGTGCTTGGCTTTCCCACAGGCTCAAGGAGGTTCCCCAAGCCTGGAAATCCATTTTCTGACCCCTGTGGTTCCCACAGGTGTCACCTGCCTGGGGTGTCCCTGCTGCTCTTGGGGTACTGGGGTGCCCTGCTGGCCAAATCAGCTTCTACCTCCAACTCCATCCCTCTTGCTCAACCCCCTCAGCACTCCAGGAATAAAGGAAAACTTCCTCCTCCACATCCTCCACACCACCCACAGCCCCTTCTTCCCTCAGCGTCCTCTCTCCAGCTGCTGAGCTGGAGGAAAATGTGTTGGAAAAAAGTGTGGAAATTAAAAAATATGAAAGGGAGGAGAAAGCAAACAGGAGATCTCACGTGAGAGTGCCAGGAAGGGAATCTGGGAGATTTTCCCACTGCTTAAATCTGGAAAAATAGTGACAATGAGAAGAAATGCCCCCCAAATCAATTAGTAATAAACAGGACTCCGGGGGTTTGGTATCAATATTGTTCTTAGATGAGTTCCTGAAAGGAAATGTTTACATCCAAAGATCCCAGCCCCAGGCTGGCAGGATCTCCTGAATGGGAGTGTGAAACCAGCTCAGCAGAAAAGAGGGAGACACAGGGAGAGTGCAATGGTTTGAAGCCAAAGAAGGAATGGGATGCTGCTCAAGGAAAATGGGACGCCAGGAAAACAGGTGGAAAACTAAAACAGGGGGGAAACAGTCCTGCAGAATCTTGGGAACAGGCAGGTATCAGTGAGGGAAGAAATGCTGAGCCTGCTGCATATTTGGGACCAAAGAGCAGAAGGCTGTGGGGTCAGCAAGGAAAAAAAGAAGAATTTAAGTTAGAAGCTGTTAATTGTCCTTTACCTTGGGACAGTAACAGCAGCAGAATCCCACAGGAATTGATTGCAGGTACCAGGGAGTTCTAAGGGAGGTGTGAGTGATTGTCAGAGGCTGATCCTGCAATCCAACAGGCTCATCAAGCCCTGATGCCACGGGAAAGGTTTGAGGATGCTGAGCTATTTACAGAGAGCAAATTCCCCCCGGTCAGGGTTGGGTGTTCAGTGCTGACATTAAGGCTGACAAATCTCAGGAGAGCTCTGGAGAAGCAGAGGGACCTGGAGACATCACATAATCATCATTCCTGCCTCCACACACAGGGATTGGAATCTGATTACTGGAATCAGACCCTGGCAGGGATAGATCAGAGGAAAAGGATGGCTTAGGCTGGGGAAAATAAAAGTTGTTTGGGGAAAGAACTCTGCAAGGAGTTTGTAGGTCATGCTGGAGCCTGAGCTGAGATCTCCCCAGTCAGACTGGGACTGAGTCATCATGGAGGCTTTAATTTTTGAGGCACAGATTGCAGAGCAAATGTTGCTTATTGCAGGCACCACTTATTCCTGAGCACGATAATAAACAGACTTTGTCTCCAAATGGTTACTGATCCAAGACGACACGAGGCTATTTTAGTAGGATTTCAGGGAATGTGAAGACATTACAGGAGAGGCTGACCTAGAAAATAAACATGGGGCCAGTGATCAGAAGTTGATGCCATTTCAGTGAAATGGAAGGAGGGATTAGAGCAGGTCAGTAGCTGGGGCTATTTGGGATGAATTAACACATGAAATTACCGAGGTGGCAACGAGGACTTTTCCTGCACCCAGCAGACCAGGAGTGGGACCATATGCCTGGAGTTTATCAAACACAGCTCCCACGCTGAGGGAAATGGGGCAGAGCAATCCTGACAGCTAAAGAGCCTCTCTCCTGACCTCAGGAGCTCGCCTCCATTTCCAGCCGCTTTTGGAGGAGAGCACAGAGCCTAAAATAATAACCTTTTATAAAGGATGGGCCATGTGCTGTTCAAACACGTCCCCCAATGGCCACAAGGCCACACTCTGCAGTAAGAAGCCAAAAATGAGAGGGAGCCTGAAGGAACTGCCAAAATTTCCTGTCCTGAGAAGCCCAGGAGCAAAAGCACCCTGGGAGAGCTGGTGACAGAACTCAGGGCTGCTGTTCCTGGGTTGGAAATGAGATTCCTCTGCTGGAACTCAAACTCATCCACACAAACCTGGTGACACTGACTGGGAAAGGGTGCCTGGAAACCTGGGACAGCTAATCCCTGTGCCCTGCAGTGCAGGGGATGGACCCCACCAGTGCAAGGGGAGCTCCTCAAACAGCAGCCCAGGGACTCCTCTTTGGCACCTCTGTTGATGGATTTGGCAGGCAGAGACAGATTGGCTTTGGGAAGATTGCTGATTCCCCAAAGCTGAAGGGAATCGATTCCTCCTGTGGGAGAAATTGGGTGACCTTGAGGAACAGCAGCTGCAGGGAATCTCCTGTGGAAGGAGCTTCTGCTCTGAGCTGGGAGCTCAGACACTGGAACAAGGAAGGGAAAGGCAGGGATGAGCCTCTCGTAAATCCCTGATGGAATGTGGCTCTGGAAAAGGCAAATTCCAGAGCAGAAGGTGTCTGGGGAAACATTTCCTTTAGAGAAAAGCTGGGTTTGGAGTCCTGAACCAACCACACTCAACAGAGACTGACTAAAAGCAGCACAGGGTGGGGTGAAGATCCTTCCTCGAGGACCTGCAGGGGTTTGGCAGAAAGTGGAGAGCAAAGGGAAGGGATGGAGCTGCTGCCTGAACAGGGAGCTGGGAGAGGAACGCTTGGGGAAACAGGGAAGGGAGATATTTGAGGCTGGCAGTTGAAGAGATGGAGATAAAAAGCCCAAGGACATCCTTCAGCTGCAATTAGAGGATCCTTCACCATGAAAAGAGCAAATCTGTGGGACACCCTGCAGTTCTGATGGGCAGGGATGAGGAACTGGGTGAGCAGCCAGATCTGTGCAGAAAGGGGAGTTTTGTCTCAGTGAGGGGAATTTCAGGTGGATGAGCAGGAGATCCTGAGCAATCTCTCTACCCCAGAACCAGCCAGCTGCAAGATGCCCTTTTTTATGGCACTGCTGTCATTTGGGGTGGATATTTGGGGTGTGCCTCCCTCTGTGCTCCACAGCTGGCCTGAAATCTGCTCAGGATTCTGGATTTGCTCCTTCTGAAAGGCAAGCCTGCCTCTGAGCCCAAACTGCAAAGGCATCTTGTTTTCCTTTCCCAAAATCAAAACCAGAGACCTGTTCCTCCACCAGCAGCCTGGCCCAGCTTTGCCTCTGCCCAAACCCTTCAGAACGCAGCACGGGGAGAGTTTCACCCTCTCAGCCGCAGCTTTTTCAGGTTTTGGTGATCTGTATGCAAACCCCTCTCCCTCCTGCTATTCCCAAAGACCTCCCACCCCTGAGAGATCCCGGCGGTGCCTGAGTGAGCAGCAATCAGCTCCTCACCTCCCCTGATTGCAGCCCAGCCTCCAGGGCTGCGGGAGGAGTTTGATCTCTGCTGTTCTGCATGCAGGGATGAGCCAGGGGCTGAACTCTGCATGCTGGGGGGTTCAGGAGGTTTCACAGCCCGGAGATCAGGGCAGCCTCCCCGGGGCCGCTGCAGGCCTCCTCCCCCTGCCTCTGCCCCGCTCCTGCCCCTCTCC
>VXBR01012351.1:80056-92051 GCA_013400215.1 Cisticola juncidis
CCTGCCCCTCTCCCGCCGCGCTCCTGCCCCTCTCCTGCCCCTCTCCTGCCCCGCTCCTGCCCCGCTCCTGCCCCGCTCCTGCCGCGCTCCTGCCCCTCTCCTGCCCTCCAGGGGAAAAGCCCATCCAGTTCCCTGTGAATTAAATCCCTGATTGCCCCAAGGCTCTGTTATCCCTCTGGGCTGTGCTTTAGGGAGGTGCAGGGGGTTTAACCCTTCCGGGGCTGCTCCAGGGCACGCACAGAGCCAGGAGCAGGGAGACAGGAAATTTCGGGAGTGAGCAGAGTGAGGGGGGCACTAGGGAGGGAGGGCACCTTCAGATTTTCTGCCCCACAGGTTTGCAGGTGAAAGCTCCTCTCAAGGAGCATTTAGAGGCCAAACCACAGCCCCACATGAAAGGGATGGGAGAGGTTTGTCTGTGGGTCTGTTGGTAAATAAAGCTGGATACTGAGGGGTGAAAGAAACAACGGGAAGAACCATAAATTCCAGAGGAATTCCACAGATTTGACACAAGGGAAAGATAAAGGGGATGTGGGAGGGAGACATTAGAAGGGGGCATTAGGTGTTTGGTGTTTTGGGAGTCTGAACTCTCAAGGACCTCAGGCAATGGGGAAAGACAGGGAAATGTGGCTGGGAAATGAGGATAAAAAGGAGGCTGTGTCCTCCAAATATTCGAGAGTCCCCAGGGGAAATGCCCCATGGCCTCTCCCTTTACTTGAATAAAGTTCCAGGTCCCCTCTGTCTCCTTTTCAGACACAAACCTCTGGTGCTCATGGACTGATTTTCCTGACCCACACGTGTCCAAAGCCAGCAGAGATTGCACAAGTGCCCCCTTCTAAAAACCAAGGCTCCCCAGGGAAAGGAAAATCCTCTTCTCCCCAGCCAGCAGCATCCCCTTGGAACCAGCTCAGGTCATGGCAAAATTGCCAAGAACTGCTGAAAGATCATTTTTAAAATGTGAAACTGACTGAAAATCACAGGTTTCTGTCTCTTTGTGCCGTTTGTGGGAAAGTGAGCACTAATGTAGGGAGGAAAAGTGTTTTGAAAGTTTCATTTTTTGGTTCTCTTCTCTTCTCTTCTCTTCTCTTCTCTTCTCTTCTCTTCTCTTCTCTTCTCTTCTCTTCTCTTCTCTTCTCTTCTCTTCTCTTCTCTTCTCTTCTCTTCTCTTCTCTTCTCTTCTCTTCTCTTCTCTTCTCTTCTCTTCTCTTCTCTTCTCTTCTCTTCTCTTCTCTTCTCTTCTCTTCTCTTCTCTTCTCTTCTCTTCTCTTCTCTTCTCTTCTCTTCTCTTCTCTTCTCTTCTCTTCTCTTCTCTTCTCTTCTCTTCTCTTCTCTTCTCTTCTCTTCTCTTCTCTTCTCTTCTCTTCTCTTCTCTTCTCTTCTCTTCTCTTCTCTTCTCTTCTCTTCTCTTCTCTTCTCTTCTCTTCTCTTCTCTTCTCNCCTTCCCTTCCCTTCCCTTCCCTTCTTCTTTTTTTTTCTTTTCATGTGTGTTAATAAAAAGATCTGTTTATATCTTTAAGCTTGGGCCTGTTTTGCCTTTTTCTCCTAATTCTGTCTCACAGCAGAAAATACCTTTAGACCACTACACTAAATTTGGCCAACAGAAACAGAGGTGAACATGAAACCACTACATGGTACTGCAAGTCTGGCCTGAGGACGAGAACAGCAAGACCCAAGAATGAAAGAAAATCAGGGGAAGGCTGCTGGAAAGGCAGAGGGGAAAAAAATGTGGGCTGAAATGAGAGAGTGGGAGAAAGCAAAAAAAAAATTAACAGCTTTCTTTATTCCTTTTCATTTATGGACAATGTTATAGTTCTGCACAGAAGGACTAATTTAGGCCTCTGCACAGCCCCAGTGACCCTTCCTAATAGAAACCATTTAAATCTTTAAACAATTTACATGAAAATGTAAATTTTGCTGTGAATATATTTCTTCCCCCTCCTGCTCCCATCATGAGTGCAATCCTTCAAACCTCTGACAGCTTCCATTATCTCTTAATGAAGTGAGAGCATCTTTCTTTGGGCCCCGAGGTTAATCGGAGGAATGGGGTCCACAAATAAAAATCAGGGGAGGGACAAGAAAAAGGGAAAGCAAACACTCAAAAAATCTCAAGGGAGCAGCTCCACCACCCAGGGATTTAATTCCAGGAGGGCACATCCTCCTGGAGGGCCTGGCACTCCATCCTCCCATCCCAAGGAAACTGTGCCAGGGTAAGGGTGGGGTGAGGGAGGAACACCCACCCAGAGGTCCCACTGAAAATAAATGTAAAGGGCTGGGAGTGAGGAAAGAAAGGCTGGAAAACCATCGAGCTGCCAGGAGTGAGGAAAAGGGGATCAAAAATCAGGAATGTCTCAGGGGAGACCAGATTCACTGGAAGGGGGGCTGCTGACTTGAGCAGGAAAGAGATGAAAGCAGCAAGCAACAGCAGAGAAAAACAAATAGCTATTTCCAGAAAAACAATGAAATTCTGGGCCAGGAGGAAAGAAAGAAGCCCACCAAGAGTTTACAGTTCTGGTTGTTGAAGCTGCTTAGGCGAAGCAAACAGAGAAGGGAAGTGCAAAGCCCAGAAATGAGGAGCTGAGGGATGCAGGAAGCTCCTCCTCCAGCACCAGTTTGTTCCCTATGCTGGTGTGGGATGGGGGCATCAAACCACAGCTCTGCAGCTCTGAGCAAGAATCCCCAAGTTCAGCACATGAGCTGACACCCAGGGAATTGCCTGCAGGCCATGGATCCACGAGCCCTTGGCCAGAACTGGAGAGTGTTTCAGCTCCATCCCCACCCTGGAGAGCAGCTCCATCCCCTGAGAGCAGCTCCATCCCTCTGAGAGCAGCTCCATATCCATGGAGAGCAGCTCCATCCCTCTGAGAGCAGCTCCATCCCTCTGAGAGCAGCTCCATATCCATGGAGAGCAGCTCCATCCCTCTGAGAGCAGCTCCATATCCATGGAGAGCAGCTCCATCCCTCTGAGAGCAGCTCCATCCCTCTGAGAGCAGCTCCATGCCCTGAGAGCAGCTCCATCCCCCTGAGAGCAGCTCCATCCCCCTGNTCTCCAGGGGGATGGAGCTGCTCTCAGGGCATGGAGCTGCTCTCAGAGGGATGGAGCTGCTCTCCATGGGGATGGAGCTGCTCTCCATGGATATGGAGCTGCTCTCAGGGGATGGAGCTGCTCTCCATGGATATGGAGCTGCTCTCCATGGAGGGACTCACTCTCCCGGCTGCAGGGCCGGGAAGTGGGATGCTACTGACACCCAGTGGCTCCCAGCATCCTGCAGACCGGGACTGCGCCCTGGGCCGGGGCAGGGGACGCGGCCCTGCTGTCCCTCCTCTGTGGAGGGAGCCCTTGGAGCCCCGCTGGTGGCACGGCCAGCAGTGCCACCCCTGGCAGCCCCAGGGACACAGGGACACTCCAGAATGTGCTGAAATTCCGGGGGAGACGTGGTGGGAGATGATGTCACCCCCAGCCCGGCACAGCCCCCTCTGCAAAGGACATTATTTTGTCTAACACGAATCAATAAATGCCACAGAAATGCTGGAGGAGGACAGAGCCTGGGGTCAGTGTCCTCTGAGATGTTCTGCTGGCTGCTCCCCTCATGGCCCTGGACAGCTCTGACCACACACCCTGCAGGGATGGAGGCTGGAATTTTGGGATGGAGCTGCCCTGTGGTCCCTCCCCTCACAACCATTCTGAGCAGCAGGTCGGAGCTGGAGGTGGATTTAGCCAAACCAGGAAAGCCCATTCACATTCCAGAGGAGGCCCATCTACACAGGGAATTATTTAAGAGCAGCAACAGAGCTTCTCCCTCCCCTCCACATGTCATTTCTGCTCCAAAATCAAGCAAAGCAAGCAAACAGCATGGAAAAATAGCAACAAACTGCCTGCATTTGGCATCCCACGGTGCAGAGGCAGAGAAGATGCAGCCTCTGACCTGAGGAACAGCAGCAGCAAGGATGGACACAGGCCAGAATAAAAAAGGACTCAGGAGCAACACTTCACAGCTGAGAAAAACACATTTTCCTGGGGGCCTCCACACTGACAGCTCGTGTTTTTGCCACAGAGAGCACCCAGAGGCTGCTGAAACTGAAATGCATTTTTAATTATTCGTTGTTATCAATGGCTTTGCAGATAGGAGCTGCTGACAGCACAAACCCATGGCAGGGAGCTCAGAGGAGCTCCCTGAGCCTCGTGTGAGCAGCAGGGCTGCAGAAAGGCAGGATCACCCAAGAAAGGTCACCCCAGAGCCCCAGAGTGGACCAGCCACCCCTGCAGGATCAGAGGAGAAGGGCTGCTGCCCCAGCAAGAGCCTCAACCAAGCTGTGGGAGAGGGCAGAGAAGCAGCAGCTTTTGATGTTAATCAGAATTTTGAGCTGGAAATCTCGGTGTTCAGAGCACACAGTGCACGGATTTTGTTTTCTTCTTTGCAGACAGGGCTGGGGCTCCCTGCCTGCAGCACCAGGAGACGCTGCCCCAGGATCAGGCACTGAATCTGGGCTAAAAATAGGGGAAAATCTGGGAATTCATCCCCCCACCCTTCTCCCAGGCCTTCACTGTCTCCTCTAACCAAGGGAGCTGGGGCAGGGGAAGCTCTGGGCTCTCCAAGGAGTGCAAGGGAATGCAGAGGGCGAATTAAAACTCCATTGCTCAGCCCAAACGAGCCTCGCTGGCACCCCTCACACACACAGGCCTCCAGCTCTGGATGCAAATGGACTAATTAGCATCGAGCCCGATCATTACCATGGGCAGGGCTGGGCTGATCGATGCTGCTCAGCAAGGACAGCCAGGTGTCACTGCAGGGGCCTCTGTCCCCTCCCCAGGGACCCCTGTGTGCACCACAGTGGGGAACAAAGGGATCTGCTGGTATCCCCCAAAATGTGATGGCTGCTCGTGGGGCAGCGCCAGGGACCTGGGCAGAGCAGCTTCCTTCAGGGCAGGAAAGGAGACTGTCCCTGTGGCTGTCCCCTTGGCTGTCCCTTTGGCTGTCCTTTGTCCCCTTGGCTGTCCCTTTGGCTGTCCTTTGTCTCTTTGGCTGTCCCTGTGGCTGTCCCTTTGTCCCTGTGGCTGTCCCCTTGGCTGTCCCTGTGGCTGTCCCCTTGACCATCCCCTTGTCTGTCCCTTTGGCTGTCCTTTGTCCCCTTGGCTGTCCCTTTGGCTGTCCTTTGTCCCTTTGGCTGTCCCTGTGGCTGTCCCTTTTGCTGTCCCTTTGGCTGTCCCCTTGGCTGTCTCTGTGGCTGTCCCTTTGGATGTCCCTTTGACTGTCCCTTTGGCTGTCCCTTTGGATGTCCCTTTGGATGTCCCCTTGACCATCCCCTTGGCGGTCCCTTTGGCTGTCCCCTTGGCTGTCCCCTTGGCTGTCCCTTTCTCCCTTTGTCTGTCCCCTTGACCATCCCCTTGGCTGTTCCCTTGTCTATCCCCTTGGTTATCCCTGTGGTTGTCCCTTTGACTGTCCCTTTGTCCCCTTGGCTGTCCCTTTGACTGTCCCTTTGGCACACAAGGAGGTGCCTGTGCCACCCCCAGCAGTGCCAGCCCGTCCCCTGTGAGAGGACAAACCCTCTCTGCTCCCAGCTGCCATCCTGTGCCCGCTTCCCTCTCCCTGCTCAAGGAGCCTCCTTCACCCACAGATCACACACGGATCCTGAGCTGACCTGCCAGGGCCTGGCTCCCTTCTCCAGCTCTGCATCCTCAGCTCTGCCCCCTCTCCCAGCCTGACACTTCCTCAGAAGCCTTTTATTTCCTCCCTCCCGTGTGTTTTGTTCCCCGCCAGCGCCGCAGAGCTCCTCGCTCCCCTTCCCTCTGCACAAATCATTTCCCCCGCGCATTGTCTGAGAGCGCCGCGGGAGGAGCGGGAGAGCCGCAGCCCCCTCTCGTCTCCGAGCACACATTTCCCTCTCTCCGAGCACACCTTTTCCCTCTCTCCCATCACACATTTCCCTCTCTCTGGGCACACCTTTTCCCTCTTTCCCATCACATATTTACCCTCTCTCCTATCACGCATTTTCCCTCCCATCACACATTTTCCCTCTCTCCCATCACACATTTCCCTCTCTCCTATCACACCTTTTCCCTTTCTCCCATCACACATTTCCCTCTCTCCTATCATGCATTTTCCCTCTCTCCCATCACATATTTACCCTCTCTCCTATCATGTATTTTCCCTCTCTCCAATCACACATTTCCCTCTCTCCCATCACACATTTCCCTCTCTCAGATCACACATTTCCCTCTCTCCCATCACACACCGAGAGCTGGGGCCAGAACCAGGGGTGGCTGCTCCTCGAGGATGCTCGGGAGTGCCAGGATCTCCTGCCCGGGATGAGGATCCCTGGAGGCAGCGGGGATTCAGGAGAGGTGCTGGGCAGGAGGGCTCCTCCTGCTCCTCTCCTTGCCCTGCCGGCTCTGATGATGCTGGGGGCAGAGTGAGCCCCTGATTTTGAAGATTTTAGAAAATCTGGGGGCAGAGCTTGGAGGATCACCAAAGAGCAGGGGCAGCAAGGTTGGGGTGGAGGTCCTGGAGGTCCTGGCTGGCTGTGGAGCCTTTTCCGTGGTGCTGAAATTGAGAGCCAGGCTCGGTTAAGGGATAAAGGGGTTTTATCTCAGTATTTAATAAGGATCCTTATGGTGCACCACTTCAGCGAGGAAAGGAAAAGGAGTCAAAAAAACAGGAGTCAAAAATTTGACTCCTACAAACGTCCCAGGAGTCAAATACCTGAGGTACCATGAGCAGCTGTGCAGCAAAGGCAGCAAAAACCTCGTGTGTAAACTTGATTGAGACAAAATTCCCCCTTGGGGCTCCTTGGCTGGGAGCATCTCCTGGCTGAGCTTCCATCCCAGAGCCTGCTCTGGTCCCTGTTGTGCCACCCTCAGCCTCCCCTGGAGAGGCACAGCCACCCCCAGCCTGCCTCTGCCACTTCATCTGCCACGGCGAGCGCCTTTAATGAATGAATTAATTTCGTTCCCAACCGCGTGCGACGCGCATTCGAAAGGCAGAAAATAAACGTTTCCCTTTCCTAATTCCTCGTGTCCCTTTCGATTTGTCATACACAGGGACGGGCTCTCCATAACTCCCCTGCCAGCTGGGCCCTGGATATTCCAGCAGCACCAGGGAGCTCCCAGCAGCAGCAGTGGGATCGTGCCCCGTGCCCGCTCCCACCCACGCCCGCCGCCTCTGGTGCCAGGGCTGCTCAGGAGCCCTGAGCCCAGACTGCAGCTCTCTCCCGGGTCAGCACAACCCCAGACAGCTCCTCCCTTCCCGTGCCAGCAGAACCTTTGCTGATTGCTGTCTCCAATGGATTCCTGCTCGTTTCCCCCCGTGCCAATTTTCTGTTCGGGTGTCTGTGCCCTTCTCCCCCGCAGCGCCGTGCAGTGCGATGGGAGCGATCCTGTGCCCACTCAACTTCTGCTTTGCTGAGCACAATAAGCCAAGAGGCTCCTCTGCAAAACAAACTCCTCGCTCCTCAGGCCAGCCTTTTTTTTTTTTTTTTTCTTCTTTCTTTCTTTTTTTTTTTCTTTTGCTCTTGTAGTTTTTGGGTGGTGCCACAAAAATAGTGATGGAGTTTTGAAAAGCTTTAACGAACGCTCTGAAGTGACCACACCAGCACCAAAGCTTTCCCTTCTCCAGGAGTGGAGAGGAGCTGGAGCTGTACCCAAAATTTGGATAGAACTGGGGAGAGAGGTGTTTTCCTGAGGTTTGGGGATCATTAGGATCAAATCTGAGATCTCAGCTGTGTCACCAGTTTCCAAAATCATTTGCAACCACAGGTATTTTCCTCAGGAAGCAGGACAGCAGTGGTTAAGTGTGAGAATTCATTTCCTCACACCCTTGGCAATTCTTGGAGGAATAAGCAGAATTCCAGCCCCAGAATTAGCATTTGCAATCCCTCTCATAATGAGAGGCCACAGGCAGCCAGGAACAATCTCTCACCAAACTGTCCCGAGCACAAAGCTGCTCTGGGAAGTAAGAAGCTCTTTAAGAAGGACTAATTGTTAAGATTTGCAAAACCCATTTTTTCCCATCATCCCTGAAAATCCATTTTAGAATTGGTAAATTTGTTCTAGGATTAGATTAATAGGTTTCATGATTTATAAACCTTTTCTTCTCTCTCACCCTCCCCTTGACTTTTAAAAAGCAGTCGCAGTCACTTTGGCTCAGCCCAGATTTTGGAAGTAATTTCTCAACCATTGCTGTTGAGATATCCTGGCAGGGTTTGATGGATTAGAGGGGGGAATTTCCCACCTGGAATGCCCTGCCCAGTGCCAAACCCTCCTTGCAGACAGGGTGCTGAAGGGTGGGATGTGTTGGCACCTGGGAAGCATCCTTGGAACCTAAAGCAAACCAAACCCAGCAAAATAATTCAAGGCTTTGTTTTTAATCACCTGCAAACACCACCAGAGCACCACCTGCCCAGAGCAGCTGTGTTCAGACGTGGAAAACACCCAGAAAAACAGAAATTTGTGCTGTTATCCAGAATATCTCACTGACTCCAACAGTTTGCTGGGAACGGTTAGCTCAGGGACTTTCCTGGTGAGTTTATATCCATTGGCCCTAGAGGGATTTGTTCTCTGTGCCCTCCTCTCCTCTCACACACAGCCCAGGCATCCCTCAGACATCCCAGTGGGATCAAACAAACCCCTGACAGCCACAGCAAACCCCAGCTCCCCACGGGACCTGCACAGAGCAGCCTTGTGCAAGCAAATCATTTATCAGACTCAGGAAAGGTCCCACTGAGCAGCCCCAAAGCCACTGTCACTCCACTGTCACTCCACTGTCACAGCTCCACTGTGCTCCGTGGCCACGCCATTCCCAGCTTGGGCTGATGGGTTCTTAATTAGCATCTTAATGTGAGGAGCATATGCAATGAAGCGTGAAGAGAAAATCCCCATCATTTAAATTCATTAAGAGTCATCCAAAGTCTTCAGTGCAGGGGTGGAATTAGCTCTGAACTCCTCGGGAGAGCCCAGCTGTGCTCACTAAACTGTTACTTATTTACTGAGCTGTCTCCAGGAGGGTTTGGCCCCCTGGATTTGCCCCCCTGGATTATTTGGGATTGCAGTCCCCCCAATCCCCTCTGGATTCTTGGGGATTGGATCTCCTGGGTGGCTCTGCAGGGTCAGGGTCAGGGTGAGGGGTTAGGGTTTAGGGTTAGGGGTTAGGGTTTCTGGTTTAGGGTTAGGGTTAGGGTTTAGGGTTACGGTTTAGGGTTAGCGGTTAGGGTTTAGGGTTTCTGGTTTAGGGTTAGCGGTTAGGGGTTAGGGTTAGGGGTTAGGGTTAGGGTTGGGGTTTAGGGTTTAGGGTTTAGGGTTAGGGTTAGGGGTTAGGGTTTAGAATTAGGGTTTCTGGTTTAGGGTTAGGGTTAGGGGTTAGGGTTATGGTTTAGGATTTGGATTTGGGTTAGGGTTAGGGTTCACACAGGGTCTCGAAGAGTTGGAACCACAGCCATCACCCCAAAGGTGGATACAGATCCCCAGGCCAGGCAGGTCCTGGAAGTGCCAGTGCCTCCCTGCTGGTGTTGGGTCCTGTTTAGCACAGGTATTTCTCTTTCTCCTGATCCTTGCACCAGGAAATTCCTGCAGCTGTCCCCTGGCTGTCCCCTGGCTGGGAGGGCTGCAGGGCAGTGGGAAGGAACACTCCATGTCCTGGCAGAGCCTTTGGGATGGGGTGACAGCAGGGTGGGAATGTGGCTGCCCAGATGTGCCCAGGTGTTTTTGGGGGCACAGAGCCCCCTGCACACCCTGCACACAGAACAGGGGCTGGGATGTGCCCCAGAGATCCCCAGGGCTGCTGAGGGTGAGGAGCTGTGAGTGCCCAGCCCCTGTAAATTAACTCAAGGTGAATTTTAATAAGGCAGGGCTTTCCCATCTGCTGGGGTTCCAGGAACTCATTTTCCAGCCCTGCTTTCCCTTCCTCACCCATCACCCCACCCTGGATGGTGCTGCACACACTGAAGTCACCAGGCTCCCTCTGGGAGTCCCCAGGATCCCATTCCAAGGCCAGCCCTGGAATTGGGAAATGCTGGGCTGGGCTCAGAATTCCCACAGAACCCTCCTGCCGCTGGTGAGGAGCTGGGCAGATGGGAGGAGGGCAGGAACAGCTTGTGCCAGCAAGGCCTGTCCTCCTCAGCGTCCCCTGCCTTCCCCTGGGCTTTGTGTGTCCTCAGTGTTTTGCTGAAGACAAATTACCAAAGCCAAAGAGGCGAAGAAATCAGAATAAGCTGCTCCAGAGCAATTATAGTGAAGGCCTCATTTACAGAGAAAACCTGATTTAATGCAAAACAGGCTTAGAGGCTGCTGCAAACTCGGCTGGTTTAGGATGTTTGTAGCTTCTTGATTTTCTTTGCCTCAATTAGAGATTGGTTTTATTAGCCAAGCCCGAATTTACCATTAAAAAGGAATAAGACAGCCTCACAGAAGTTGCAGGGAGTGCAAATAAACAGGATCCAGATCCTATTTGCATTCAGCCCCTGCTGCTTTCCAGGCTCCCGGGGAGGATCTCTGGAAGGGGGACAGCAACCAACCTGAAAAACCCAGAAATTCCCTGGAAACCCCAAACTGGTCACAGTTTGGGAGGTCTGTGTCCCTCTGTGGGTCACAACCTGTGCTGGCCTTGGGTTTGACAGAGGGGGGGACACAGGAGAGGCTTCCAGAAGCTTCCAGCTCATCCTTATCTCCAGTCACAAGCTTCTCCTTCTATTTTCTCTGCTCTCAGGCAGAGGAGGGCAGGGATAGAGCAGCTTTGGGCCCAGGCAGGGTCAGCCCACCTCCCAATCCCATCATCTTCCCAGTGACTGCAGCGTTTGAAGAATGCAGCTATCTGAGATTCTTTCAGACATCTTTAATAAATGATAGAAAAGGCGCCTTTTTTTTTTTTTTTTTTCCTCCCCCCCTATGCCAGGAGATTTTCTCATCGGGTTTCAAAGAGATCTTTTATTCCCAGAACGGGGAAATAAAACCATTTCCATTCAAAACACTACTCGAAGATTACATTTGCCTCAACCTAATTTTTAAAATACTTTCAAAAGAGAGGAAAATGAGTGTAAAGCAAACAGGAATCTGGTTTATTTTGGATTATATTGACTCTTCCATTTCATCTCAAAGGCTTTGAGAAGGTGGAGAGGGCTCACACACATGAATTCCTTTACAGCAAGAAAAATAAAATGCTGGAAAACTTCCTATTTTGGGCTCCACGAAAGAAATCTCATTCTGAGGATGGGTTTTTTTGAGGGGTGGGTTTGTTGGTTTTTTTTCTGGTTAGGCAGGAAAATGAAAAAGCAATTATTCATGCAGCTCTCATTAACCATGCATTTACAGGTTGTTTGGAGGTGATTAGTCAGCCCAGAGTGCCCAGACAGCAGCAGTGTGTGTTTATTAACGCGGCGGGGGAAGGTGCTGGAGGTGATGCGGGAATCAGCCCAAGCCTCTCGCTATTGATTAGCGATTTCAGCAGCCGCATTCATCAGCGCCGCTCTTCCCGCTGGGCTAATGAGAGCTGTAAGGCCAGGCCTGTAATCTAAAGCTGAGCTCTGAGCTCAGGCTCGGCACCAGCTGGGTTTTGGCTGGACCATCCCGGGAAATTTGTCTCGAGGTGTCCCTGGAGAGATCCGGTATCACCGCGAGGACTACCAGGAAATGAGACTGGACACAGGTTCTCGGGGTTGTTGTTCCCTGAGATTCCCCTCGGGGTTTCTGTTCCCCGAGGCAGTGGGGTCTCCCCCAGGGTTGCTGTTCCCTGGGGATTTCCCTGGGGTTGCTGTTCCCCGGGGTAATCAGGTTTTCAGTCTTCTCTTTGCCCTGGGTGTTTCACACCGAAGCCAGAGCAGACAGGCTGAGTCCAGCAGTGTTCTCAAGGCTGTTTATTCTAAATTATCTCTCAGTTCTTGTCCAGCTCTGCAGGGCGTCCCCAGCAGAGCAGGACACGCGGGGACTGGGCGGGTCAGAGATCCCCAAACCTTCAGTGCGGGATCTCCCACCCAACCACTGCCCAAAATGTGTTTTTTATTTACAAAATTTTAC
>VXBR01012351.1:92069-120692 GCA_013400215.1 Cisticola juncidis
ACAACTTTATTTACAAAACTCCACTTTTATACATTTTCCATGAGCCCTGTGGATTGGAGGATGGAATTCCCACCTCCCCACCACACTGGTCAAGGGGACTGTCACACAGTCTTGTTTGTCCCAGCATGGAATGTAAAACAATGGCTGTGTTTGTGGAACAGAGCTGGTGTTTGCATTAAAGGAGCCTGAGAAGGTACAGACTTCTCCTTCATATGAAACGCTCAGGCAGCCGGGAAAAACCTCATGGCAACAATCCGGTTTGTGTTTTCCATCCTGTATCCATTGCCTTCCCGGAGCCATCAGCTCTTTCCCATCAAGGTGACTTTGGGAAAATCACCTGGCTGATTGCGTTTTCCTGACCTGGGAGTGGGTGTGGGAAAGGCCCAGATTCGGGTGCTGCTCGGAAAAACGCGAGGATTTACCCCGGCAAATAATTCAGCCACGGTGTTCCTCTCCCTGTGACTCTCCTGCCCTCTTTCTCTCCCTTTTCCTAATAAAATAACGAAATGACAAGGACTGAATTCTGCAGTAGGATTTTTTCAGCCCAGGCCTCCTCCCAGGATAATCCATTACCTTCACAAATTACTGCAGACAGTTCTTTATTGTTTAAAACCTTTTATCCAAATAAATGCACGAACCTTTCGGAAGGGAAAGAGGAGGGGGGAGGTGAAGGGAACCGGCATTTGAAATGAAATTCTCCTTCCCTCATTGACTGTTGTGTGCTAAAGGGAAAAAAAGAAAATAAGACTGAAAAAAAGAAAAATGACTGAAAGGAGAGGAAAGGAACGAGCCCCAGGGAACAGAAATTGGTGATCTGCAATGGATTTCATTAAAGACTTCCCCCTTTAAATATTACAAGTGTTTGTCCTCCGCAGCCTGATAAATATCTGGCTGTGTTGAGATTGAAAATTGATAAGCCATGCAACATCAATCTCTCCAGACCCGCAGCCTCCCTGCAAACTCATCACTTCGGGACGGCCCCACTTTAATTAGCTGTGGGGTAATGCCACGCCGGGCAGCCTGGAGGCATTTCCAGGGGTTCTGCTCCATTAGGCCCCTTCAGGGAGATCTTTCCCAAATGGGAATGGAGAGGCCAAATGAAGGAGCTGCCTGCTCTCCCTTCCTGCCTGGCACACTCCATTATCCTCCTCTCAGCATTCCCCCAGTGCTGGCAGGCAGGAGGGGCTGGGAGGCAGCAGGGATGCTCAGGGAAGGGCCAGGAGATGGATCCCAGTCTGGAGGGAGGCACCACAAACTGGACTGTGCTGTGTTTTTTGCAGCACCCACAAACTCTCTGAGGGTGCAGTGAGGAGCTGCCATCCCACTGCCTGCCCAGCTCAGAGCATTTCTGCACTGAGCAAGGCTCAAACGTGAGCTTCAAGGTTTTCCTCTCCCACCAGTGAGCCTTATCTCTCTCTACACCCTCCTGAAATGTGGCTGTGCTCAGGTGGGGTTGGTCTGTTCTCCAGGCAGCACTGACAGAACGAGAGGACACAGCCTCAAGCTGCACCAAGAGAAATATAAGTGGGATATCAGGAGAAAGTTTTTCACAGAGAGAGTGATGAATTACTGGAATGGCCTGCCCGGGGAGGGGGTGGAGTCACCATCCCTGGATGTGTTTAAAAAAGACTGGATGTGGCACTTGGTGCTGTGGTTTAGTTGAGGTGTTGGGGCTGGGTTGGACTCGATGACCTTGGAGTTCTCTTCCAGCCCAGTGATTCTGTGATTAACTCCTCACTGTCCCCCTGTCCCGTGCTGTCCCCTCACAAGGGTGGGGCACTCCCTGGGTGAGGGTTTGTGAGCTCAGCTCAGCTCAGCCCCATCTGCTCCTTCAGGGGAACCTCTCTGAAGCCACCCAGCAGGAACCCAACTTTCTGTGCCCCCTTGGAGATCGTCCTGGAGAAAACCATTGCAAGGCAGCCTGAGGGCTGTTGGCAAACCCCTGCTGAGCCCTGGTGGAGCCTCTGGCATCACTCTGAGCACGCTGAGAACCAACTCTGCCCGGTTTGGCCATCCTGGGGCAGCTCAGGGCACCCGATTTCTCCTCTGCTTCCTCCTCCTCCTCCTCTCACAGCTCTGTGACCTGTCCCCCGGCATTGGTGAGCTCTTCCCCTGGCACAGCCGGGTGGGAACGGGGCCATCCCGGAGTCACCCAGCGCAAGGGAAGCTCCGGAGAGGCAGGGAATGACTCGAAGCCCCACGCAGTGATGATGCTGCCCGGGAGAGCAACTCCTCTTGTCGGCCCTGGCGATTCTTGGTCAGGAGAGCCTCGTTCACTCTAACAAAGCTCATCTAACGTGCTGTTTATTACCCTGGCTGCGGCATTCGGGCTGTCAGGAGATGAAGAAATATCCCCGGAATTAACAGCAACGTAACAGAGGAAGAAGAGCCAGGGGAGAGGTTAAGGCAAGCGCTGTTATCTAAGAAACCTCTGAACTGAGAGGGGTTTGTGCTTCCCACCGAGAGGGGAACGGGGCAGCCGAGCTGAGCACAGGGACAGGCTGGGCACGGAGCACCAGGGCTGCTCCCCTGTGCCTGCATGGATGTCAGGAAAATCAGCCCACAAACACCAGAGGTTTGTGCCTGAAAAGGAGACAGAGGAGTCCTGGAACTTTATTCCAATAAAGGGAGAGGCCATGGGGCATTTCCCCTGGGGTCTCTCAAGTTAGAGAATGCAGCCTCATTTTTATCCTCATTTCCCAGCCACATTTCTCTCTCTCTTTCCCCATTGCCTGAGGTTCTTGAGAGGTACAGACTTCCCAAATCACCATATACAGACCCCTTCTCATGTGTACCCCTTCCTTTTTTCCCTTTTCCCCGTGTCTCTGTTCTTTTTCTCCAAGTCCCGGGATTTATCCCAGTCTTGGGTGAGTAACAGTCTGTGTCAATTAGAGGAATTCCTCTGGAATTTATGGTTCCCCTCACTGCTTCTTTCACCATCTGGCTTTATCTACACCTCCTTGTTCCTTTCATGGACGCTGCTGCTCAGCCCATGGAAAGATGTCCAGTCCCAGGAAGAACATTCCCAGAGGGAATTAACACCCACTACAGACTGTTTCTTTACTTCTCCAAAATCACCAAAAGCTGTAAACTCCTGTATTTTTATATCCATAAATGCCCTCCGTGTCCCTCTGGGTCACCCCAGTGCTGCCAGCATCTCCTGCCACAGCACCTCCCTGTGGGCTGGATCCACGAGCAGGGATTCACCCTGATACTGGGATCAAACACCCTGGGAATGCCTCCTCACAGGGAGGGTGGGCTGCCCCGTCAGAAAAATGTAATTAGCCACTTAATTCCTGGTGTTAATTAACCTGCTCCGGCACCTTTGTCGAGGTATCGCCCTGCTCTCCGGGGTGCTCTCGGGAAAGCAATTATATCCTACTTACTTGGCAATTAATTACAGCTTTAAGAAGGCCGGGGGAGGGCACCTCTTCCTGTTTGATCTTGTAAATGCTTCATTAAAGGCCCAACAAGGAACAGGAGATTTTTGTGGTTTTGCTCACCTGGGCAAAACCCGGTCCTGCTTCCCTTTGAGGATATTCTTCTTTGTGTTGGGAAAGAAGAGGGGCCCGACCTGGCAGAGTTAATTTGGCACAGACAGCATCAGCAAAATATCCTCAAATGAAGGCTCAGGGTGCCCTGCATTGACGGGGAAGGACAGGCGACACTTCCCTAATGAAACAGCTTTTCGGGGGAAGGCTACCGGTGAAGCCGGGCTTTGCACGGTGCCGCAAACCCGGGAAATTGCACATTTGTGCTCCAGAGAATTTCCAGGGAGATATTTGAGGTCAAAACCTGACCACGTTCAGTACCCCCGGATAAAAGCTCTTAAGCCAAGAAATGAAAACTTTGGGGGTTACCACCGATAAGAATTTAATGAAAGATGCCGAACTTCTGATTTTTTTTTTTTTCCTAATTAAGCCACCGGGAAAAATCACCCAGTTGGAATTTTCTCAGGGCAAGTGCCACTTCCAAAGGCGGTTCTGCTGAAGACACGCAGTTCAGCTAGACAATAACTCCTTTGTTTTGTGCGTTCTCACCCAGTTTCACAGCGAATTAAGCAGCAGCCGCCGAAGAATGTGTTAAATGAAGAATTGGGTGCAGAAGGGAGCAGAATCCAAGCTCTTCCACCGGAGATAACCCCTGAGCAAGGCCCTGGGATGAAACACAGGAGGTTGTTGCCTACAAATAAAAGGAAGAAATCTTGCAACAGCGTTGAAATGGGAAGATAAAAGCTTTAATGAAAGCTTTCAGGTGCACAAATACAGCCCTGTGCACGTGAGGAAGGATTCTTATAAATTGTATAAAGTTAATTAATGAGTGTATCCAGCAGGTACATCCCACAGGGAATCAGTTTCCCCAGCAACCCAGGCTTGGGTCAGCCCCTTGGGGCTGGTCCAGGGCCTTCTTTGCCCTGTTTTCTTAAGTTCTGGTGGAAAACAAGATGTTCTTGCCAGAACTCCACTTCTTAAGAATAAGACTGAACAGAATTCCGAGAATATGTTAGAAAGGGTTGGCTTATTACGGGAAAGGGCAGGAAAATTACTAGAAAGGACACAACTACATATTTAAAGGCTACAAATACATGAAAAATGAATAAAAAGCCGAAAGGGTGTCGAGGTGAAGGGGAGCTGCTGGGTGCAGGGATCAGTCTGGAGCATCTCCCCGCGGTGCTGACCTTTGCCTAAAACGCTCTGGTTTTGAGTCCTCCTCAAAGGCTGTGCCACTCCGGCCACCCCGGGGTGGTGGCCTCTGTCCCCTCCTCGCTGTCCCTCCTCGCTTGGGGACAGGGATCTCGCTGCTCTCGGCAGCTCTGCCCTTTCACAGCATCCCCTCGGGGCCCGGCAGCTCCAGCCGCTCCTCGCTCGGATCGTTCTGGATGCCGGAGCGTGTCGGAGGTGCCGGGCAGCCTGGCGAGGGGAGAACAGGGGGAAGAAAGGACGAGGAGGGGAAGAAAACACTCCATTTATTGTGTTGCTGCATCTCTTGGTTTATCTGCAGGATGCTGCCAAGTCCGGCCTTTGTTATGCTAATCCCGCTCCCGCCTGGGTTCTGCCCAGCCCGCCCGGGCGCCTTCTCGCTCCAGTGGAAGCTCCAAGTCAGCAGAAGAGCCGGGGCACCGCTCCCCGCCCCGCCCGCCACTGCCGGGGCTGTGTCTGCCCCGCTTTCTTCTTTCCCTTTGAACTGCTGCGAGCAGAAACGAGAGGAGCGGGGGGGAAGGCGCACGGAGCCGGGAAGGAGCTCGGGGGATGCGGGGATGCTCGGTCCCACGGGCTGAAGGGACCGCAGTGACCCCATCACCCCGGGGTGCAGCTCTGGAGGGACTGGGAGCTCCACTGGGCTGTCCCAGAGGAATAAAATCCGCCAATTTGAACAGAAGTCCTCCCAAAAACACGGGCTGGAAGGGACCACAGTGACCCCATCATGCTGGGGTGCAGCTCTGGAGGGGCTGGGAGCTCCATGGGGCTGCTCCAGAGGAATGAAATCCATTGATTTGCACAGAAATCCTCCCCAAAAGTACAGACAGCATAGCACCACACTGATCCCATCACCTCAGGGTGCAGCTCTGGCCGGGCTGGGAGCTCCATGGGGCTGCCCCAGAGGGACGAAATCCACAGATTTGCACAGAAACCCTCCCCAAACACATGGGCTGGAAGGGACCACAGTGACCTCATCATGCTGGGGTGCAGCTCTGGCCGGGTCTCCCGTGTTCCCCGTGGGAACTCCACGGGGCTGTCCCAGAGGGATGAATCCATTGATTTGCACAGAAACCCTCCCCAAAATCACACCTAGCACCGACGGGGATGCCCGTGCAGCTCTGCCCACCTCCCTCCCGCCCTGCCCCGAGCCTGCCCTGCCGGAGCAGCGGCTGCTCGCAGCCCTCATTAGCAGCCTCGTTAATTGGCGCGGCGTCTCCGCTCGGCCGGGTCCATCCCGAGCGTGCTGGCAGGAGGCAGACCCGGCTGATTCAGCGGGCAGCAGCAGGAGACAGCGGTGCCACCGCCGCCACCTCCCTGGCACGGTGCCCTTCCCTGGCAGTGCTGCGTGTGCGGGGAATCCTGCGCAGGATGAATGGGAGCCGTCAGTCAGCGGGGCTGTCAATCTGCCAAGAGGCATCAGAGCTGCCATCAAAGAGGTTTAAAAAGAAAATTGACAGTTGTGTTTATGGCGCCGGGATTTAACGAAGGGGAAGGAAGGAGGGCTGGAGGGCTGGCGCTGTCTCACACGGCTGCTCTGATGGGCTCTGTGGGATCTGTGCTGTTCCCAGAGCCAGGAGATGCCCTCCAAATCTGAGATCCCTGCGCACCAGGATGGCAGGGGTGAAGGTCACACTTTGGGTGTGAGCTCAGGGCTGAGCTGAGCCCCCCTCTCTGCTGCTGAGAGCACCTCTGGGCCTGTCCCCACCCAAAATCAGTGTGTGGCCTCGGGGCCAGGCGTGGGACATCCCAAAGCAGCTCCCTGGTGGGCACTGATGCAGGTTGGGGATGTTCCCACTGTTCCACCACTCTGGGCTATCCAGGGCCTTGCTCCCAGGGGGATTCTCCAGTGTCTAACAGAGGCTGAGCACAGCTGGCCCTCAGGAGCAGCATCCCCACCTCCTCCCATGAGCCGTGCAGAGCCTGGAAATGCAGGTGGCTGACTGGGAGGGGACTGCAGGCAAACAGATGCTCCTTGAAAAAACAGGAAACTTCTCCTTTCTACCTCTCCTGGCTCCATCTCTCTCACCCTGGCCACGTTCTTGGGCTCTCCCTGCTGCATGACACCCTTTTTACTGAGGGGGATTCCCTAAATAGTGTCCCCATAAATAATAACCTGTCATAAAATCTGGCATTTATGGGGTGCTTTCCCCTGTGACACTGCCGTGTATTTTACAGCCACTGGTGGATGGAGACACCGGGGCAGTGTCCCACAAAATCCAGGGAGGAAGCAGGAAGAGAGGAAGGCAGCAATTCCACCCTTGGAACAGCCAGGAGCACCCACACATGTAGGGCTGTCACATTTTCTGGCCCAAATGTGCAGCTGTTTATCTCTGCCCTGTGGCATTCAGTGCCCTCCCTGGCAGTCCCACTGCAGATATTTCCCCCAGGAGATCCTTCCACACCTCATCTCCAGCCTTAATCCCGCTCTCCCGCCCTTCGTTTCCCTCTCTCTCCGTTAATTAATTCCACAAAGCAGCCTGGGGCCCGTTGATCATGAATGACAAATGATCTCTCCAGTTTTATTGCTGTGACTGCAGCAGGTCCTGCTGACCGATGCCCTCTCATCCCAGCAGGAGTGACCAGCGCCCAGTGTCCAGGGATGCCGGGCACATCCGAGTGTCCCAGAGCTCTGGGACCCATCCAGGGGACTGGAATGGCCAATTTGCCTCTTTCCAGGCTCTGCTGCCTCCGGGGATGGGGTTGTTGCCAGGAGGGTGTTGGGCACGCAGGGCGCTGCTGGTTTAACCCAGGGGTTTGGGGTTTTGGGGAGGAAAAGCTGCAAAGAGGGAGGGTTTCTCCTGTCAGTGTTTGCAGGAATCAAATCCAACAACGTGGGATGAGCAGGAGCAGAAGAAGGGCGGGTGAGACAGCTCTGTCTGGGATTAAAATAGCAGAGCTGAGAAAGGTGCAAGCGCTGCCGTGGCTCCGGCGCCTTCCCCGTCGCCTCCACAAAGTCTCACTGTGGAACAGCTCCGAGACGGCAGCAAACTGACAGAAAACAAAGGCTCTGCCAAAAGCTGCCAGGGGTCCAGACAGGACTCAGAGCTGCCAAGTCCTGCCAGGGCTGGACCTGTCCTTAGTGAGCTCAGAGATGGAAATGTTGGTGCCTGGAACGCTTTAACGCCGAAAATCAGATTTCAGGTGGCTCCAGGGTTAAGCAATAGGGATTAATGAGCTTTAAATTTTAATTTTTTGCCAACTAAAATGGAAACCAAGCGACTCAGTCCTCCAGCAGATGAAATCCAGGCTCTCCCGGCCCTCAGCTGCTGATTGGATATCGCCCCACACACACACAGAGGGCAGATGTGCTAACAGCGCTGAGGGGCTCAGACACGAATTTTCCAAGCCCTCGTGGGGATGGAGACACCACATCATGACAGATCCAGACGAGGAGCAAGAGAGGCCTCAAGACTCAAATAAAAGGTCCATCAGCACGGAAAAAGATGAAGCCAAATGCTCATGATCTCGACTGTAAATCTAATAATCTGTTGCTGCTGAGTTTCCCTTTATTTCCTGCAGCACTTTTTCAGGCAGAGGGACAGATGTCAGCACTGGCCTCTTAAATATCACTCTGAAAGCAAGTGTGGATATCGGGGAGCAAAAACTGTTTATGTTCCCGTGATTAAACGGCATAAAACAATTCTCTTTACAGCAACTATTAGCTGGCTAATGGCATCCCATCATTCCTCATATCACTTAAGTGACAGATGGAGCTGACGGCCTAATTAAGCCACTAAGAGTCTCATAAATTACAAAACTACCGGGGAAGCGGCAGCCCCGGAGAAGGAAAACCTTTGGAATGTGAGTGCGAGGGAAGTGTCTTCATTAAGGGACTGAAAAGAAACCATTTAAGGGCTTTGGAAGGGACTGAGAGGAGATGATTTGGGGGCTTTGGGAGGACCCTGGGAGGCGGTGACACCACGGATGAGCTGCTGGCATCACGGCCAGCCCTGCCTTTCCAAGGAATGCTGCGAATGCCACTCCTGGTGCTGCAGGAAGGGAAGGGCTGCACCTGTTGGAGTCCAGGACATCCCTGTGGCCACCCTGGAGGGTTTGGAGACTGGACAGGGGGTCTGGGGTCTGTACAGGGGGGTCAGAACCTCACACAGAGCCCAGGAGGACACTGCCTCTGATCCCTGCCCATGGCAGTGAATATTCACATGAAGGAAGAATCACAAACCGAAAGAATTTAAAATAAGTAGTAGCTAGTTGATCATAGAATGTAAATGTAGAATCTAGGATTTCAGTATATGGGGCTGAAGAGACAAGCTGGAGGAATTGGGGAGTGGCCCCTGTGCTCCTTGTTCTTGCTCTCGTCCCCCATCTTTTGCTGAGTTGGATTTTAGAGATTGGTTTAGGGTAGAAATGCCATGTTAGCTTAGGTAGTGGGCACTGGTAAAATTTTGTAAATAAAAAGTGCATTTTGGATGTGGTTGGGTCAGGGGTGCTGTACATGAGGTGTGGGGCTCTCTGAGCCGCCCAGTCCTGCTCTGCTGGGGATGCCCTGCAGAGCTGAGACAGAACTGAGATAATGCCCCTGCCAGGGAGGCCTGGCAGAGCTGAGACAGAACTGAGATAATGAAGAATAAAAAACCAGAAACACGGACTGGGGACTCAGCCTGTCTGCTCTGGCTCTGGTGTGAAACACTCAGGGCAAAGAGAAGACTGAAAACCTGATTGCCTCAGGGAACAGCAACCCCAAGGAGAATCCCAGGGAACAGCAACCCTGAGAGCAGCCAGGAATGGTCCCGGGAAAAGCGCCCTGGGTGGCAAAAACGGAGCCTTTTCTCCATCTCACCCTGTTAAAAGGAGGTGGCTCCTGTGTGCCTCGCACTTGGGTTTATTAAACTGCTCAGTGCTGAACGTGGGGCAGTCCAGAGATGCTTCAAGGAAGCTGGAGCAGATTTTTCCACCTCCTGCTTTTTGGGGCTCCTTTACTGGATGAAAGGTTTGGGAGGAGCAGAACCCTTTTTGACAGAGGTAACATTTCCAGCTCTCTACAGACTTCAGCCTCCTCCTCAATCTTTTCTTTTCATTCTCTGTGTAACAGGTAAAATGAAATACAGGAGAAAATTATCTTGGATAATTCTGCCAGAAGTTTCTGCTGTTTCTGAGTGACGAGGAAATGCGGAATAACAACTTCTCACCCCCAAATCTGGAAAAACCAAGCTGTGCTTTCCTGGAATACTGAGGAGTCAATCCCTGGTTTGGAATGGGGATGTGGATCTTCTGCCTTCCCTCCTTCCCCAGTGAAGGGAACTGGGAGCAAGGGATTGATTCCCACTGATGTCCCTCAGCTCCCCAATCACCAGGCTAAGGAGCACAGCCCTGGGAAAGGGGGATGCTCAAACAGCACTGGGTTGAACAAACCNTCACCTCTGCTCGTTCCCAGTGAGGGGAACTGGGAGCAAGGGATGGATTCCCATTGATGTCCCTCAGCTCCCCAAAGCACCAGGCTAAGGAGCACAGCCCTGGGAAAGGGGGATGCTCAAACAGCACTGGGTTGAACAAACCCACTCAGGTCATCTTTTGGATGCTGTATCCCATTCCATAAAACCTCCCTCTGATTTTACAGACAATGGATATTTTTCCAGTTCCTCAGACAGCTCTCTCCATCACAGTGGTGGTTTGTGGGAGAAGAAAGCCTTGTAAATGATAAGTTATAAACAGGCTTTTATTTTACAGTTCAACACCATGACCTGCAATGATACAGCGGATCATTTTAGCAGGATATTACCCCTTTGAATTTGAAATTAATTTAATTTACAAGTCTAAGGATAGAGGGAGAGAACTATACATGGAGATATTATTTCATCAGGAAATAAAAAAAAAAAAGAAGTCCCAGAGAAATGGGGAGCTCAGACAAATAGAGGCACATTAAGGCTGACAGTGAATGATGCGAATTTACCAGGGAATTATAGAGAGAGGGTAAGGAAGTGGCAGAATTTACATTCCCTGCCTGTGTTTATTGCTTACAGCTGAGCATTATAAATAATAAACCGAGTTCTTACTGCTGTGTTCTTCCCCTTCCTCCCCCTCTTCAGGTCTTGTGGAGTCTGTGACATGCACGGAGAAGCTTGGAGAAGGAGCCAAAGGAAATGATTTGCTGGATGGCAGGAGAAAGGGAGAGACAGGGGAAGGACAGAGTCACAGAACAGGCAGGAGAGGAAGAAAAGCCATATTTTTCCACAGTGGAAGTCCCACAAAGGCTGTCCTAAACTTGGTTTTTAGGAGATGTGTTGGAGAAGGGGGTCCTTTCAAAGCTTCCTGGGCCAGGCCTGTAAAATATCCAGGTTTTTAGGGGCTCTGAGGGGACATTCCAGCCTCAATCTCTGTCTCAGGTGCTCTCTTCCCCTCGTGCCCACAGCCCAGCACTGCAGTGCTGAGCCCTCCCAGTTATTTTCCCTCTTCCCCGTGGCAAGGAGGAGGAGGAAGGGAATTTGATACCGATTTATTTCCAGTTATTTTCTGCTCCTCCAACAGCGACTTGGGAAGTTCAATCACCAGGGAGCTCCTTCTGCCCCCTCCCAGAGCAGCTTTTGTGCTGCCAGACACGTTGGGCATTGCGCTCCTTCCCATCACAGCCTGCACGGAGGCACCTTTGAAAATCATTTTCCTTGGCCACTTTTCTTCTGGAATTTTAAAGTTTAAGGCACTTTTTTTCTTTGTGAGTGCCTGGCTGTCCTCCCTCACAACTCTGCTTTTTTTTTTTTTTTTGTGATCTGCCTTGACCCTGCGTGGTGCGGGCTAAAATTCAATGGAATTAGCTGACAGATCTTTTAGTCACAGCAAGTCCTGGGTCAGCCCCCCAGAGAAGGCAGGAGCTGAGAGCAGCTCAGCACTGAATTCCTCCACCCCACAATGGGTTTAGAAAGGAAATAAATCGGAAAATAACAAAGCACTGCTTTGGTACTCAGTAATCAGCACCACGGAGAGAAACTGCTCTGGGAGTGGCGAACATTCCCTGCTTGTGCTGCTGCTCCCAAACCCATCCCAGCAAATCTGTGTCCCCGTGGGAGGGCTGTGGTGACTCCTGGCAGCCCCAGGTTTGTCCCATGAGTGGTTTCACACGAGGTTTTACCAGTTCCTCTCAGGGAGTCCCGGGGAAGGCAGCCCTGCCTCGGGCTCTCCCTGCCTTGCAGGACTGTAAATCCTGGCACACAGCCTGCCCCTGTGAGTGTGTGATGATGAATTCAGCCAGTGTACACCCAATTATGTCCTCTGCACGCTGCTGATCCTCCTGAGGTGCTGGAGATCATTTAATTAATTACACTGAACCATTTCATCTGCATTCATTTCGGCAGCCCTGCCTATGAAAACACCGTCCTCTTTTCCACCGAGGCAGGAACAAAGATGCCCAGGTAAGAAGCCTTTTTTTTAAAAAAAAAGCTTCCTTTAATTTATCTCTTTTTAATTTTTGGCTCCAGCAGTGTTGAGTGGATGCAATGTGGTTCATTTCAGGGACAAAACAGGAGGAGCTGTCAAGGATGGAGCTGTGCAAACACCAGGCATGAGAACAAACTGCAAGAGCTCAGGAGGGTGTCCTGCCTCCAAAAAGGAGCTCTGGAGATGGAGCTAAGGCAGGGCAGAGCTGTGCTTTCAGTGGGAGCAGTGAAAAAAAAAAAAAACCAAAAAAAACCTTTGGGTGCTAAATCTTGGGGTCAAGGACCTTTGGCTCAGGTCTTTGTCCCCACCTGAGCTGGGTGACACTGGCACACAGGCTGGGCTCAAAAAAAACCTCTCAGATTTATCTGCATTGGCAATATTCAGCTGAAAAGGCCAAAGCAGAAAGCAACATTCCCCTCCACCCCCAGCCTGAAACACTTCAGATTTTCATAGGAGCCACTCCAATTTCTCAGCTCCCAGGGCTCATTCTTGTCTCACACTGGCTCCCATTACACCTGACCATCCTCAAAAGGGTAAAACCCTCCCACTCCTCATTTGATGTGCAACAGAGCACTTCCTTCAGCCCCAGATGAAATCATTGCTGATTTCTCCAGCCACTAAAAATTCAAAACTACAAAAGGAAATCGCCCACTCCGGCTTGGGCTGGAATGAATTCATTTCCCAGCTTGTTTGGGAACGGCAGGTGTTGGAGTCAGATTGCAAAGCAGGTAGGGAACGAGTTCATCAAAGTTTAGTTTGCAAAAATTCCACTCTGGGCTGAATGGATCCAGCCTGGATTCCTTCTGTAGCCAGCCAAGAGCAGGGGGAGCCCTGAGAGGAGCAGGGAGCTGCCAGGAAATTGAGATTTCTTGCTGCTCCAGAAATCCCCTGGCAGCAGAAGATGCTCCCACTCTGAGATTTTGGGAGGAGGGGACAGAGTCCAACACACAGGGATGGCAAATCCTTTCAGCATGGCATGAATGCCCAGATTCCTGCTCAATTCCTCACCAAGCAGGGACACAAGTGGCATTTTCCAGCCCTAAACAGTGCCTGGGCTCTGGCACTTCCTGCAGAAGGAGGGGAATAAACAGAGGGCTCAGCTCAAACTGCACCTGGGCAAGTGAACAGGGCCTCTGCTCTCTGTCTAATGAGGCAAATCCTTAATTAGGGCTGGCTCAGAGGCTAACAAGGGTGAGGGGTGTCAAGGGTCACCCATGGGCCACAGGAGGGGAGAGGCTGTGCCAGGGGATGAGGGACACAGCTCAGGGGGAAGGAGAAAGGAGAGGGGGACACACAAGGCTGAATTTGGGCTGTTTCTGCCTCAGCAGCTGCCCAGACAAATCCTGTGGCTGTCATTTAAGGCCAAAATCACTCTCCACCCCAAATCCACCACCCTTGATCCCTCTGCAGCCAAAGCAAACGTGCTGGCAGTGGATATTTGCTGTCCTTGTGAGGGGTGACAAAACCTCTGGAGAAGATTCTGCATCTCCAGGGCCTGGAGAGAGAGCCCAGGGGGCTGCCTTGGATTTGAGATTAGCATGGGTAAAGTAAAGGCATTTCCAGAGCTGGAAAATCCCTTTTAGGGACATATCCCTGTGTGCCCCTCTGTCCCAGTGCCATGGGGACAAAGCCCCCAAACCCAGCTGCAGCAAAAGACCCAGAAACTGAAATACTCACGGAAGGAGAAGTTTTTGCTGGGTTTTTTTTAGAGATATCTCTAAACAATCCCACCCTGCAGGGGATCCCTTTCCCCATCCCAGCCTGACACAAGCCCTGCATTTGTGAAGCTCAGGCCAAGCAGGAGCTGCCACCCCATTGGGAGTGGGCAGGGAAATGTTTGTGCCTGCAAACCCCTGTGACCTCTGTGTCCCTGCACGGTGCCACCAGCCACGGCTGCCACTCCTGTCTCTGTCCCTCTTGGCAAAGGGACCCCGGAATTTGTACATGCTGCAATTTATTTGCCTTTTTTCACAACCTCACCCCCTCTTTCCTCCTCCCTCCCTCTGTCTCCTTCCCTGAGATAATATTGACACCGATATCCATAAAAGAGAATATTAAAATAACCTTTTCCATTACATCCTAATTTAACTGCTTCCCTGCATTCCACAACACACCTGGCTGTCTTTGTCTGTTTGTAATGTGCTCCTTCATTCCTTTCTTGAGAGCCCCCTCTATTCCATCAAATTCCTCCTCCTTGCACACTAAGCTGCAGATTACTTTTTCATAAGATGCAATTTCACCCAGATCTCATTACTTACTCTCTTAATGTATTTTCTGTATTTGTTTCATCTACAATTTCTCCTGTGCTCTGTTCTGCTGATAAAATAGTCAGTGGAGGTGCCACTTCTGGAGTGCATTAACTAAAACTCCTCTTATTCTTGATTTGAGATGCACCCTCTGTGCCCTCACCCTGCCAGGCAGAGAGGACCCCAAAATATTCTCCTCTTGGTTTATGACATCTCCCTGACAGGGGCATTGAAGAGAACCAGGAATGGGAAAGAAGCTCTCTGAGAATTTGGGGGTTTCAAGGCAACCTCGAGGTGCTGAAGGTTCCTGGGGATGCTGGAACGCTCCAGGAGAGGTGGAGCTCAGTGTGGGCAGCCTCCCTCGGGATACTCCACAGGTTCCTCCCTCCTCAGGAGCCAGGAGCAGCAGTGGCAGTGTCCTGGAGATGGGGCTGGACTTGGGAGCCCCTGGAGCAGAGAGGACAGGGACAATCAGCCGTTCCTCAGGCCAGCCCACCCGGGCAGGAATTGTTTCTCTTGGCTGGGATACAGCAGCTGTGGGCTGGGCATTTTCCACTTTCCAGCTGTTCTGGGAGAAAAGTGAACACAGCTTTTCTGTGGAGAGATGGCAGTGACCAGGAAATGAACAATTTTCTAGGGAAAAATCAGCAGAAGTTTCAGAAGAGCCATCCTTATCCATCGGGAACTGCAGAGGAGGAACATCTCCCTTGGCTGGGGTCCCACTGTGGGACATCCCTCATCCCACCCTCACACTGCCACAAACCTCTCCCTGGACACCCCACTGGGGTGAGAAAAGGTGAAAAAGAAAGGAAAGAGGTAGAAGGGAAGAGGAATCAGGGAGACAGAGGCTGAGGAGATCCTTGTGAGCTCCAGGTGGGAGCTGTGGTGGGGTGAGGGACCTGACTGACCTCTGCTCCACCTCAGTGCCCTGAAGGATTTGGATCAGTCCAGCCTCCTTGGGGTGGTGTGGGAGTCACTGCTGAGCTCCAGACACTTATCCAGGCTGGTTCCCCTTTTCCCTGAATATTCCAGGCCCACAGGCAGCAACGGGGTTGGGGGCAGTGGACAGGACATGGTGGCTCTGGTGTAACACAAGAGCACAGCCTGTTCTCAGAAAATTTGCCACAAGAGGCTTAAAGAGCAAGTTTGGGGTCTGGCTGGAACTCAAGCCAAAAAACAAAAATAATAATTAAAAAAAAAAAAAAAGAAACCCTATAATTACAGGCAATATTTTTACTCCCCAGCAGATTAACAGGTCAGGGGAAGAACTTAAGTCTCCTTCTTCCCTGAATTCCAGTCTAACAGCAAATAATCCTGCCCCTGAATGCAAAGAAACCACATTACCCTGGAGAATTCCTGTGAAGTTCAAAGGAGGTCAGACAACAAAAAGGTCAAAAATTAAACAGATGGCGTTGGCTGATGGTGTGCACACACACATACAACAAAAAAACCCCAAAAAAGGTGATGGGATGTGCTGTCCTTTCCTTCCCTGCTCTCCTTCCCTCCCAGGTCCCACAGACATCCCCCTGCCTCTTTGCTCCGTGGTTGATCCTGGAGTTGCCAGTGCTCCCTATCCCGATGCTCAGCCCCATTTTTAATGTGTCTGCAGGGAGGAATTTATTAAAGAGGCACTGCATTAAAAATATGCAAATATTCCCAGTAAGTACCCGGGTCCATGAGGAAGGCAGATGAAATGTCAGCCCTGCCTGCTCCCCTCCCTGTTTTTATGCACTGAGGTGGTTTATGGCTCCTCCTGTTTCACACCGGGACCAGGAGCGTGGCAGATATTTAATCTGTTTGGAAATAATTGCAGCAGTAATGATTATTTTATTGGGTTTAAGTACGTGCTGAAAAAACGCTGCACTGGGAGAGGGAGAAGGAGAGAAATGCTCTGGGTGGGTGGGGGGAGTGAGGGTTTGAACCCTCTGGATTGGGATGAGGGTTTGAACCCCTGGATTGGGATGAGGTTTTGAACCCCTGGATGTGGGATGAAGTTTTTAAGCCCCTGGATGTGGTATGAGGTTTTGGACCCTCTGGATGTGGGATGAGGTTTTTTGGACCCCCTGGATTGGGATGAGGGTTTGAACCCCCTGGATTGGGATGAGGTTTTGAACCCTCTGGATTGAGATGAGGTGTTAAACCCCCTGGATTGGGATGAGGTTTTGAACCCCCTGGATGTGGGATGAGGTTTTTTGGACCCCCTGGATTGGGATGAGGGTTTGAACCCCCTGGATGTGGGATGAGGTTTTGAACCCCCTGGACTGGGATGAGGTTTTTTGGACCCTCTGGATTGGGATGAGGTTTTGAATCCCCTGGATGTGGGCAGGAGGGAGCACCTGGGCACGGGCTGAGCATGGAATGGGCTCTCCTGAGCCCAGTTAGGGGCCAAGCTGCCCGTGACCTCCAGCCTGGCTCACATCTCCCAGATTAATGGCACATCCTGAGTTCTGGAGTGGAGTCAGAATGCAGCAGTTCAGGCAGGGCATGGGGAGCAGCCCCATTAATTCCCTTCTCCTCTCTCTCCCCTCTTTGAAGCTGCTGAGTTACAGAGCCTCAAGGCAGCTCTAAAAACCACACTGAGATGGGCTCTGCGGTCTGAATCCCAGAAAAAACACTTCTCTCAAGTCCCTTTTATATCTTCCCAACCTTTCTCAAATCCCTGCCTAATCCCAAGCTTCAGAGCTTTCCTATTCACATCCCCCTGATTTCCCCACGCTCCCTTTGCCCCCTCCCTCAGCTGCTGCAGCACAGAAGTGAAATCCCTGCCCTCCCCTCAGCACAGCCCTGAACGAGGGCAGGGATTTCTGAGCAGGATTCCAGCAAAACTCTTGGAAAAGGAGGGAAAGCTTTCCATCATGGCTCTTGGGAAGGGAGTGGAGCTCCCTGTCCTGCAGCACCCAGGAGCTCCAAGCTCTAAGCAGGAGTAGGAGGATGAAGGGGACACCTGGCTGGGTGTGAGCCCTCACAAACCAGGCTGCCATGGTTTTGGAAAGTGTCTTTTCTCAGCAGAGCAGCTCCAGTTCCCCTTGCTGAAAAAAAAAATCATTTTCAAAAAAAAAAAAAAAAAATCAATTTTCAACAATCCCTGCCCAGGTGTTGGCCATGAAACCATCCCGAGCTCCAGGTCATGCCTCCCCTGAGAGGAGAAACCCCAGGCACTTCCACAGCCTCTATTTATCTCTCTCAGGCTGCACGGTTAAACCTCCATAAATATGTTTTCTGCCAGCAACTGGTGTTTAATTATAATATAATAACTGCCTTAATAAATGGAAATGCCTTATCTGAGGCATTTCATTTAACAGATGAGGCACGAGCTTCCCTCCCATAAATCCTGGAGCAGATCGAAATGTCACAGGGGCTGGGAGCTGCTGTGGGAGGGGAGGCCAAATCCTTGTTTACAGGGAATGGGAACATCTCCACAAAATCCTTCCAGACCAGGCAGCACCCACATGTCTGAGTTTATGACAGGGTCTGGAGCCCACCAAGCCAAAATAATTTGTCCAATTCACACTGTGTAAGTGAAGCTGTGTCATGATCAACATAAGGAAAAGGGAATTTGGGAAGAAAAATGAGGTAATTCCATGCAAACAATCCCCTTCCCCAAAAGCAGAGCACAACAGGCCACAGGGTAATGAAGATGTCAGAGGTTTTCCATGCCCACTGCAAATACTGCAAGACCTCCCTGGGTATCACCACCAGGAATGAAGCAGAACTCCTTGCTTGGCCTTGTCTCTTTTCATCTCAATTAATTCCCTTCTTTTCCTTCTCCCTCCTGACTGCTCACTGAAAAGTGTGACCAAAAGTTAATTACTCTAATCCAATTGAACCAGGATCCCAGTGGGGCACAGAGGAGGGAGCAGAGGCAGGAGGGCTGTGGGACAGGACAGCAGGAGACCCCAGCACAGCTCAGGCCTGGCCCACGGGGGCTGGAGCAGGGAAAAGTGTGATCCACCAACAAGAGAGGAAGAGCAGGATGATGATGGACACAGCCATGGGGATGGTGAGCAGAGAAAATCAGAGGAAAATCAGAGTAAAAGCCCAACTCTGCCTTCCCTGAATGTCCAAATGCATCCTGCTAATTAACTTCCTTCTCCCAGCATCCTAATTAGAGCCCCTCTGCAGGGCTGGGGAGCTCTCCTGGCTCGGGCACTGGCAGCCACAGCCTGGACTGGGGACATGTGGCAGCAGAGTGTGCCAGGCAGGCAGCCCAGCGTGCTGGGCACTGCAGGCAGCTGGGAAGGAGCATCCCAGCCCCTGCAGCCTCCTGCCCTCCCTGCCTGAGAATAAAAGGACCTGGAGTGCAGAGCAGAGGCTCTGCTGGGCAGCAGAGATGGGCCAGCTTCAGTCAGAGCTGGAAATCAGGAGAGCGGGGAAGAAAACAAACACCAAACACCATCAGCACACTCACCTCTGTGCTTAACAAACACCAAACACCAGCAGCACACTCACCTCTGTGCTTAACAAACACCAAACACCAGCAGCACACTCACCTCTGTGCCAAACAAACACTAAAAAACATGAGCACACTCCTCTGTGCCAAACAAACACTAAAAATCATCAGCACACTCACCTCTGTGCCCAACAAACACCAAATTACATCAGCACACTCACCTCTGTGCTTAACAAACACCAAACACCAGCAGCACACTCACCTTTGTGCCCAACAAACACCAAATTTACAGCAGCACACTCATCTCTGTGCCCTACAAACACCAAATGTGTCAGCAGCACACTCCTCTGTGCCAAACACCAAATGTCAGCAGCCTCCCCTCTGTGCCCAACAAACACTAAAAATCATCAGCACACTGACCTCTGTGCCCAACAAACACTAAAAATCATCAGCACACTGACCTCTGTGCCCAACAAACACTAAAAATCATCAGCACACTGACCTCTGTGCCCAACAAACACTAAAAATCATCAGCACACTGACCTCTGTGCCCAACAAACACTAAAAATCATCAGCACACTGACCTCTGTGCCCAACAAACACTAAAAATCATCAGCACACTGACCTCTGTGCCCAACAAACACTAAAAATCATCAGCACACTGACCTCTGTGCCCAACAAACACTAAAAATCATCAGCACACTGACCTCTGTGCCCAACAAACACCAAATTTACAGCAGCACACTCATCTCTGTGCCCAACAAACACTGAAAATCATCAGCACACTCACCTCTGTGCCCAACAAACACCAAACTACATCAGCACACTCACCTCTGTGCCCAACAAACACTAAAAATCATTAGCACACTCACCTCTGTGCCAAACAAACACCAAATTTACAGCAGCACACACCTCTGTGCCCAACAAACACCAAATTTACAGCAGCACACTCACATCTCTGCTCAGCCCTGGCCACAGCCTGGGGGAAATGGACTGAGCAATATCCTCATGGAATCCTTGACAATCACAATTTCCCCTACTGAGATTCCCCCATTTCTTCCCATTCTCTCCACCAGCATTAATCTGTCACAGGGATTTTAACTTGCACCCCCTGCTCACCATTATGCCTTGATAGCTCTCTGTCAGGGTCTTTATCAAAAAAAAAGGCTTTTTGAAATTCAAAAGGAGTGTGTGTATATATACTCTCTCATTCCCTTTTATCCACTGGTCTCTTAACTCATCCAAAGGATTTAAGCGGGTCACAGAAACATCATTTCCTCCAGCAGAGCCCATGCTGCCTGTCCCTTGTCCTGTGGAAAAGCCTAAATATAGACCCTGAAAGTCCTCCCAGCTGGGCTTGTGAACGCAGCCATGCAGCTCTGAAGCTGCCTGAGACTGCTGCAGTTCCCACATGAAGAGCTGGCTGGCTTTGTCAAAGGCAGGGAAAGTCTTTCAAAGATGCTTGGAGATAGCAGGAAGGATGTCAGGGGCCCACAGTTCTCCTTTTCCTTCTGTTTTGCTCAGATTTGCCTTGTCCTCCTCAGCTCCTTGTGCTGAGGAGTAGCCAGGTAGTTCTGTAGGCTACACACAGCTGGGAAAGAAACAGGGAAAGTCTCGGGGTCGTAGTTTCTTGAGATTCTTCTTGGGGCGGCCGTTCCCCGAGGCAGTGGGGGCTCCCCCAGGGTTGCTGTTCCCTGGGGATTTCCCTGGGGTTGCTGTTCCCCGGGGTAATCAGGTTTTCAGTCCTCTCTCTGCCCTGGGTGTTTCACACCGGAGCCAGAGCAGACAGGCTGAGTCCAGCAGTGTTCTCAAGGCTGTTTATTCTAAATTATCTCTCAGTTCTTGTCCAGCTCTGCAGGGCGTCCCCAGCAGAGCAGGACACGTGGGGACTGGGCGGGTCAGAGATCCCCAAACCTTCAGTGCGGGATCTCCCACCCAACCACTGTCCAAAATGTGTTTTTTATTTACAAAATTTTACCAATACCAACTTCCTACACTTACATGTCGATTCTATTTTAAACTAATCTCTAAAGCCCAACTCAGGAAAAGATGGGGGACGAGAACAAGAACAAGGAGCACAGGGGCCACTCCCCAATTCCTCCAGCTTGTCCCTTCAGTCCCATATACTGAGAATCCTAATTTCTATATTTATATTCTATAACAAACTACTATTTATTTTTAAATTCTTAGGATTTGTGATTCTTCTTACATGTGAGTATTCACTGCCATGGCAGGGATCAGAGGCAGTGTCCTCCTGGGCTCTGTGTGAGGCTCTGACCCCCCTGTACAGGTCCCAGACCCCCTGTCCGGTCTCCAAACCCTCCAGGGCTGCCAGAGGGATGTCCTGGACTCCGACAGGAAAGGGCCTGGTGTCCAGTGGGAACCAGATAAAATAGCATGGAAGTGAGGGAACTGGGGACACAGCCACGAGTGCCAGCACCTGGAGGTCCAAAGGTAGAGGTTTTTACCCATTTTAGCCTTGAAGAGAGAGAAAACCCTGACTCACTGCTGCTCCCTGGGATGTTCAGAGGGATCAGCCACCTCTCTGAGCATCTTCCCCCAGCCCTGCAGCTCCCTGTGCCCCTCTGGAAGGATTCCAGATGTTTTGCTAATCCAGCTGCCCGTGCTGCCTGGCAGGGACCCCTCAGAGGTGCTGCCTGAGCAGTTGTGCATTAACTGGTGGGCTCCTGCCCTGCTCCTGCCTGGCTGTCCCAGCCTCCCTGTTTGCTGATAAGGGAGGGTTATCAGGAGCTGCTGAGCCTGCAGGGCACAGCTCAGACACAGAGCTCTGTTTCATCCTCCCAGACAGTGACAGGACAGTGTCCCTGGATTAAACCTTCTCCACCCAGAGCTCAGATGTCTCCAGGACCTGCCATCCATTTCCTTAATGCACTGAAACCCGTGCATTAGGGAAATGCATCTGCTCTGAGCACCGGGAACTCAGGCAAATCTGGGAAATCCATTTGATGGATTCACTTCAACCCCAACCCCCCTTCCCCCAAAGTTACCTTTGGCCAGGCTGGAGCTGTCAGGGGGTGAGGGATAACAACATTTTGGGACTGAAGGGGAGCAGAACATGAGGGAGGAAGGCAGTGCTGGCTGCACCAGGCATGGGGCAGCCCTGGGGAACAGCACTTGTGCCTCGAGTGTGGGGCAAGCCCGGAGCCAGGAGCTCCACACGCTGCCCTGCAGCACTTTGGAGGTGCTCTCTAATGGAGATGATGGCCCTGAGGGGAGTGGGGAGGCAGGGAAAGGCAACAGCTCCCATTTGCAGCTGGAGGAAGGTGCTGGAACAGCCCCAGCTCGGCTCTGAGCGAGCCAGACCCAGAGGCTGCCCAGGACTCCATCCTTTTGCTCTTCTTTCTGCACTGAGTCAGGGTTTTTTCTCTTTTCAAGGCTAAACTGGGTAAAACTTCCACCTTTTGGAGCTCCAGGTGCTGGCACAGCCCTGTGCTCGTGGCTGTGTCCCCAGGACCCTCAGTTCCATGCTATTTGGGCTGGTTCCCATTGGATACCATGCCCTTTCCCAGCTGGGAAGCATCCAGACAATGCCTCCAAGAGAAGGCATTAGATGATTCTAGGAATCATCTCAGGGCTCTGCTGACAGGAGTTTCTCCTATTTGAGAGCATAAATGAACATCCCAGATCGTCACCACGTTGTGCCACTGTTGGCAGATGGGTGACAGTCCCCTGGGCCCTGCCTGGAATGGGCCAAGACGCAGCAATTTCCACACAAGTCACACAGCCTGGTCTTCTGTGGCCTCCCTCCCACTCCAAGCTGCTACCAGAGCCGGGATTTTTGTCGTTCCTTCTTTTTTTCCACCCCCTCCTCCTCCTCTTCTCTTAACCTTTCTTTGAGCTCTCACTTGCTTCCTCAGCACCTCAGTGTAATTGCTTGCAGTCTCCCAGGATCCTGGGGAGGATTTATGTAACACGCCAGGCAGCAATTTGAAAGGCTGCTTGTGGATGGAAGAACTTAATGCTGCACCAGCCTTGGGGGAAAACGAGCTGAAATCCTGGGCAGGGCTGTGCCAGAGGCTCTGGGCAGCACAGGCACCTCTCAGCCTCCCTGATCCCTGCGTGGGGAGGAGGAAGAGCTGCCTTTAGGCAAGTGGCTGGCTCATTCTGTGAGGTTTTATCCAGAGGGGCAGGCAGGGGCAGGCAGCAAACACTCAGCATCGTGAGTGGTTGGGGAGAGCAGAGGTGTGGTTATTTTTCTGGTTATTTTTCTGGTTATTTTTCTGGCAGACTCCTGGTTATTTTTCTGGTTATTTTTCTGGTTATTTTTTTGGCTGGCAGCGTGGTTTGCCTGAGATTTCTTTCCCTCTGCTGCATTTCTGGGTGCAGGAGGGCAGAACAGGTCATTGGGGTAACTGTTGATTTCAGCAGCACGAGGAAGGAGCAGGATTTTGGTGTCAGTGGTTTTGGACCAGTCCAGGGATGGGAGCAGGGTGTGATGCTTCTGGGAGGAAAAGGATTTTTTGTGAGGTTCTCAGAGCACTGTGACCCCACAGCAGCACTCGAGTGCCCTGGTTTGAGAGCTGTGTCCTCTGCTTGGACAGCACAGGCTGTGCCTGGCAGGGGTGGGGAGAACAGCTCTGTGCCCCAGCCAGCCACGAGAAACCCCCAGGCCAGCCCAGCCACACCTGCCCTGCTCCTGCTCCTCCTGTGGGAGCCTCCTCCTGTCCCCTGGAAGAAGAATGTGTTTTCTCACTCCTGTTTGCCTTTAACTCGATTTTATCCTTTTTTTCCCCCTTCAAAAATCATATTTGCCTTTTTTTTTTTTTCCCCTCATTCAGGTTGCAGCTGGAAATCAAACTGGAGCAATCAAACTGAGTGTGGCACTCTGTCTGTCCGTCAGTCTGCCTGCCCTCACTCACTCTGAGCTTTTGAGCTGATTTCAAGTGCTTTCCACACAGAATTAGAGACCCTAAAGCTCAGAGGTGCCAATGAGGGAGATGGAGAGATTCAGCTGAGCAGAGCAGAGCCATCACCCTGATCAAGTCATTAGAGAAGCAGCGTGAGATGGAGGCGCAGCAAACCAGGGACATCATTCAAGGCAACAATTTCTTCACTCCAAACTTGATGGTGGCTTTTCTCATGAGGAAAAGGAAGAGAAAAGACTTCAAAAGTTGTGCAAGCTTCAAACTAAACCCAGCCTGGCACTGCTGGACAATCAGCCCTGCTCTGGTTGGCTGGGGAGGCCCTCATCATCCTCACTGCTGGGACCTGCAGGGTGTTCCTCACCTTTTCCAGGAGGATTCCCTCTCCACAAGGGTGGCACAGCTGTCCAGAGCAGTGGTGGAGGATTGAACAGACACGTGGATGTGGCTCTTGGGGACGTGGCTCAGTGGGAACCTTGGCAGCGTGGGGGAGGATTTGATGACCTTGGAGTGCTTTTCCAACCCAAATAACTCAGGCATTCCATGATTCTGTGCCTGGCTGCTCCTGAGTGAGCAAGGTGGAGCCACAAAGCTGAGCTGGCAGTGGGAATGAACCCAGGCTCTCCTGGCTTTAGCAGAGGAGCAGAACAAGCTCAGCCTGCCTGGGTGATTTCCAGGGCTGCTTCCCAGAGCCTGGCATCGTTCCAGCAACACCAAACCCCCCTAAACCACCCTGTGCTTGTCATTCCCACAGCTCCAGGCCTCCTTTTCTTCTTCCAAGCCTTGAAATTCCCACCTCCCCTCCACACCAACATCCTGCCTGGAATTACCAGTGCTAATCCATTACTTCCAGCACCAAACCAGCATTTTTGCTTCCTCGTCCTTCTTGTATCCATAAAGAATCAGGGCAGGGAACGACTCAGAGCAACAACACCACCACCACCAACCCAAAAACCCCTCCAGTAAATTAACATTTCAGCCGAGGTTTTACACGCACGCAAGTCAGGAAGTTCCAAGTTATGGTTCCCCCTGCAGCTGTAATTCTGGCACACTGCACATATATATTAAGACATTAAAGTTAGCCCCATAAACAGTCCTACAAAATACTACAGGCTCACAGGGGGGCCAATCTACGATGGCCAGGGGAGCCGTAATTCCTGCTGCCCTGACTCCTGTGCGTGAGTTTCTCCCTCAAAAAAGGAATCAGTCAGCTCTCATTCACTTGTAATTCACAGCTCAGGATGCTGATAGGGAAGAGAAAAGAGGGATTGTTCCTTCTGCTTCTTCTTCATCTCTTTTTAATTTTTTTTTTCTTCTTTTTTTTTTTCTTTTTTTATTTTTTAAGGCCCAGGCTGTTGTCTGGCTGCCTGCGATCAATGCTCTCCCTTTGTCTGACTTTGATATATCGGGAGGGATCTCAGATTTCTATTCCAGCCTCTCTCTCTCTCTCCATAGCTGATCCAGCTCCCCAGCAAGGCACAGGCAGGCAATAGATAAGGGATAGCCTTTGATTGAATTTACGTAATTTATACGGCCGATGGGACACCGGAGGAATATTAAAATACAAATTAGCAGCTTTATATTTCCCAGGCATTGAAATCTCCCCAGCAGATAATGAGCTGCTGGAAGCTTATCTGCCAAGGGTCTCTCCCCAGCCACACCTATTCCCTTTCTCCAGAGGTCTTGGAGCAAACACTTGGAAAGTTGATAACTGGAGAGTTACACTTGGAGTCCTTAAAGGGACAATAACTCAGGCCAGCAGTTTTAAACAGCTCTGACTCTCTGAGGAAGATTCTCTGCCCATTCAGCTGGCCCAGCCTCCCAGCCCACATATCCAAGAGGAAATGGAGCTCCTTTATCCATGGGAGCATCCCCTGGCAGTCCCAGCAGCCCAGGCCTTCCTCTGACTGCATAAATCCTCATTTTGGGTGGGGAATTTCATTCTGCTCATCCCACAGATGAAAGTTCTGCAGGGATATTCTGTTTTCCTTGGTTTCTCACTGGAGAGCTGAAAAGCAGGGATGGGATTGAGAAAAAGACTTCCCTCGGCTTCCAGGAAGGAATTTACCTGCTTCCCACTGCCACAAACCCATCCTGGATGTTTCAGTGGAGGCTGGATGGGATTTCAGAGGGCACTGACACCTTTAATCCTGGCTTGGAGCAGAAGGATCTGGCTTTACCCAGGCCTGACTTTCAACCAACCTCCCAACCTTATCAAGTGCACTCCTTTCCCAGTGCCACGAAATAGCTGGATAAACTCCTTCTCCATTAAAGAGGAGTCTGATCCTCTGACTCTTTTTTCCCATTAGAAAGTAAAATGACCCAGGGAGTGACAAAATTACGCTGTCACAAACAAGGCAGTCACTCTGAAGATCAATAATCTCCCGAGGTGTTATTGTGAGTGAACAGCTCTCTCAGGCCCAGAGCACAGAGCTGGGATTGATGCTGCTTTTGCCACCTTCCCCACGAGATCCTCACCACTGCTGCTCCTCCAGAAGCTCTCTGACATGGAATTCCACTTAGAGCAGTGCAAAGGAGGAATTTTTCAGTTCGGTGACCAAATGAAAAATTGTCGAGAGAGATGAGAAAAAGAGAGAAAAGAACTGTGCTACAGGCCATCCTACATGCCTTATGTGAGGCACACCCGAGATAAAATCTTTTTCATTTGGAGTGATTTGACAGTTGCTGACTCCCACTCCTTTATTCCCACCCTGCTCAGAGCCCATTTCTCAGGTTCTTCACGCTCATACCACTGCATGTGCTGCAGAAAATCAGAAATTCCTGCTCTCTGGACTACAGGAAGCAATGACAGGACAAGGGAACACAGCCCTAAGTTGTACCAGCAGAAATTTGGGTTGGATGGCAGGAAAAACGTCCTGGCTGAAAGGGTTGTGAAGCCCTGGCACAGCTGCCCAGGGCAGTGGTGAAGTTGCCATCCCTGGAGGGGTTGAACCCTTCTGTGGATGTGGCACTGCAGGATGGGGTTCAGTGCTGGAGGAATGGTTGGGATCAGTGATTTCAAAGGTCTTCTCCAACCTAAAGGATTCGATGATGGGTTTGTCAAAAGCAGCACTGGAGGAAAGGTTTTCTCTCAGAGCAAAAATCAGGTTTCTGCAATGCTGGCAGGAGCTGTTGAAGCCTCTGCTTCATTTTCCCTTCCCTGTCTGCCCCTCAGGCAAAATCATTGCACTCACTGAGCTGAACCCGAACTGGGCCAGTCCATCCCACAGCTCTGAAATGCCCTTCCCAGCAGGAAAGAGAAAAAAACCCCAAAGTGATTAACAGCCAACAAATGGGTGCTTTAAAGAGGGACAAAACATCCAGGGGACTGGTGAGGGGCAGTATTCCCAGATGTTTTTGGGACACATCTGGAGGGGTCCCCAAAGGTCTGCAGGCCCCCTCCAGAAGTGTCCCTGTGTTTTTCAGCAGTTATGGAAACCCAGCAGCTGGAGAGGGCAGGTTGGGAACGAAGCAGATCCGAGCTGCGAATCCCCCTTGCCTCTCTTGATGGCTCAAAGCCATCCCTGGTGTCACTGCAGGTGTCTGAGGAGGTGACACTCAGCACTGGGGATAACCCCCTCTCCTGGGGATGGGCTTGTCCCTGCTGGGGACAGCAGTGGGGTCTCTCCTGAGGAGCCCTGAGCCAGGACAGAGAGGGCAGGACTGGCCCAGGGCTCTGTGGTTGTTTTCTGTGTGCAGCACAAGGTCCTGAGGAGCTGCTGCCAGTGAAGCTCCTGGGTTTTACAGAGTCCAAGGGTCAGAGCTGCCATCCTGCCCAAATCCTGGGCTGGGATAATCAGCTGCTGCCTAAATCCCCCTTCAGGGATGTACCAGGCACATTTTGCTCCAGGATATCCACACCAGCCCTCATCTTCCTGCATGGACATTCCTGGCACGGGAAGCACAGCGGGGAAAATGATCAAGGTAAAAAATGCAGAGGATTGTATTTCCTCAGCCACCACCAGGCAGCTGGGCAGGCAAGCCCCAAAATTAATGTTCCCTGCCTTTATCCACACCTCTGCCTGGCCTCACCAGGAAAACATCCAGGGATGAGAGATGGGGAGCCAAAATTTCTGCACCAGCTGCACAGATCTGTGACACCACAGCATCCCAGACTGCAGGAAGGTCCAGGTGAAAGCACACATTAGTCTCATTTTCTTCCCTGTCTTGAGCAAAAAAAAATGTCCAAAAGGGTCTTTCCTCCTCCCCCTGTGACCAAGACAACAACCAGAGAACATCTCCTGTCTTGGAATCCTTATTAGTTTAATTAGATGATTTTCTGCATGATTTATCCTGAATGCTGCAATTGCACAATCAAATCACAGATCAGTTGACAACTTCATTTAAAAAATTAGTGTTTAGCAGCTTTGTGGGCTCTAAAAGCTCTGAGGACATCTGTCAGCAGTGACCCCTTCTGATGGTGACAAACAGTGCCAGGTTTTGTCCCCACCTCCCGTCCTGCCTGCGAGCTGGCACGCCGGAGAAACCCTGGAGTGCATAAAAACCAACCAGGCCTGGGGGTTTTTTGGCATCTGCCAAAAGCTGCCCGTGCTTGGCTTCTCCTGAGATGTCAGTGCCCAGCTGTGAGTGAGTGTCAGAGAGGGAACAGCTCCCTCTGCTCCGGGGGCTCCCTGTTCCCCCTGGATTTGCAGCAGCCCCTGCTCTTTTTGAGCTGTGTGGGAGTTGGTGCCACCTCTGCTCAGAGTGCCCTGAAACTGGAGCCCCTGTGCTCCCCTTGGGAGCTGTGCCCACCCTGGGACACGAGGGAGGGATGGAGGGGGGATGCTGCTGATGGAGCAGCTGAAGGAGCCAAAGCTGAGCACAGGAGCTCTCTCAGTGCTGGATTTCCCAAATCCCAGGCCTCCTGCAGGAGGTGTTGGTCTGGTCTGGTTTGGATCAGCTCAGCACAAATCTGGAGTTTCCCTGTGCTTGGCAGGATGGCAGGAATCACTCCCAGAATGGGAGCTCTGGTGGGGACAGTGGTGCCAACAGAGCTGTGTGGGCAGATCCTGCAGGGA
>VXBR01012352.1:12823-24683 GCA_013400215.1 Cisticola juncidis
GGGCGGCCGAGGAGGCCGAGTTCGCCCGCGGCAAGGCCGAGCAGGACGCCAGCCTGTCCCGGCAGCGCGTGGAGGAGGCCGAGCGGCTGAAGCAGCGGGCGGAGGAGGAGGCGCAGGCCAAGGCGCAGGCACAGGCGGACGCGGAGAAGCTGCGCAAGGAGGCCGAGCTGGAGGCAGCGAAGCGGGCGCAGGCGGAGCAGGCGGCCCTGCGGCAGAAGCAGCTGGCCGACGCCGAGATGGAGAAGCACAAGAAGTTCGCCGAGCAGACGCTGCGGCAGAAGGCGCAGGTGGAGCAGGAGCTGACCAAGGTGAAGCTGCAGCTGGATGAGACGGACCACCAGAAGGGCATCCTGGACGAGGAGCTGCAGCGGCTGAAGGAGGAGGTGACGGACGCCGTCCGGCAGAAGGCCCAGGTGGAGGAGGAGCTCTTCAAGGTGCGGGTGCAGATGGAGGAGCTGGCCAAGCTGAAGAGCCGCATCGAGGAGGAGAACAAGGCGCTGATCCTCAAGGACAAGGACAACACGCAGAAGTTCCTGGCAGAGGAGGCAGAGAAGATGAAGCAGGTGGCGGAGGAGGTGGCCCGGCTGAGCGTGGAGGCGCAGGAGGCCGCCCGCATGCGGCAGCTGGCCGAGGACGACCTGGCGCAGCAGCGGGCGCTGGCGGAGAAGATGCTGAAGGAGAAGATGCAGGCGGTGCAGGAGGCCACGCGGCTGCGGGCCGAGGCCGAAATGCTGCAGAAGCAGAAGGACCTGGCGCAGGAACACGCCAAGAAGCTGCAGGAGGACAAGGAGCAGATGCAGCAGCGCCTGGCTGAGGAGACCGAGGGCTTCCAGAAGACGCTGGAGGCCGAGCGCCGGCGGCAGCTGGACATCACGGCCGAGGCCGAGCGCCTCAAGCTGCAGGTGGCCGAGATGAGCATGGCCCAGGCCAAGGCCGAGGAGGAGGCCAAGCGGTTCAAGAAGCAGGCGGAGGAGATCAGCGAGAGGCTGCACGAGACCGAGCTGGCCACACAGGAGAAGATGACGATGGTGCACACCCTGGAGATCCAGCGGCACCAGAGCGACGAGGACGCGGAAAAGCTGCGGAAGGCCATCGCCGACCTGGAGAAGGAGAAGGAGAAGCTGAAGCAGGAGGCGGCGCTGCTGCAGCAGAAGGCAGAGGAGGTACTGGGCTGTGGGTCCCTCTTAGTGGTGGTGGTTCGTAGGGAGGCCGTCCCTCTTCCCAGCCAGTGCACACCATCCCTGGGCAGGTCCTCGAGGACCTTCACTGGGGATGGTGGGGCGGGACCCCCTGTGCAGGGCAGGGATGTGCCCAGAGTTGGAGGCAGTGGAGCAAACCCCTCAGGCAGCGCTGGAGCAGGACCCCGAACCCCTGGAGCCATGGAGGTGGGATCCCCACTGCTCTTCCGCCCCGTGGCACGTCCTGCCGTGTTCCGCTCTGTGCCCAGCTCCCAGCCCTGGTGCTGGGGGCTCCTTTGTGTCCTTCCCCTGCTCATCCTGCCCCGTGCTGTGTGTGGCTCCCTAACCCTGGCTCTGCTCCTTAACTCTTCCCTGATGTACGGAGTGTGTGGGTGACTCTGTGCCTCCGTGCCACCCCTGCCGCTCGTCCCCCTGCCCCAGCCCACCCTGGGCCCCCCACCGCCCTCCGGGGTGCCTGACCACACTGTTCTCTCTCCCATCCCAGATGCAGGTGGCCCAGCAGGCTCAGCTCCGTCAGGAGACGCAGCTGCTCCAGCAGAGCTTCCTGACGGAGAAAGACGCCCTGCTGCAGAAGGAGAAGTTCATTGAGGAGGAGAAAGCGAAGCTGGAGAAGCTCTTTAAGGACGAGGTGAACAAAGCCCAGAACCTGAAGGCAGAGCAGGAGCGGCAGCAGCAGGAGATGGAGCAGGAGAAGCAGCAGTTGAAAGCCATGTTAGATGAAGCCAAGAAGCATCAGAAGGAAGCTGAGGAAAACGTCCGGCACAAGCAAGAGGAGCTGCAGCAGCTGGAGAAGCAGCGACAGCAGCAGGAGAAACTTCTGGAAGAAGAGAACAAGAAGCTGAGGGAGAGGCTCGAGCAGATGCAGGAGGAGTACAAGGCCGCCCTGGCCCAGAGACGGGAGATCATGATCCAGACAGACGACCTGCCTGGGGAGGCGGTCACGACAACGCAGCTGCTGGACATCAAGGCCGTGCCCAACGGCCGGGACGCAATGGATGGCTTAGCCCAGAACGGGGAGCCGGAGTTCGCCTTCGACGGCATCCGGCAGAAGGTGTCGGCAGAGAAGCTGGCTGACGCCGGCATTCTGAGCAGGGACAGCTTGGACAAGTTGGCGAAGGGTGCTGTGAGCGTGGGCGAGCTCTCTCAGAGGGAGGACGTCAGGAAGTACCTGCAGGGCAAGAGCAGCATCGCCGGGTTGCTGATCAAACCCTCCAACCAGAAGATGAGCATCTACGAAGCCATGAAGAAGAAGCTGCTGAGCCCGGGCACGGCGCTGGTGCTCCTGGAGGCACAGGCTGCCTCTGGCTTCATCATTGACCCCGTGCGGAACGCGAGGCTCTCGGTGAACGAGGCGGTGCGGGAGGGAGTGATCGGGCCTGAGCTGCACAACAAGATGCTGTCGGCCGAGCGGGCTGTCACCGGCTACAAGGACCCCTACACGGGCGACAAGATCTCCCTGTTCCAGGCCATGCAGAAGGATCTCATCGTCAGGGACCACGGCATCCGCCTGCTGGAGGCCCAGATCGCCACTGGCGGCATCATCGACCCCGTGCACAGCCACCGCCTGCCCGTGGAGGTGGCCTACAAGCGCGGCTACTTCGATGAGGAGATGAACCAGGTCCTGTCCGACCCCACCGATGACACCAAGGGCTTCTTCGACCCCAACACTCAGGAGAACCTGACCTACCTGCAGCTCATGGAGCGGTGCGTGACCGACCCGGACACGGGGCTGTGCCTCCTGCCTCTCACCGACCAAGCGGCCAAAGCTGGAGAGCTGGTCTACACCGACAAGGAAGCCAAGGATGTCTTCAAGAAGGCCACAGTGACAGCACCGTTTGGCAAGTTCCAAGGGAAGACGATGACCATCTGGGAGCTCATCAACTCTGAATACTTCACCGAGGACCAAAGGCGGGACCTGATCCAGCAGTACAGGACTGGCAAGATCACAGTGGAGAAGATCATCAAGATCGTCATCACGGTTGTGGAGGAAAGCGAGAGGAAGAGCCAGATGTGCTTCGAGGGCCTGCGGGGCCCCGTGCCCGCTGCCGAGCTGCTCGAGAGCAAGATCATCAACAAGGACCTCTACAACCAGCTGCACCAGGGCAAGAGGTCCGTGAAGGACGTGGCAGAGATGGAATCCGTGCGGCAGTACCTGAAGGGCACCGATGCCATCGCCGGAGTCCTGGTGGAGTCTACGGGCCAGAAGCTCACCTTCTACGAGGCCCTGAAGAGAAACCTGCTGAAGCCAGAGGTCGCCCTGTCCCTGCTGGAAGCCCAAGCTGCCACCGGCTACATCATTGACCCTGTGGGCAACAAGCTCTTCTCTGTGGACGAGGCAGTGAAGGCCGAGGTGGTGGGGCCCGAGTTCCACGAGAAGCTGCTGTCGGCAGAGAAGGCGGTGACTGGCTACAAGGACCCCTACACGGGACAGACGGTTTCCCTCTACCAAGCCCTGCAGAAGGGCCTCATCCCCAGCGACACCGGGCTCCGGCTGCTGGACGTCCAGCTGGCCACCGGCGGCATCATCGACCCCGTCAACAGCCACCGGCTCCCGCTCGAGGTCGCCTACAAGCGCGGCTACTTCGACCCGGAGGTGAACAAGGCTCTGACGGAGCTCAGGGACGATGCCAAGGCCTTCTACTGCCCCAACACCCAGGAGCACCTCAGCTACGCCCAGCTGCAGAAGAGCTGCCACCGCGACAAGCAGACCGGCCTGTGCCTGCTGCCCCTGTCCGACGAGGCCATCCAGTCGCAGCAGGAGGAGGTCTACACCGACAGCCAGGCCAAGGAGTGCTTCGATAAGGCAACCATAGAGGTGCCGGTGGGCAGCATGAAGGGCCGGACGATGACCATCTGGGAGCTGATCCACTCTGAGTACTTCACGGAGGATCACAGGCGGGAGCTGCTCCGACAGTACAAGACCGGCAAAGTGACGATCGAGAAGATCATCAAGATTGTGATCACCATCATCGAGGAGGCAGAGACCAAAAAGCAGGAGAAACTCACCTTCAGTGGTCTGCGTGCCCCAGTGCCAGCCAGTGAGCTGCTGGAGTCCTGCATCATCAGCAAGACCCAGTACGAGCAGCTGAGGGAAGGCAAGAAATCAGTGAAGGACCTCTCTGAGACAGACGCGGTGAGGAGGTTCCTGCACGGCAGTGACTGCATTGCCGGTGTCTACGTGGAGGCCACCAAGGAGAAGCTGAACATCTACGAGGCCATGCAGAGGAACCTGCTGAGGCCCAGCACTGCCGTGGTCCTCCTGGAAGCCCAAGCAGCCACTGGGTTCTTGATCGACCCAGTGAAGAACCGTAAGCTGTACGTCAACGAGGCGGTGAAGGCCGGCATCGTGGGGCCCGAGCTGCACGAGAAGCTGCTGTCGGCTGAGAAGGCTGTCACGGGCTACAAGGACCCCTACTCGGGCGACACCATCTCCCTGTTCCAGGCCATGAAGAAAGGGCTGATCGTCAAGGAGCACGGCATCCGCCTGCTGGAGGCCCAGATCGCCACCGGCGGCATCATCGACCCCGTGCACAGCCACCGCCTGCCCGTGGAGGTGGCCTACAAGCGTGGCTACCTCGACGAGGAGATGAACCGGACCCTCTCCGACCCCACCGATGACACCAAGGGCTTCTTCGACCCCAACACTCAGGAAAACCTCACCTACCTGCAGCTGAAGGAGAGGTGCATCGAGGACCCCGAGACGGGGCTGTACCTGCTGCCTCTGCGGGAGCCTGAGAAGCCGAAAGTGGTGGAGACCACTCACATGTACACGGAAGCAGAGACACGGAAGGTGTTTGAGGAGACACAGGTGGACATCCCCGTGGGCAGCCGGGCAGGCTCCTCCATGTCTCTGTGGGAGATCATGCACTCGGACCTGCTGCCCGAGGAGCAGCGCAAACACCTCATGGAGGAGTTCCAGTCCGGCCGCGTGTCCAAGGAGCGCATGATCATCATCATCATCGAGATCATCGAGAAGACCGAGATCATCCGGCAGCAGAATCTCACCTCCTACGACTACGTCCGGCGCCGCATCACAGCCGAGGACCTCTACGAGGCCAAGATCATCTCGCAGGACATCTACAACCTGCTGAAGCAGGGCTCCAAAACCTTCCGGGAGCTGCTGGACGTGGAGACTGTCTGGAAGTACCTGTACGGGTCGGGCTGCGTGGCTGGGATCTACATCCCCTCCTCCAAGCAGACGCTCAGCATCTACCAGGCGCTGAAGAAGGGGCTGATCAGCTCCGAGGTGGCCCGGTCCCTCCTGGAGGCCCAGGCAGCCACCGGCTTCATGATCGACCCCACGAAGAACGAAATGCTGACCGTGGACGAGGCAGTGAGGAAGGGCGTGGTGGGGCCGGAGATCCACGACCGGCTCCTGTCGGCGGAGAGGGCTGTGACCGGCTACAGAGACCCCTACAGCGAGCAGAAGATCTCCCTCTTCCAGGCCATGAAGAAGGATCTCATTCCCAGCGAAGAGGCCCTCAAGCTCCTGGACGCCCAGATCGCCACCGGCGGCATCATCGACCCTCACCTGGGCTTCCACCTGCCCCTGGAGGTGGCCTACCAGCGGGGCTTCATCAACAAGGAGACGTACGACATGCTGTCGGAGCCCAGCGAGGTGCGCAGCTACGTGGACCCCTCCACGGACGAGAAGCTCAGCTACACCCAGCTGCTGAGGCGGTGCCGCAAGGACGAGAGCTCCAGGCTGCTGCTGCTCCCGCTGTGCGACACGCGCAAGCTCACCTTCCGCGGGCTGCGCAAGCAGATCACCGTGGAGGAGCTGGTCCTGTCGCAGGTGATGGACGAAGCCACGGCCCAGCGCCTCCAGGAGGGTCTCACCTCCGTCGAGGAGGTCTCTAAGAACCTGAAGAAGTTCCTGGAGGGCACCAGCTGCATCGCTGGCGTCTTTGTGGACTCCACGAAGGAGCGTCTGTCCATCTACCAGGCCATGAAGAAGGGCATCATCCGGCCTGGCACTGCCTTTGAGCTCCTGGAGGCGCAGGCGGCCACGGGCTACGTGATCGACCCCATCAAGGGCCTCAAGCTGACGGTGGAGGAGGCTGTGCGCATGGGCATCGTGGGCCCCGAGTTCAAGGACAAGCTGCTCTCTGCCGAGAGGGCCGTCACCGGCTACCGGGACCCCTACACCGGGAAGCTCATCTCCCTCTTCCAGGCCATGAAGAAGGGTCTGATCCTGAAGGACCACGGGATCCGCCTGCTGGAGGCCCAGATCGCCACCGGAGGCATCATCGACCCTGAGGAGAGCCACCGCCTGCCCGTGGAGGTGGCCTACAAGAGGGGCCTCTTCGACGAGGAGATGAACGAGATCCTGCTGGACCCCAGTGACGACACCAAGGGCTTCTTCGACCCCAACACTCAGGAGAACCTGACCTACCTGCAGCTCATGGAGCGGTGCATCACGGACCCAGAGACCGGCCTCTGCCTGCTGCCTCTGAAGGAGAAGAAGCGGGAGAGGAAGACGTCCTCCAAGTCCTCCGTCCGCAAGCGCCGGGTGGTGATCGTAGACCCCGAGACAGGCAAGGAGATGTCGGTGTACGAAGCCTATCGCAAGGGCCTCATCGACCACCAGACTTACCTGGAGCTGTCAGAGCAGGAGTGCGAGTGGGAGGAGATCACCACCTCCTCCTCCGACGGCGTGGTGAAGTCCATGATCATCGACAGGCGCTCGGGGCGCCAGTACGACATCGACGACGCCATTGGCAAGGGTCTGATCGACCAGTCGGCCCTGGACCAGTACCGCTCGGGCACCCTGTCCATCACCGAGTTCGCTGACATGCTCTCCGGCAACATGGGCGGCTTCCGCTCGCGGTCGTCCTCGGTTGGATCCTCCTCCTCCTACACTGCCAGCCCGGCCCTGTCGCGGACCCAGATCTCCATGTGGACCGACCCAACCGAAGAGACCGGGCCGGTCGCGGGCATCCTGGACACGGACACTCTGGAGAAGGTGTCCATCACGGAGGCCATGCGCCGCAACCTGGTGGACAACATCACGGGGCAGCGGCTGCTGGAAGCGCAGGCCTGCACCGGGGGCATCATCGACCCCAACACCGGTGACAAATGCACCGTCGCCGACGCGGTCGCCAAGGGCCTGGTGGACAAGATCATGGTGGACCGCATCAACCTGGCGCAGAAGGCCTTCTATGGCTTCGAGGACCCGCGGACCAAGACGAAGATGTCGGCGGCGCAGGCGCTGAAGAAGGGCTGGCTGTACTACGAGGCCGGGCAGCGGTTCCTGGAGGTGCAGTACTTGACAGGGGGCCTGATCGAGCCCGACGCCCCGGGCCGCGTCTCCCTGGATGAGGCGCTGCAGAAGGGCACCATCGACGCGCGGACTGCCCAGAAGCTGCGCGACGTCAACACCTATTCCAAGTACCTCACCTGCCCCAAGACCAAGCTCAAGATCTCCTACAAGGACGCCATGGACCGGAGCATGATCGAGGACGGGACCGGCCTGCGGCTGCTGGAGGCCTCCTCCCAGTCCAGCAAGGGCTACTACAGCCCCTACAACATCAGCAGCGCCGGCTCCACCTCCGGGTCGCGCTCGGGCTCTCGCACCGGCTCCCGCTCGGGCTCCCGGCGCGGCAGCTTCGACGCCACCGGCTCCGGCTTCTCCATGACCTTCTCTTCCTCCTCCTACTCCTCCTCGAGTTTCGGGCGCAGATACGCGGGGGGTACCCAGGACACCGTGGAGGTGGCTGCCCTCGCCCTGGCCGCGTGCAGAAGCTGCGGGTGGGAGGCGAGCGGGGAGCGCCCCGGGGTGGTCGGGCCCCTGCTCCACGTGGCCTGAGACCTGCCAGCCCCCCGAGGCGCTGCCTCACCCGCTCCGCATGTGGCAACGCTGCTGGCTAATCACTAGTATTTTTTTTTAATTTTGAACCTCCACTCTTCTCCCAAAGCAGTGCCTCAAGTTTAACCAAAAAAGACAAGACTAATAAATTAATATATGCGAATGTGCTGACAGTGTTTGTATATTAAGAGACGAGAGAGAACACACACTACCCTCCCTGCCCCGCGCCCCGGGAGCCGGACGCCGTTCCCGCTCCTGGCTGCGCCGATCCCGCCGCTGCTCGCACACGGCGCGGCCGAGCCGGACACCAGGAAAACAGTTCCCTGTTTGGATCTAACCACTTAGCACTCTTTTGTAATTAACCTGCCGGCTTCAGCCCCTGCACCCCAAAGGAGGAGACTGCCTCGGCCCCGTGGTGCACCCCAGTGTGCCGGAGGAGGACATCGCAGGCTCCTCGGCACTGGACAGCCACACACACCGCACCAGCCCTGAAGCTGCTGCCCGGACCCTTCCACGTGCCCTCAGTGCAGCGAGGAGGGGGCTCTGCACCCCGGCCCCCGAGCTGCCCCATCTCCCTGCCTCGGCCTCCCGGCACGTCCCCACCACCGCGGCGTGGAGCCGGTGCCCCAACCGTAAGTGCCGCGCTGGCGCTGCCCGGTGCTTCCGCGCCCTGTGGGGGGACCTGCCTCCGCTCTTCACTTCGCCCGCCGAGGGGCTTCGCTGCGTGCCTGCCTCCGCCAGCCCACCCGCTCACCGGGACGCGCCCGCCGCGGCCGGCCGGTCTGTCTGTCTGTCTCTCCGTGTATCTGGGAAGTGCTTCTGCTCGAGGTTGATTCCTCACACTCCTGTGGCTCCCTGACCCACTGGCAGGTGTCTGCCAGAGCCCACGCCCCAGCCTGGGTCTGCGCAGCTCCTGCACGCAGAGCCCCCCGAGCCGTGGGGGTTTTCCTGACCCTCACAAAGGGGATGAGGGCCATGGGACCCCTGCAGCACAGGGTGGGCCAGGGGACGCTGTAGCAGCCTGGCATTCACTTTTATTAGAAATAGGCAGAATTCTGTAATCCCGGCCTCCTTTTCCTTCTCCGCGGTAACTCCATCCCCCGGCTCTGCCCCCCGCCCGTGCCGGCGCTAACGCGCTCTCTCTCTGGCAGACGTCTTTTTCCAGTCCCAGCAAAGACCTCCCAGTGCCGCTGGGCGAGCTCCTGAGCTGGGTCTCCGACATCAGCAGGTCGTGGACGGGCTCGAGGGGAGCCCCGGAGGCGGCAGCAGCTCGGCCGTGCTCACCAGCGCAGGTAACGCCGACCTCCCCGATCCGACCTGGTCCCACAGCAGGTGTGGCCGGGCTCGGTGGCTTCATTCCATGGATTGTTCCCCCTGTCTCATCCCATCTTTTCTGTCGCTTTGTTGTAGTGTGGCTGGATGTCCATACCACCTCCCCTCATCGCCGCCGTGGAGCCCGTCCCCCGCCCTGAGGCCGCACCTGAGGACACGGGGACCTTCTCCCTCGCCCTTTGCACTTGCCAGAGTCCCCGGCCAGAGACTGGGGCCACAGTGCCCGAGCAGCCAATGGCCCAAGAAGCACCCCCGGGGTCACCCGGCCCCCGCTCGCCCCACACACTCCCTGCTCCCTGGGGATGGCCTCCCGGTGTGGTGTCGGGCTCACTGCGGATCTCCAGAACATCTCCTCCTTCCCACCTGCTCTCATCTGCCACCTGTAAATCCAGTCATGTTACCCTCCGCCTCTGGTGTCATTATTGCTCTCATTACCCCATTTGGCTTTGCATGAGGTGCCACCACCAGGACAGGCCCCGCTCCCGGGGCCCCCCACACCCCAAACATCCCTCATTGGGACAGGGGGGGCCCATGGGTTACCCAAACACTCCTCTTTTTGGGGGCAAAACACTAAACCTGTACATCCCACGAAGGGTCTGTAAAAGGAGCAGTGCAGCCCCAGGGCTCCCCTGCAAGGGCAGTAAAGGAGAATCCTCTAAACCACCCAGCAGCTCCGCGTGGTCTGTTCGCCCCCTGGCCTTGCTGCTGTGGGCTCCCGTGGCCTCCTGCAGCCTCGTGCCGTGGGCTGCATGGGCTGCTACAGGTCATGGTGAAGCTGTCGGGGTGCCAGGGGTCTGAGCAACCCCTGGTGCAGGTGCTGCACCTGAGCCCTGGGCCTGGCATCGTCCCCAGAGCTGCCCCGTGCTGGGGACACAGCTGGCACTGCCGGGAGGTGGATGTGGGTGCTGCACTGGACCCCTGGTTTTGGGGAGGGGGTGCTGCTGGTGCTGTGGGGGCTTCTGAGCGTTGCTCGTGTGAGGACAGAGCTGTCCCTTCATCAGGGGGGCTCAGGGCTGGGCAGGGACATTGTCCTCTGTGGCACTGCCCCATGAGTGCTGCTCCCACTGCTGGCACTCCCTGTGTGGGCACTGGGGGCTGTTGTGGGTCAGTTCGAGGCTGAGGGGCTTTGGGGGGCTCAGGATGGGATGGCCTGGCCTGTGCCAGGTGTGGGCATTCCCTGTGTGGGCACTCCCTGTGTGGGCACTGGGGGCTGTTGTGGGTCAGTTCGAGGCTGAGGGGCTTTGGGGGGCTCAGGATGGGATGGCCTGGCAAGCTCTGGTAGGGCAGCAGCACTCAGGAGGGAAATCCCAGCAAACCTGGATGTAGGAGATTGAGGGGACAGTCACAAAATACCTCTGGAGTCTGGGCAGCTCCTGAAACACGGGGTTTATTGCATGAGCACAAGAGCTCTGCTTAAAGCTGCCAGCCACAGCTAGAAGTGTGCCCAGGAGAGACAGAGCAAGGAGAAAGGTGAAGAAGAAGATGGAAATGATGAAAGTGATGATTAAGTTCTCACTACATTATATTATACCTCTTTTTGTCTTGAATATGCTAATTTCCCATCATCCAAGCAGCAAAAGACACAAATCCTATAGAATCTACATACAGAATTACTACATTACCATACCATGTTACATTTTAAACCCTAAAAGCTGCTCTCTAGACCTCTTTTTTTTCCCTGCCACCTCGGCAGGGTCTTCCCAGCCTTTGGACCCTTGGCATCCCTTTATTTGCCAAGGGTATTGTCCAATCAAGAGGGATTCTCTCTCAACCTCCTAAACCATTATTTTCCAGTTATTCAGTAACTAAAGGCTTGGCATCTTACACCTCCAAGTTCTCTTTCATTTCTACTTCCATTATAGGCTTCATATTCTTAAAATCTTTTGCCAAGCAATCATATTCAAAAGGCTTTCCTATTTCATCCTTCCCAACATCAGGAGACGTCAGTGCAGCCACTGGCACAGGTGGGTCTCACCTGTCCAGCCCCATGAGAAAGGTGCCACTGGGTGGGCAAGGCTGGGACTCCTGAGCAGCAGGGTCAGCCCACGGCAGTGCCAGGAGCCCCAGGCACCGTGCCAGGAGTGCTGGAGCTGTCAGGACCTTGTAGGAGCCCTGTAGTGTCCATCAGGACCTTGCAGGACCCCTGCAATGTCCATTGCTGTACATTGGGCTGGGGTGTCTCAGCTGTGCTGGGACCAGCCAGGCACCGTGCCAGGAGTGTTGGAGCTGTCAGGACCTTGCAGGAGCCCTGCAATGTCCAGCAGGACCTGGCAGGACCCCTGCAATGTCCCGGGGCTGGGAGTGGGGGTCTCAGCTCTGCCAGGACCAGCCAGGCCCATCAGCAGCCCCGGGTGGGGCTGGCCGGGACAGATGGCGGTGGCTGGGTGGGACGTTAATTGCATTGTCCGTCAGTAATTAACGGCAGCGTCCGTCTGTCCCCGCCAGCAGGGGGATGTGGCCGTTAGCGCAGCCGGGCTGGGGGGACTCAGGGGGGTCTCAGGCTGCTGCAGCCTTTGGGGGG
>VXBR01012354.1:8527-19290 GCA_013400215.1 Cisticola juncidis
CCTCTTCTTCCTCAGCCACCTCCTGCCCTTTTCCTGCCACCTCCTCCTCTCCTCAGCCCCCCCTGCTCTTCCTCCAGCTGCCTCCTCTTCTTCCTCAGCCACCTCCTGCCCTTCCCCAGCCCAAATTTTGGCTGGGAGGTCTCAGCCCTCGCCTCCAACGCTCCTCAGGCAGGTGCCACTGTCCCCCTGTCCTGTCTGTGTCCCTCTCTGTGTCCCTCTGTCCCCCTCTTTCTATTCCTGTCCCTGTCCCCCGTCCCTGTGTCCCTGTCCCCCTCCTGTCCCCCTGTCCCTGTTCCCCTCTCCCTCTCTCTGTCCTTGTCCCCTTCTTCCTGTCCCCCTCTCTCTGTCCCTGTGCCCCTCTCCTGTCCCCNAGCTCACGCGCTATTAGCATTCCCTCATTTGCATTCCCTCATTTGCATACGGCCCGGCCAATGGAACGCCGCGCCCGCGCCGTGACGTCACGCGGGGCCGCCCTATATAAGCGGTGCGCGCAGGCGGCGGCGCAGAGCGAGCGCCGCGGAGCCACCGGGAGAGCACCGGGAGTTCCCCCCGTCCCCGCCGGGATGAGCCAACGCCACAGCCAGCGCCGCGGGCCCCGGGCCGACATGGCGCCCGAGATCGCCGCCGCCGTGGGCTTCGTGTCCGGCCTGCTGCGGACGCGGGGCTGCGTCAGCGAGCAGCAGCTGCAGGTGTTCAGCGGGGCGCTCCGGGAGGCGCTCACAGGTGAGCCCCGGGGACCGAGGAGGCGGCGACAGGGATCTGCTGATGGAGGGACTCTGCTGGTAGCCCTCGGGAGCAGGCGCCCGCTGGTGTCCGTCCCGTGTGCCTTCCAGGACCCGGTGTCGCTTAGAGTCTGCTCTGTACTCCTTCCAGGACCCGGTGTCCCTTAGAGTGGCCCCCGTGTGGCTTCCAGGACCCGGTGTCCCTTAGAGTGGCCCCCGTGTGGCTTCCAGGACCCGGTGTCCCTTAGAGTGGCCCCATGGTGATCCGAGGACCTGGTGTCCTTTGGAGTTCCCGCTGTGCTTCTTCCAGGACCTACTGTCCTCCCGATTGCCCCTGGTTGTTGGTTCAAGGACCTGGTGTCCCTCCTGTCTTGGTCTCGGGACGTGGCGTCCCTCCCGAGTGGCTCCCGTGTCGCTCCTGGGACCTGGTGTCCTTCCTTGGTGTCCCTCCGTGTCCCCTCCGGGACCTGGTGTCCCCTCCCGGGCTGCCTCCCCTGCCGGTCCCGGTGTTCCTCCGGGACCTGGTGTCCGTCCTTGCCGTTCCCCGTGTTCCTTCCAGGACCTGGTGTCCCCTCCCGGGGTGCTCCCGGTTCCCGATGTCCCTTCCCGTGTCCCCTCCCGGGGTGCTCCGCAGTGTCCCCTCGGCTCGGGCTCACATCGGGGCTGTCCCGGGCGGGGGTCGCGGGCGGGGGNGCTCCCGGTGTGCCCGCTCCCGGTGTGCCCGCTCCCGGTGTGCCCGCTCCCGGTGTGCCGGCTCCCGGTGCCCGATGGGGTCCCCGGCGCGGTCCCGGCTGCAGCCGCCTCCCCCTGGGCTGCGTTGACCCCACAGACCCACCCCGTCAAGTCCCGGTGCCCCCGTCAAGTCCCGGTGCCCCTGCTCCCGGTGTCCCCTCCCGGTGTCCCGGGGCGGGCCGGCTCTGTTATCAGGCGCAGGGAGCGGTGCCGGTGGCCGGGCTGGATAAGGGCTGGAGGATCGAACCCTCCCGGGCTCGGGCACAGCCCCGGTGCAGCCCCGGGTGCGCCGTGCCCTATCTGCCCCGGACACCCCACCCCGGCCCCAAACCCTGCCCTGCCGGGGGGTTTGGGGTGAGGGAGCCGCGTTTGGGGCGGGCAGAGGCTGGGCAGGGCTCAGGGTTTGGGCTGGCAGCGCTTCTGCCCCCTTGGGGAAGGGGTTTGGGTCCCTTCTCCCGGGTACAGAACTTTTTGTGCAGTTCGGTTCCTGCTCCCGTGCTCTGCCCGATTCCTGTGGTGCTCCCGGCATTCAGGGAGGCTTTGCCCAGGTGTTGTTTGGGATTTGGCCTTTAAACCCCAAATTTGGTGGCAGCTAAAGGCCCTAAACTCCATTTTCCTGCTGGGCAGGAGCCTTTCCTGGGATATTCCTGCTCACTGCTCTTCTCCCTCCCTTCCCAGAGCACTGCAAACACCACTGATTCCCTGAGAAACCCTTCAAAGGGTGTTGTTTAGGTGTTTTTTGGGATTTGGGCTTTAAACCCGAAACTTAATGGGATCTAAAGGCCCGAAACTCCACCTGCCTGGTGGGATGGAGAATTTCCTAGGATATCTTTGCTCACCACCTTTCTCCCTCCCTCCCCAAAGCACTACAAACCCCACTGGTTCCCTGACAAACCCTCCAAAGGCTCTGGGTGCATCCGCATCAACCACAGGATGGACCCCATAACCAAATCTTCAGGATTTGGCCTTTAAACCCCAAATTTAGTGGGAGCTAAAGACCCTAAACTCCAATTTTTNGGTGGCAGCTAAAGGCCCTAAACTCCATTTTCCTGCTGGGCAGGAGCCTTTCCTGGGATATTCCTGCTCACTGCTCTTCTCCCTCCCTTCCCAGAGCACTGCAAACACCACTGATTCCCTGAGAAACCCTTCAAAGGGTGTTGTTTAGGTGTTTTTTGGGATTTGGGCTTTAAACCCGAAACTTAATGGGATCTAAAGGCCCGAAACTCCACCTGCCTGGTGGGATGGAGAATTTCCTAGGATATCTTTGCTCACCACCTTTCTCCCTCCCTCCCCAAAGCACTACAAACCCCACTGGTTCCCTGACAAACCCTCCAAAGGCTCTGGGTGCATCCGCATCAACCACAGGATGGACCCCATAACCAAATCTTCAGGATTTGGCCTTTAAACCCCAAATTTAGTGGGAGCTAAAGACCCTAAACTCCAATTTTTTGCTGTGAAGGAGCTTTTCCTGGAATACCCCTTCTCACTGCCTTTCTCCCTCCCTCCCCAAAGCACTACAAACCCCACTGGTTCCCTGACAAACCCTCCAAAGGCTCTGGGTGCATCCGCATCAACCACAGGATGGACCCCATAACCAAATCTTCAGGATTTGGCCTTTAAAACACAAATTTAGTGGGACTTAAAGGCCTTAAAAGGCTGTTCTTTAGGATTTGGGCTTTAAACCCCATATTTAATGGGAACTAAAGGCTCTAAACTCCATTTTTTGCTGGACAGAAGCCTTTCTTGGAATTCCCCTTCTCACNGCTTTAAACCCGAAACTTAATGGGATCTAAAGGCCCGAAACTCCACCTGCCTGGTGGGATGGAGAATTTCCTAGGATATCTTTGCTCACCACCTTTCTCCCTCCCTCCCCAAAGCACTACAAACCCCACTGGTTCCCTGACAAACCCTCCAAAGGCTCTGGGTGCATCCGCATCAACCACAGGATGGACCCCATAACCAAATCTTCAGGATTTGGCCTTTAAAACACAAATTTAGTGGGACTTAAAGGCCTTAAAAGGCTGTTCTTTAGGATTTGGGCTTTAAACCCCATATTTAATGGGAACTAAAGGCTCTAAACTCCATTTTTTGCTGGACAGAAGCCTTTCTTGGAATTCCCCTTCTCACTGCTCTCTCCCTCCCTTCCCAGAGCACTAAGAACCCCACTTGGCCCCCCAAGAAACCCTCCAAAGGGCGTTCTTTAGGATTTGGCCTTTAAAACACAAATTTAGTGGGACTTAAAGGCCTTAAAAGGCTGTTCTTTAGGATTTGGGCTTTAAACCCCATATTTAATGGGAACTAAAGGCTCTAAACTCCATTTTTTGCTGGACAGAAGCCTTTCTTGGAATTCCCCTTCTCACTGCTCTCTCCCTCCCTTCCCAGAGCACCACAAACTCCACTGGTTCCCCGAGAAACCTTCCAAAGGCTCCGGGTGCATCCGCATCAACCACAGGATGGACCCCATCACCAAATCTTCAGGATTTGGCCTCTAAACCCCAAACTTAATGGGATCTAAAGCCCCTAAACTCAATGTTCTTACTTTTCCTGGAGTACTTCTTCTCACTGCTGTTTTCCTCCCTCCCCAGAGCACTACAAACACCACTGGTTCCCTGAGAAACCGTCCCAAGGGCGTTGTTTAGGTGTTTTTTTGGGATTTGGCCTTTAACCCCCAAACTTAATGGGATCTAAAGACCCTAAATTCCATTTTTTTTGCTGAGATGGAGCCTTTTCCTGGAATACCCCTTCTCACTGCTGTTTTCCTCCCTCCCCAGAGCACTACAGACACCACTGGTTCCGCGAGAAACACTTCAAAGCACATTCTTTAGGATTTGGGCTTTAAACCCCAAATTTAACAGGATCTAAAACCCTTAAACTCCATTTTCCTGCTGGGAAGGAGCCTTTCCTAGGATATCTCTGCTCACTGCTCTTTTCCCTCCCTCCCCAGAGCACTACAGACACCACTGGTTCCCCGACAAACCTTCCAAAGCGCGTTCTTTAGGATTTACCCTTTAAACCCCAAATTTAATGGGACCTAAAGCCCCTAAACTCAATTTTCTTGCTTTTCCTGGAATACTTCTTCTCCCTGCTGTTTTCCTCCCTCCTCAGAGCACTACAGACACCACTGGTTCCCCGAGAAACAGTCCCAAGGGCGTTGTGTAGGTGTTTTTTTGGGATTTGGCCTTTAACCCCCAAACTTAATGGCATCTAAAGACCCTAAATTCCATTTTCTTGCCTTTCCTGGAATTCCCCTTCTCACTGCTGTTTTCCTCCCTCCCCAGAGCACTACAGACACCACTGGTTCCCCGAGAAACAGTCCCAAGGGCGTTGTTTAGGTGTTTTTTGGGATTTGGCCTTTAAACCCCAAACTTAATGGGATCTAAAGATCCTAAATTCCATGTTTTTTGCTGAGATGGAGCCTTTCCAATCTACCCTTTCTTACTGGTGTTTTTCCTCCCTCCCCAGAGCACTACAGACACCATTGGTTCCCTGACAAACCCTCCAAAGCGCGTTCTTTAGGATTTACCCTTTAAACCTCAAATTTAACAGGATCTAAAGCCCCTAAACCCCATTTTCTTGCTTTTCCTGGAATTCCCCTTCTCACTGCTGTTTCCCTCCCTCCCCAGAGCACTACAGACACCACTGGTTCCCCAAGAAACAGTCCCAAGGGCGTTGTTTAGGTGTTTTTTGGGATTTGGCCTTTAAACCCCAAACTTAAGGACACTAAACTCCATTTTTTTTCTGGGCAGCAGTCTTTCTTGGAATTCCCCTTCTCACTGCCCTTCTCCTCTCTCCCCAGAGCACTACAGACACCACTGGTTCCCCGACAAACCCTCCAAAGGCTCCGGCTACCGCTGCATCCGCATCAACCACAGGATGGACCCTCTGCTGAGCAGGGCAGCGGGGCAGGTGGGCCTGAGCCCCCCCAGGCTGTTCCAGCTGCTGCCCACCGAGCTGACGCTGTGGGTGGACCCGTTCGAGGTCTCGTACCGCATCGGCGAGGACGGCTCCATCTGCGTCCTCTACGAGGCCACCAAGCCCCGCCACGCCTCCCTGGGAGGGATGCTCACCTGCAAGGACCAGATGATGCTGGGCCGTGCCAGCCCTTCTAAAAATTACATCATGACTGTCTCCAGTTAAAAAAAAAAACACAAAAAACACCCCCCCCTTTTCCACGTAAATCCCACCCCACGGAAAAACATGACAAAAACACCAAAAAAAAAATCTCCTCTTTGTCCTTACACTGCCAAGACACAGGCTACTGTAATACCTCGAGCTGAGGATTTATTTTTAAGATGAAGAGCTATTTATATTTTTTAAAAAAAAGAGATAAGAGAAAAAAAAAACCTTCAGAAAATCCAAAATTAAAATGTCGGGCGCCGCTCCTGAGCCGAGGCGGCGCCCCCGGTGCCTTTTCTAAAGCTGTTGCAAGCTTGTGAGTTTGTTGGGTTTTTTATTATTATTGTTAATTGTTAATTGTTGTTATTATTGTGAAGCCAAGATCTACCTGATTTAGCATTGGATGGTGATTTTGGGGCTGACCTTGGAGCTCCTCCTGGAATGGGGGATGAGTGAAGCCAGGCTGGGATTGTCACTTTGTCACCGTCCTGCTGCCGTGTCCCCAGGGCTGGAGGTGCTGCTGTGACCTCTCTGTGCCTGGATTTGGTGTCACCTCAGTGCTGGGGACACTCAGATCCTCCTCCTGCCGTGCTCTGCTCCTCTCCCAAGGTGTCCCCAACTCCTCCTCTTCACCTGGGACGAGGTGGACGCTCCCAAGGTGACTCATGGTGGCACTGAGGGGACACACACGGAGCAGGGAGCTCCAGAGCCTGGACCAGCTGGGAATTCCAAAGTTTTTCTGCTCCCAGGGGCTCAGCCCTGCCCTGGTGGCCTCTCTGTGTCCCCACCCCTCGCTGCCACCTCCTCTCCGTGAGCTGAAGCCACCCTTGTCCTGCAGAGTGTGACACCCCCTTTTTGTGCCTTTGCAGGTTTTGGGGGGCTCTCCCTGCTCTCTGTGGGTTTTCAGGTGTTTTTGGGGTCCTGGGGTTGATTTTTAAAGCTCCACCACTTCCCCCTGGCCCATTGGAAAAGGGGTTTGGGTTCCACCTCTTTGGTACAAAACTTTTTTGCACAATTCCAAATTCCTGCTCCTGTGCTCTGCCCTTTCCCTTTGCTCTCCCACCCTTCAGGGGAGGCTCTGCCCGGATATTTTTTGGGATTTGGTCTCTAAACCCCAAATTTAATGGCAGCTAAAAGCTCTAAACTCCACCTGGCAGCTGGGAAGGAGAATTTCCTGGGATATCCCACATCTTTTTCCCTTTTTCCCAATTTTTGGGACCAGGCTGGGCCGTGGATGTGCTTGGTTGTAGCAAAACTTCCTGGATTTTTCTCTCAGCTGAACTTTCCCCTTTTTCCTGACCAAACCCAGAGCTGTTCTGGCCCAGCCTGTGATGATTCAAGTTCTCAGACATTTGTGCAATAAATAAATAAAAATTTCCAAATCCTGGGTGCTCTGGGAGAGGAAGGGAGCTCCTGTCTGGTTCTTTAATACATCAAAAATAACCCAGCCCTGACTTCTAAAATTCAGATTGATTTATTATTTTTTGCAAGCTCCAAACCATCAAACTGGAAAATCAGCCTCGATTCTCAAGATTCTCAAATACTTTTCTTTTTTAAATTATTTTTTTGAAGTGTCAGGCTGTTGTTTGTGCTTGAGGAGATCAGAGCAGAGCCTGGAGTTGCATCACTTCCCTCTCACTCGAATTTCTCACGTCAGCAAAGCACAAAGGAAGCACTGGGGGAGCTTTTGTGCAATAGGGGAGTGCCTGCTCCAAAAAAAACAACAAAAAAGAAAAAATCAAATTCCCTTTTCCAGGAAAAGCGATCTCAGTGCTTTAATTTTTTTTTTTTTTTTAATTCCTCACTTTACCTTGCCTGATGTGAAGAACCCACGACGGGAGCTGCCCCAGGAGGAGCTTTGGGCAGGATCAAAGCAGCCTCGAGATTTATTTGATTTATTATTTTGATTTATTTTGATTTATTTTGATTTACTCCCTCCCTCTCCCCAGAGGAGTTTTCCAAAGGAACCCAGAACCGAACCAGCCTCGTTCTCCTCTCCCTGGGAGTGGAGCAGCCTCACGCCCAAGGTGTCTTTAATTCTTTTTTAAGCTTCAAAACTCAACCAAATCTGGGTAGAATCCTCTTCTCCCTCGTAGCTGGTGACACAAAAAGCTGTGAATTCTGTGCTCTCGTTGCCTTTTTGCCTCCGAGCCTGTTGTGATGTGGATTTTGAGACAGCATCTTTGAGGGGGTTTCTGTCATTGTTATTATTATTATTATTTTATTCTAATTTTTTTTTTGGTTTTTTTGAACCAAGCTGGACTGTTGAACGGGACCTGCTTTTTTGTCATTGTTGGTTTTTTTCCTTTTTTCTTTTTTGGGTTTTTTTTTCCCTTTTTCCCCTTTTTTCCCCTTTTTTTCCCCCCTTTTTTTTTGTGGGAATCCCGTGAGGAATGGGAGGAGGGTTCCTGATGTACAGCAGTGTTTTATACCCGCCGTGTACAGACCCCCCTGTTGCTTTTATTTTTATTTTGTTACTTTAATAAAAACTTAGAGTTGGAACCCAGCGTGCCTCATTCCTGGGAGAAGATTTGAGATTTTTGGGATTTAGGATTTTTGGGATTTGGGATTTGGGATTTTTGGGATTTAGGATTTTTGGGATTTGAGATTTGGGATTTGAGATTTGGGATTTTTGGGATTTTTGGGATTTGGGATTTCAGCCTTGTGGGGATGACTGCGAATTTCCGGCTGCGTCACCCGAGGAGGTTCAGCAGTAAAAAGCTGCTGACTCCAATCCCGGCCCTGCAAATTCCAGGAATTCAGGCTGGGAATGACTCAGAACAGGCTGTGGGTTCCTCCTCCTCCTCCTCCTCCTCCTCGGGGCTCTGGGAGGTTTCAGTGTGGAAGCAAAAAAGAAAAAAAAAAAGCAAAAAAAGTAAAAATTTTGTCACGTCCACCCTCCCCAATCCCGGTGGATTTTCCGTGGGAATTTCGGGAATTTGGGGTCTGTGAAGCCTCCCCGCCCTCCCAGGGGTGAGGAAGGTGAGGGGTCACTGGGGCAGGGTGGGGACGATGCTCGGCTGTGTCACCGCGGCTGAGTCACGGCAGGTCCTGTTTGGTGACAGCTCAGAGCTGTGACTGCTCTGCCACCACAGCCTCGGGGACCCCGGCTCACCCAGCCTGTGCTGGTTTCGAGCCCAAAATCCCATTTTTTATGGAATTTAGGAGGGTCTAATTCCCCTGCCAGGCTCCCTGTGACCATTCCCTCTACCACGAAACCTCCTTTAAGGACCTTTGTGTTATTTTTGAGCCCAAAACTCTGATTTTATGGAATTCAGGAGGGTTTAATTCCCCTGCCAGGCTCCCTGTGACCATTCCCTCTACCTCCAGACATCTTTTAAAGACCTTGATTCAATCAGCTTGTGTTATTTTGGCCCCAAAACTCCAATTTTTATGGAATTTAGGAGGGTTTAATTCATCAGCCAGGCTCCCTGTGACCATTCCTTCTACCTCCAGACATTCTTTAAGGACCTTGACTCAACCTGCTTAACCAAGACCTTATCTCAACCAGTTATTTTGGCCCCAAAACTCCAATTTTTATGGAATTTAGGAGGGTCTAATTCCCCTGTCAGGCTCCCTGTGACCATTCCCTGAACCACCAAACCTCCTTTAAGGACCTTTGTGTTATTTTTGAGCCCAAAACTCCGATTTTATGGAATTCAGGAGGGTTTAATTCCCCTGCCAGGCTCCCTGTGAGCCCCAGGGCTGTCCCCTCTCACCCTGCAGGGCATCGCCAACTCCTCCCCTCTCCTCAGAACAATTCGTGGGCGGATTTGGGCGCCGGCTCTGAACCTTTTTTTTAATTTTCTTTTTTTTTTTTTGAGCTCAGCCCTCCCTCAGTTTCCACGAACACACCCAAATTATCTCCGCTGCCGCTTGAGCAACAGCGCCGGGGGCGGGGCCGGGCTCCGTCACCTGCGGAGTCACCTGGGGCGTCACCTGGGGCGTCACCCTGCGGTGTCACCCTGGGGTGTCACCCTGCGGTGTCACCCTGCGGTGTCACCCTGGGCTGAGCCCCCACCCCAGCCCGTGTCCCTACAGAGGGTTTGACTCTCACCCCAACACTTTTTAAGGGAAGAACAGCAGAAGTTTCTTTGTTCTCCCGGCAGGAATTGGCTCAGTGACAAGACAAAAACGCTGATAGGTGTCTTTACCTGTTCCTTTAAAAAATAGCAATTTTCTGTTGGGCTGTTTGCCAAAAACCCCACCCAAATCCTTCAATACTTACAGGAGAGCGCTGAGGCTGCTCAGCGCATTCTCAAGGTGTGTGGGACCTGTCCCTACTCTGTGAATGGCTTTGTTTTTGTATTATTTTCTTCTTTAATTAAAACCATTTTGCTTTTTCAAGACACATCTCACAAAGTTATCTCAGGCATTTTCTGTGAGGTGCTGGGCACCCTCAGAGGCGCTGAGGGTTCACAGAGCTGATTGCACCTGGCTCTTGGAGAAATCCCATCCTGGAGCCTTTGTTCTTTGGTGGATTTTTTATTATTATTATTTTCTTCTTTAATTAAAACCTTTTTGGTTTTTCAAGACATTCTCGGCTGTGCTGTCTCTCAAAATTATCTCAGCCATTTTCTGTGAGGTGCTGAACCCTCACAGAGCTGATTGCACCTGGCTCTTGGAGAAATCCCATCCTGGAGCCTTTTCCTCCCTCTGCCCTCCCAGCCCCAGCCCGGAGCTGCATTCCAGGCTCCAGCCCTGACCCCTGGCTGGGATTTGGGGCTGCTCCTGAAGTTTGTGTGGCTCCCAAGGCCGGATAGAAACAGGGCTCTGACAGCGTGGGGAGGGTGAGGAGCCAGCACAGCCCCTGGAGCACTGGCAGAGCTGATATTTTTAATTTCCCCGTCGGTTTTGTGCTGGTGGGATGGCGATACCTGGGCTGGGAGGTGGGTGAGCTCAGGATTTCATCCCTGCCTCCCTTCCCTGCCTCTCTGGGTTCCACAGAATTCCCCCTCAGAATGTGGGGGATGTGGATACACCTGGAAAAGGCTAAAAGCAGCAAAACCCTGTTGAAATCGGGGTTTATTTCCCGCAGTTGGGGGTCTGTTGGAATTTTGGGGAATTTTTCCATCCAGGTGAGGTAGGGAAGTGTTTGGTTCGAGGGCTGGAATCAGAGATTTGCAGAAAGGAGCTTTTGGTGTGTCCAGGCCAAGAGCTCAGCACTTCCAGTCCCATTCCCATCCCATCCCC